>CM077150.1:236272290-236707961 GCA_039583875.1 Platanthera guangdongensis
TTGTGTTTTTATTGACTGCTTTCTATGCAGTGGTCATGAATTGATCTTGGTGGTTGGATCCTGCCCATTGATCAAAATCGGCAGCTTGCTGCTATTCCCTGAAATGACTGCTTTCTATGCAGTAGTATAGATCTGGATGGACTCCATTGATCCCCAGCTTCAGCCTTCCCTGAATCTTTTCTTAGATAGCAATTGCAGATGCAATCATCTCCACCTCCTCACATACTATATTTTGAAACTGGGCTGGAGGACTGTACATGGACTGGACAATAGTTTGGATGGCCTCAAAATGAGCTGGTTGACAACCAGACTCAGCAGTTTGGTCTCCATCATACCATATGGGAGGATGACCTAGAGTTTATCTAATGTTATTGGATGTGCAGATAACATGCTCAGAGCTTGCCTTTATCATTACTCTCTCCCCCTTTATGACTTCTCTTTCAACATGATCTCTTAGGTCATTCTTGTGAAATCTTACATGACCATCCAGATAATTGATTCCCGAGGATAAAGAATTCTTTGCTTTGAGCAAATGTTCATCCAATTCTTCATGAGATGCTTTGATGTCCTTAATCAAAAAGGCTGAGTGAGTTTTTATGATGCAGGCTCTCACATCGACACCGTAAAATCTACGAACTAAACATGATTGCCTCTCCACGATCAAATTCTATACCCGCGCAAAATTACAACGCGACACACACGTACTATTATTATATTAATTAGATGCTAACGTACGTGTGACCAAACAGATTAGGATCGAATAAAGGCTCTATGACAATATTCTTTCCGGCTAAAAAGACTCACCCGGTCCGATCGAGCAATAGTTATACCAAAAGAGATCTACCAAAATTTACGATTCAGAAAACGGTAGATCTCTCCAAACAAAAAGAAAACAAAGGTTCGTTAAACCTCTCGCACTTAAATAAAATAAGGATGAACAACAAAATCAATCGAAGAAAATCACGATGAAAATATTGCTATCAAGAATCAATGCCACGGTATTCCACCAAAAAAATTAATCTAGAGGGAAAACACACAAAGTAGCAAGGTTTTCGTTACCCAATCGGAATGGATGATTCTGATTCACTATTCTCTGGATCGTTCTTCAATGGCTCTGCCGGAGTCACGCCAGATGGAGAGAAAACTTGCCGCCTTTGTCGCTTCATTCCAGAGTTGGAATGACAAGGAGAGATCTTGGTGTCTTGGCCGAGTTTCACCAAATAAAGATGAGGGTGGTCAGGATTTATTATTGATGAGGTGCTACACAGATTTTGGGAGCTATGAGGGTGGTCGGCTTTGATGGTGGAGAGGGAGGAGGGTGGCCGAGTGTAACAAGGGAGAGGAGAAGTGGGTGGCGGCTAGGGTGGTTGTCCGAACTAGATGACCAAGGAGGGGGTCGGCTTTTTCCTGTGGAGATGAAAGGATATGGAGGGGGTGGTAGAGAGGAGGCTGAGTAGAGAGAGGGGGGGGGGGATAGTGGCCGGTAGCCAAAGAGAGGGGGGGGGGGGGAGGATAGGATAGCCGAATTCTCAAGAGGGAGAGAGTGGAAATAGGGGAAAAGATCTCAAGAAAGATTTAGTGATTCAAATTCTTACCACTCAATTTTCTCCATTCAAAATTCAAAATGAAACTATGATGGTTATAGACACCCATCATTACATAAAATTTAAAAAATACAATAAAATGCAATATAATAAAATGCATAAAATAAAACATTTTAAAATAAAATTGCTAAAATAAAAAATTGATAAAATATATAATTATAATTACACAATTTATAATTATATATTTTATTTAATGGCGGCGGCGGATGTCGAGCAAAACATGTAGTGGCGGCGGCGTTAACATGTAGCTGCAGCGGCGTTGGCGTCGTGGTAGAATCCCATCCTCGAGCTTGCGGCATCGATCATCCCAATCCACGAACTCTCTCGAACGGGGATCAATGGCGGCCGCATCAGCAACGTCTCCATCAATCCTCCCCCACTCAAAAGCACTCATCACCGATGAGTGGCCCAGAAGCTTGCCAAAAACAGCATCAGCAGGTGGCAAGTCCAGCTCGAAAATTCAAGTAACAGAAATACAGTCATCACCCATCAACCAAAACCTGTTAGATAAAAATTTGGTCCTGAAACCTGAGAAAAGCATTAGGCAATAAAGGAGAAAAAGTTTTATCATCAACAATCAACGTACCTCCATTGGAGACCAATGGAGATAGCGATCCAGAAACAAGCTCACCCCCCAACCCACTAGAAAATGCAGTAGAACTAAACAGACATATAGATAATTCAAGTGGTGGAGAAACATATGGTGTTAAATCAGAAACATTAAAAATAGGGGAAATACCCCAGTCAGTGGGTAACTTCAAAAGATATGTGTTTTCTCCTAATTTATTTAATATCTAAAAAGTTCTAGCTCGCCGATTTCCTAACTTTTTTAAAGTGCCCGAAGGTATCCGTTCAGGGAGGAGAAGCACCAAAACAAAATCTTTAACCTTAAAGTGAGATGCTCTTTTATGTATGTTAGCATGAAATTAATAAGATGTATAATGTGTGGTTAGCGCTTCACTAATGTGTTTATATGAATTTTGAACATGAGAGGCAAAATCTTGTGCGAATTGACTTGACCTATAATATGGTGGTAACATAATCAAGCCAAAATGAATTGGTGTTTTATATCCGTGCACGATCTCATTCGGTGATAAACTTGTATGTAAGAAATAGGACGCAAAGTGAGTGATTAATTTTTTAAATGTGCGCCTAAGTATCTTACTACCGTGAGGAGTGAACCTATGTGCTACGCGACTCAACCAAAATACGAAGGATAAGGGGGTTAAGTCAGGTGGCACAAGAGCCTTATAATCAGAGATGATTTTAATGGGCTCAGAATTCGCAGTTTTAATTTTATATTTTAAATACTCACGCTTGGCATGAAGAAATGCCAAAGAAAACCGCTCATCATGAAAAGTAGAGTTGGACGCTCCTAGATGTGAAAAGATGTGTGAGCGATACAACTCAAGGGACCCAACTAAAGTCACTAATGTGGGGGAAATGAGGGTCATCAAAAGGCGGTGGGTAAATTCGTGCGACCGATTGTGGTATATAAATATGTATAGGGGACACCGCACCCAGAGGCATAATTGCCAAAGAATCAGAATCATTCGTAGTAGAGGACGAAACCGTAGTCGGACACGCAAAAAAGGAGCTATCAAAAATGACGCGTAGTCACGTCTATGAGGTGCGGTGAAAAGTCCAAATACTAGTTCGCTCAACATAGTGATATCTATACGCTGATATAATGCCATTGTAGGAACTAATAAAGTGGGCGTGACACAAAAACTCGGACTAGGTCTACCGGCTCCACGTCCTAAAAAGTCAACTAATGTGGGCAAATAAATAGGGAGAAGGGTCGGTATAATCAAACCCGGGATAAAATCTGAATCAGTAAAAATTTCACCCAACGGTGACGACATCAAAGAACTCTCATCCAGGTGTACAACGACAGTATCGTCCAAAATTACCCTTCCCTTAGTTCGTAACTCATCCATAATAATATGAACATCCTCACTTTCAGACTCCTCAAATAACTTAGATACAATCTCAGTGGGTGTAATCGTAGGATCTAACACGATGGGGATCGTATCCTGGAGAGGGCACTCAATACTAGGGTGAACAGACACAACGCTAGTCGGGCACGTAATAGGCAACCAAATACTCTCACAGATCAGAATATCATCATCCCAAACATCATCTTCCAAATCACTAGGTATTCCTTCAATTTTAGACTCATCAGAATCGTCGGGCACTAACGTACGTGTCAGAATACTCTCACCTACGGGGTAATCCTCAGAATCAAGAAATACTACATATACATCAGAATCCTCATTGGTTTCAATCAAATCATTTGATGCATCTTGCAGCCCATCAAATGATGATAGTACCTGATCAGCTTCTAATTCTGAAGCTTCTTCATTTTTAGATTCTTCTTCAACATCTGATGGGCTGCAAGATGCATTGATAGCTATGAGGCAGACTTCCCTAGACTTTGCTTCTTCTTCCTCTTCACTGGAACTGAAAGATGTGGATTCATCTTCTGTGTCACTCCAGGTTTCAGCAACAAGGCCCTTCTCCTTCTTTTTGTGCTTGCTCGAGGAAGGCCCGCCGTATTGCTTGCTTCTGGAATCGTTTTCTCTTCTCCTCTCCTTCTTCTGATTCTCAAGACATTCAGAGATGAAGTGTCCTGATTTCCTGCATCCAAAACATACTATTTCTTTAGTATGAGTTTTATCAAAACATACTATTTCTTTAGTATGAGTTTTATCAAAACATACTATTTCTTTAGTATGAGTTTTATCATCAATCTCAATATCAGAAGGATCTGGAACATCATCATCAGCAGTAGTTTCAAACTCGGCCTCATCAGGCACTACCTCAGTAACAACAGCCATACCTATAGCAATGACCTTAAACAGTAGATCAACTTAATCTTCAACTATCTCTGAAGCATCTGGAACTGAAAATTAAACTGGAATTGAAGCCTCTGTCTCTGTACTGACTGGAAAAACTGCAACTGGGACATCTGAAACTCTCTTTGAATGAACACTCAAGGGCACTTTTTCAGTTGCCACTTGTGTATCAGCAGACTCCCCCTCCATTCTTGCACTCAAACTATCATGAATCTCACTGGGGGTGGAAGTAGGAATCCTATCAGCAGGAATATGTTCTTCCTCTTCCATAGACAAATCTCTGGCTCCCCTAGTTTCAGGATTCTCCTATCCCACCTCAAGAAGATTGATGAATCGATTTTCTTCAACTGGTGGATAGGTACTCCCTTGGACATATCAAGTTTATCCATGTCCATCTGGTTGAGATATAAGCTGAGTATCCATCCAAAATTGGGTGTGTGCAGACAATCCTTAATCTTTTCAAACAACATAGCTCCCCAATTCAATCTCTTTCTTTAGATGATCGCCATGAGTATCTTGAACATCTACGAGGAGAGGTAGTCATGAGATCTTGTCTTGCAAAACAGCACTTTTGTTGGGAATTTTGTCCTCCAATGTTTCTCAAGATTTGAAGAGGCATCACCTATCATGCTAATGGGCATTATATATTTGATGTGTGCTCTAGTTCTTGCATGGATATAGTCCATGATTGGACGAGTGAAGAAGATGCGTTTGGTAGTAAACTCAAAATTCGTCGAGCTCAACTCACAGTTCATCGAGCTCAGCTCATAGTTCGTCGAGCTCAGCTCGCTGGTAGTCTAGCTCAGCTAAACTTTCCTTGGTATAAGCTAAAGTGCTCAGGATTCAAACTTCATCGAGCTCAGCTTGAAGTTCATTGAGCTCAGTTTGCAGTTCGTCTATCTCAGCCCACAGATCGTCGAACGTAATTCAACACTTGTCGAGCTAAAGCCAAAAAAATTGATTAAGGAAAAAAGTGTTGGGACAGCTGAGAAGAAAGCATTGAGACCACTGAGAAGAAATCACTGAGACAAAAACTTATCAGTTGTTAAGAAGAAAGCATTGAGACCGCTGAGACGAAAGCGCTGAGACCGCTGAGAAGAAAGTGCTGAGATAGAAGCTTGTCTCACCTGTTAAGAAGAAAGCACTGAGATGGAAGCTTGTCTCAGCTGTTAATAAGAAACCGTTGAGACAGAACCACTGAGATAAAGCCAGGGAAAATTCACAAGCCCAGAAGCGCTGAGAGCCAAGACAGATGGCGTTGAGTGACTTAACATCACTTAACGATTAATGAAGTTCTGAAATATTTTCTAAGTCCTGATGGTGATGACCATTGCTGACATCATCAAAGTCAAATTGCAAGAAGCCATTGCGGGAAAGATGCAGTGGCGCCGAAAGCTGCTTTGTCCTTTTCTGATGGAGGTGGAGCCACCAATCCTTGTATGGGAAAACATACAATTATGCCATTGATTCAAATCAACGCATATAAAAAGGAAAAATAAAAGGGGATTAGGGCAACGAAGAACAAACGATGAATATTCAAAGAAAACCAGAGGCGACTGGACTTCATCTTCTCCAATAAGCTTGAAAGCAGAAGTCCAGTAGAGATAGCCAGAAGGCAAAGGAAGATAGCTGAAGCTCTTCAACTTCAGCAAGATAGTTCTTTGTAGAATAAGGCTGCTGATTTAACCATTCAGTAAGAAGTTAGCTGTGTGAAGAGGCAGTCAACCTTCAATAGCAGATAGCTGCCACCTGTGCATCAAAGAAGAAGTTAGTTATAGAAGATGACTCATTCCTTCTACAACAAGTGGGCTGGACTGATATCTGCTTAGTCCAACAAAGTTGACTCAGAGATTAATCTCTGAGTCAGTTGTTTTATTTTTCTTAAACATTCTGTATTCACTTCCTATAGGATTCAGTTTATCTGAATCTGAGTGTAGGACACTTTGTGACTGAGGTAGGTGATTAATTAGTCACTAAGGTAGAATCCACGTGTGGATCTGAGCTGTAGGGCTTAATTTCCTGAGGTAGGAGAGTGTTGCTCTCTAAGGTAGGATCCAAGTGTAGATCTAAGGTAGGGCTGTCATCCCAACCTGAGTGTAGGGACTTGTGCCTGAGGTAGGTGACTGGAGAGCCACTGAGTTATAGGCAACAAGTGTGTCACTGAGTTGTAGGCCTTGGAGGAGGCTGAGCTGTAGGTACCTGGAAGGGTACTGAGTTGTAGGAGTGATGCAACACTCTAAGAGTAGGGCTGTATGTCTGAAGCTGTAGGGTTGAAGAGCCCGAGTTATAGGCCTTAGAAATAAGGCTGAGGTAGATGATCAGTGGATCATTGAGCTGTAGGAGCTATGCAGGGATCTAAGGTAGGAACACTTGTGATTCTGAGTTTGGATTCTGTGAAGAATCTGTGTGCAAGGCTGAGGACCTAAGGGGTAGCTCTGAGGAGCATATTGGTGGAGTTTGTGCCTAGTCCAACAAATAAGTTGGATAGGTGGGATGGAAAGTGGATGTACCCAATTGGGAAACCACTATAAATCTTTGTGTGTTTGTTGTGTTGCTTGTTTTCATTCTTATTGTAGGATCTAAGGACGAGCTCTAGATAAATTAAGTTGAAATCAGTAAAAGAACTAATAAAACTTCAAAGACCTATTCACCCCCCACCCTAGGTGATTAGCTACCCTTCAGTTAAGTAACTTTCAACTTTACCAATGATATCTGAAAGAAGCTTGCCTTCGTCGTTCATGCCTTTTCGCTTCATAGCCTTAGTTCACCTGGGCAATCCACATAACAACATGGTTCTAGTAAAGTCCTCCTCTTTAAGCTGATCGACCTCTTCACAAGTAGGAAGCCTCAAATACCTTGTCAGGAAGGATGCCTTCACCTTAACCTTGGTTTAACAAACTTTGCACTTAACAACAGTATCCTCCCTGCGGATTTTAGCATTCTGAAAGAACTCCAGGACGTCTTTATCCAAAATCTTGCATGGGTGTTCTAGGACAAAAGAGAGGCCGACTGACTCCATCATGAGAATAACATTCCTGAACTCACAGGATGCTAAGGCAAATCCTGTACGAACGAGTTCTCCACCCCTAGAAAACCACTAGTGCTACGAGGGGCCATGGACAATCATAAATTAGAGACTAGAGGAATCAACTCTTGACTGAACTGATTGCTTGGAGCTTGATTTATTGTACTGACTGAAACGACACGAACACGTCGGCGTGATCAAACCGCTGGATGAAATCATCAGCAGAATCTTGCTGGACTGTCGAACCTTGCTTGGACGACAATCACTGAGTTTAGTCGGCTAGGGACACAATCTGCAGAGAGCGAATCTTCCAGACTGAGAAGATGAACAGTTCTGGGAAACTGAATCATCGGGAGAAAACTATACGGCGACTTGGCTATTTGTTTTCGAAGAGCTGGATGCGGTTTGCCCCTAAACCAGTGTAATATACATATATAATTTAAATTTGACATGGGAAAGGCGCGTACCTGATAATCCATGACTCTTCGGATCCATTATAGGAAAGAATTTTTTAACCTAAGTTAAATTTGGCGAAATTAATCAGATGTAGAGTCAGATTCGTCGTGTTTAGGTGTGTATTTCCGACGAATCGCCTAAATTCTTGTGTATATCCGATGAATCGACAAGTTCTGCTGAGTACTTCTACTCACGCAAATTAATACTATTTTATCTAAATAATAAAAATGAGTGAATTTAATCTACGACTATAAAATAAAATAAAATATAGCACTTGATCTAGAATCCCCTTGGACTAAAATAAACCTCCTTTATGAACATAAAGTATGCAAGACTCTTAAATTGCTCACTCGACCGTGGAGGTTCCTTAAGTACAAAAGCGTCTCTCTCGAGCTCATGCTTTTGACTAACCTTAGGTTGATCGATTAAGACCTCTCGGCCAGTCGAAACCCCTAAGCTTGCTTTAGGCGGTGAACCCCTCTGTTGGATTTGACTCCAATCCGGAAGATTTATGTCGTCCTCTCTCGAGGAGTGCATGCAACTCCTTTTATCTTTGAGTGATCTCCTCGTATCTGCAACCTCTCGGTCATTTAGGATACAGATCTTAGATCGAAGAACATATCCGCGCAATATGAATTCGATAAAATATAAATCAAAGATAAATTGTTAGTGAGTAAAGTAAAGGACTTGACATTTTTAATAAAGATGAGAAGCTTATTTTATTACAAGATTCATCATGATCAAGTGCTAAAAGAAGTTTAGCTACTAAGCATGATGAAGAAATTACATAGAAAGAAGGGCAAAAGATGATAACTAAAAAGAGAGTAATTGAATTAAACAAAAAGAAATGCAAACTCTTCTATGAAGCTAAGGGTTACATAAAGAAAATGCAGCAAAATAAAGAAATAAACGAGGTAAAACTACTCCTAGATTGGCCTCCTAGCTCCCCCTCTGCTTCTGAACTCATCTGCAATTTATAGGAAAAATTTCTACAAGGTCACGCCCTAGGTCACTCCCGTGACCTAGGGCGTGTCAGGCTCGGAAACCGCTGTCTTGAAAGCCCGGGAACGTTGGCGAGAAACCTTCAAAATCTATTAAATTGTGGGTCACGCCCCTATGTCACGCCCGTGACCTAGGGCGTGTCACTTTGGTTTCTGGAAAACCGCGGGAAGCTGAAAATGGCTGGAGTAAATTCTGGCAGTTCTTGAAGTGTCACGCGCCTGTGACCTAGGGCGTGTACTGACCGGGTCAGCAAACGGCTGGAAACGGCGCAATCTGGCATCATTTCGGCAGTTTCGGGTTGGTCACGCCCTACGTCACGCCCGTGACATGGGGGCGTGTACTTAGAAAAAGTCATAGAATTGCCCCGGGAAGATTTCTGGAGAAAACTATGTTCTTGAGCTAGACACGCCCGTGTTCATGCCATGGTCACGCCCGTGTCATTGGGGCATGTACTTGTGAAATTCTCCAGATTTGTAGAGGACATCGTCCTCTTTCCGTTGACTGGTTGCACGTCTCGTAACTCTTCTTGGTTTGAAAGTTATGGCCATTTGAATTTCAGCTATCCGTGACAAAAAATGTTAATTGCCTCCAAATATTTTCAGATCTTTGCCATGGACTTGAAAATGATATTTGCAGCTCATATTAACCTGAAATATAAAAATAAACGAATTATTATATATATTAATATAAAGATAAATAAATTATACTATTTATTTATAAAAAAACTAAACTAATAACTATATAAATTAACTTATCACTGTGCGCAACAACTACCCATAGAGATATACTCTGACTTGGAAGTGGAAGTTGCCACACAATTCTGCTTCTTGCTGCACCATGAGATAAGACTTCTTCCGAGAAATTGACATGCCCCGGAAGTACATTTCCTGTCATCCATGCTATCTCCAAAATCCATATCTGAAAATCCAATTAGCTCGACATCATTACTTCTTGGGTACCATAAACCAAGATTGAGTGTTCCCTTAAGGTATTTTAAAATTCGCTTTGCAGCGACATAATGAGATTCATTTGAGTTCACCTAAAATCTAGTGCAGACACATGTTGAGAACATTATGTCTGGTCTACTTGCAGTGAGGTAGAGCAAGGATCCAATTATGCTTTTGTACTTGGTGTAACAACCCCATCCGTTCATATGATATATCATAGAAGGTCCGGCCGGGGCCCCATAGTATATATCACAAAATAGGTGGTGAAGGTACGAGATGATACCAGAGTAGCGCAGCGCACCTAACACATTGCATTCTAGCGGAAGCCTATACTAACACGTGAACTCCACAAGTGAATGTCCAACATATAACACAACTCCACGTTGTATATATCTTTCATAGGAATGTCTTACAATAGTAAAAAAATGGGCCTTATGGCCTTACATGACTTTCAAACAGTGGCCTCAAAAATTAGCGCGCAGGCCGGCCACAATAAAAGAAAACACAACAAGAAAAATATAGCCTTCGAGGGCTAGCAGTAGCAGCAGTAGCAGCAACAAGCACCTCAACCTTTATGCATCCCGCTTGGCTCTCCAGCACCTGTACAGTGACAATCCACCCAACGGTGGCAAACAGAGGCAACGGTCAGCATTCCGCTGACCCAATTATAACGACTCTACCCTTCTCTCGGGGCAGCGGTAATCTTCCCTGCAGGCATATTATATCACAAGCATGAAAACATATTCATATAATGTGCTTTCACGCACACATGCCATCACAACCTTTCGCCACCCGGCCCAACGGTCCGTGCACTCAGGGCACATTCTTGTTGTTCTGGCAAAGCACTTGCCCACCACCGTATCAGGGTCACAGCCCAACGATAATTCTCTTGAGCATTTCCTCCATGGCGTGCAACCAGAGTTCTAGTCTTACTACACCGGGATGGCCCGTAGCCCCCCATTGTGTCATGGCGCGTAGGCCTAAGACTCTTGTTATGCGCTCCAACAGACCACCCCTTCTAGTCCACGTCGGACGGACATAACGCAGGTCGGATCCTCCACCCCCCGTTGCTCAAATCGCCTTGCCTTCACCGAGTACGGCGTACTCGCGGCTTAATCAAAGGCACGGGTCGGTCTCACCAATCCTGTTCTTGGCATTCAAGCCTGGGTATTTCTCTTACACCCATTCATCTCATAATAATAGTGGGTCTTTCCTGGTCACACCAGTACTTCCGGTTACTCATTCACAGGTACGACACCGTAATATCACAAATGTCAGGGGTCTTTCCTGGGCACAACAGTACTTCCTGTTACTCTCTTCACAGGTGGACACCCTACGACATCAAGCATCACAAAGGGCCTTTCCTAGTCACACCAGTACTTCCTGTTACTCATTCACAGGTACGACCCAATAGCACAAGCATAACACAGATATTTTCCTGGACTACAACTCCAGTACTTCCTGCTACTCCTCTTCACAAGCATAACCCGTTGACTCCTTAAACTACATGTTTATCACAGAGTCTTCTCCGATTTGTATGCAATATCACCAATACAGACCAACCTGTCCAGATGGGCTTCACACAGCATGCCTATTCCGTACTCCATTTCCGGATCTATATGCCAACAAAGGGGATTTCATGAATCACCCAAAGACTCCCAAAATTAGCCACCTCTTGGTAGGGGAATCACAAACATATGCCAAAAGAAAGCCTTCACATGGTTAGGAAGAAAAGTCGTTACCCTTGAAGCCCTCTTTGGTGCCATGAGCTCCAAGCTGGCTCGAACGACTCACAAGATCTTTTCCTCCGCAACGTCAGCCTTGGATCTCTCGTCGGCTAACCGCAGCACCACCGGTGATCAGCCCCCTTGTAATAACCCCATCCGTTCATATGATATATACTAGAAGGTCCGGCCGGGGCCCCACAGGATATATCACAAAACAGGCGGTGAAGGTACAGGATGATACCAAAGTAGCGCATCGCACCTATCACAAAGCATTCTAGCGGAAGCCTAGACTACAACTTGAACTCCTCCTGAATGTCCAAACATAAAACTCCACATTTTATATCATATAGGAATGTCTTACAACAAGTCAAAAGAGTTGGCCTTATGGCCTTACATGGATTTCAAACAGTGGCCTAAACAAATTGGCGCGCAGGCCGGCCACAATAAAAGAAAACACATAATAACACAGATAGCCTTCGAGGGCTAGCAGCAGTAGCAGCAACAACAGCAGGATCATCAACCTCTATGTGTCCCGCTCAGCTCTCCAGCACCTGTACAGGGACAATCCACCCAACAGTGGCAAAGAAAAGCAACGGTCAGCGTTCAGCTGACCAAATTATAACGACCCTACCCCTTCTCTCGGGGTAGCGGTAATCTTCCCTGCAGGCACAGCAAATCACAAGTATGGCAATATCTATCATCAAAATGTGCTTTCACGCACACAAGCCATCACAACCGTTCGCCACCCAGCCCAACGGTCCGTACACTGAGGGCACATTCTTGGTGTTCTGGCAAATCTCTTTCCCTCCACCGTATCAGGGTTATAACCCAACAGTAAATCTCTTGAGCATTTACTCCATGGCGTGCAGCCGGAGTTAATCTTCCTACACCGGGATGACCCGTAGCCCCCCATTGTGTCATGGCGCGCAGGCCGAAGACTCTTGCTATGCGCTCCAACAGACCGCACCTTTTGGTCTCACGTCGGACGGACATAGCGCAGGTCGGATCCTCCACCCCCCGTTGCTCAAATCGCCTTGCCTTCTCCGAGTACAGCATACTCATGGCTATATCAAAGGCGCGGGTCGGTCTCACCAATCCTGTTCTTGGCATTCAAGCCTGGGCATAAGTCTTACACCCATTTTCTCACAACAACAGCGGGTCTTTCCTAGGCACACCAGTACTTCCTGTTACTATCTTCACAGGTGGACACCGCAAAATCACAAATGTCAGGGGTCTTTCCTACCGATCATGCCAGTACTTCCTGTTACTCGCTTCACAGGTGGACACCCTATGACATCCAGCATCACAAAGGGCATTTTCTGGTCACACCAGTACTTCCTGTGCCTCAATCACAGGTTGGACCCAAAAACATCACATGGCTACTTTCCTGGGCTACCACCCCAGTACTTCCTGCTAATCCTTTTCGCAGGCATAACCCGTTGACTCCTCAAACTACAAATGTAATAACCCCATCCGTTCATATGATATATACTAGAAGGTCCGGTCGGGGCCCCACAGGATATATCACAAGACAGGCGGTGAAGGTACAGGATGATACCAAAGTAGCGCATCGCACCTATCACAAAGCATTTTAGCGGAAGCCTAGACTACAACTTGAACTCCTCATGAATGTCCAAACATAAAACTCCACATTTTATATCATATAGGAATGTCTTACAACAAGTCAAAAGAGTTGGCCTTATGGCCTTACATGGCTTTCAAACAGTGGCCTAAACAAATTGGCGCGCAGGCTGGCCACAATAAAAGAAAACACACAATAACACAGATAGCCTTCGAGGGCTAGCAGCAGTAGCAGCAACAACAGCAGGATCATCAACCTCTATGCGTCCCGCTCGGCTCTCCAGCACCTGTACAGGGACAATTCACCCAACGGTGGCAAAGAAAAGCAACGGTCAGCGTTCAGCTGACCAAATTATAACGACCCTACCCCTTCTCTCGGGGTAGCGGTAATCTTCCCTACAGGCACAGCAAATCACAAGTATAGCAATATCTATCATCAAAATGTGCTTTCACGCACACAAGCCATCACAACCGTTCGCCACCCCGCCCAACGGTCCGTGCACTCAGGGCACATTCTTGGTGTTCTGGCAAATCTCTTGCCCACCACCGTATCAGGGTTATAACCCAACGATAAATCTCTTGAGCATTTACTCCATGGCGTGCAGCCGGAGTTAGTCTTCCTACACCGGGATGACCTGTAGCCCCCCATTGTGTCATGGCGCGCAGGCCGAAGACTCTTGCTATGTGCTCCAACAGACCGCACCTTTTGGTCTCACGTCGGACGGACATAGCGCAGGTCGGATCCTCCACCCCCCGTTGCTCAAATCGCATTGCCTTCTCCGAGTACAACGCGTACTCATGGCTATATCAAAGGCGCGGGTCGGTCTCACCAATCCTGTTCTTGGCATTCAAGCCTGGGCATAAGTCTTACACCCATTTTCTCACAACAACAGCATGTCTTTCCTGGGCACACCAGTACTTCCTGTTACTCTCTTCATAGGTGGACACCGCAAAATCACAAATGTCAGGGGTCTTTCCTGGCGATCATGCCAGTACTTCCTGTTACTCGCTTCACAGGTGGACACCCTATGACATCCAGCATCACAAAGGGCATTTCCTGGTCACACCAGTAGTTCCTGTGCCTCAATCACAGGTTGGACCCAAAAACATCACATGGCTATTTTCCTGGGCTACCACCCCAGTACTTCCTGCTACTCCTTTTCGCAGGCATAACCCGTTGACTCCTCAAACTACACGTTATCACGGAGTCTTCTCCGGTTCGTATGCAACATCACCAATCTAGAACAACCTGTCCAGATGGGCTTCACACAGCATGCCTATTCTGTACTCTATTTTCGGATCTATATGCTAACAAAGGGGATTTCAAGCATCCACCCAAAGGTTCCCAAAATCAGCCACCTCTTGGTGGGGAAATCATAAAGCTATGCCAAAAAGAAGCCTTCACATGGCTAGGAAGAAAAGTCGTTACCCTTGACGACCGATTCAGTGCCATGACCTCAAAGCTTGCTTGCAAGACTCGCAAGAGCGTTTCCTTCGCAACGACGACTTCGGATTTCTCGTCGGTAACCAGCAGCACCACCAGCAGCAGCCCCCTTTCCTTCTTCCTCCTCCTTTCTCTCTCTCTTTCTCTCTTAACTTGAAGAAAGATCAAAGCCACATCAAATGAGAATCACTTCTCAGTTTTCGGCCGTTAAGAAAAAGAGGAAGAAGCTTCAGCCCTTGGATCCCAGCTGAAGGAATGGACGGCCACGATTTTGCCAAAACACAGATTTTGACCCGACACGGCCTCTGACACGGCCGTGTGCCAGGCCGTGTGCCTCAAGCGGTGGGCAACCGACTTATCCAAACCAGTGACACGCCCATGGAACACGCCCGTGTCATGGGCCGTGTCACCAACACGCCTTCAGACACGCCCGTGTCTGTGGCCGTGTGCTTGGGCGAAAAAAAATCCCAAAACATCCCGAGACTTCACACGGCCTGTGACACGCCCGTGTCCCAGGCCGTGTGCCCTGACACGGCACAAAGACACGCCCTGTCGAAATCCTTCAGCGGGCTGAGTTCGTCGACCCGATTTGACACGCCTTGTGACACGCCCGTGTCACAGGCCGTGTGCAACTTCTCGACACTCGACACCCACGTCTCGACACTCGACGATCGTCGAGCAAAAGTCGTCGAGCACACGACACGGCCTTGGAAATGCCCGTGTCCTGGGCCGTGTGCCCCCTCTCGACACATCGTCGAGCGAAAAAAATCGTCGAGACAAAGCCCGATCGTCGACACAACCTCGACACGCCCGTGTCGCAGGCCGTGTCCTTTGACACGCCCTGGGACACGCCCGTGTCCCAAGCCATGTCACCCAAAAATTTCCTGTTTCAGAAATTTGGACTGTTACACCCCTCTCCTCCTCCTCCTTCTTCCTCTCTCTTTCTCTCTCTAGAAGTGAAGAAAGAGAAGACCAAATGAGAAATGAGATTTCTCTTCTCATTCACGACCTTAAGGAAACAGGGAGGCCTCTCAGCCCTTGGATCCAGGCTGAAGGAATGGATGGACACAATTTCACCAAAAATCCTCAATTTTTCCTGACACGGCCTATGATACGCCCGTGTCTGTGGCTGTGTTCCCTAAGCGGTGCTCAACCGACTTATCCAAACCAGTGATACGCCCATGTGACACGCCCGTATCCTGGGTCGTATCACCCGACACATCTTCAGACATGCCCGTGTCCGTGGCCGTGTTCATCAGGTTGAAAAAAATCCCAAAATCACCCGAGACTCACACGGTTTGGGACACGCCCGTGTCCCAGGCCGTGTGCCAATAGACGGCACTCGACACGCCCCAGCTCAAAGTCGTCGAGCTGAGTTCGTCGACCCAAAGGGATACGCCCTGTGACACGCCCATGTCACAGGCCGTGTCCGAAGAACTCGACGATCGTCGACCAAATTTTTGTCGACCACTCGCCGACTGTTCCTCTCGACACTCGATCCACGCAGGACACGCCCTGGGACACGCCCGTGTCCCAGGCCGTGTCACCCCAAAACTGAGCCTGCTGAAAAAATGGGCTGTTACAACCCTCCCCTCCTACAAGAAATTTCGTACTCGAAATTTGTATACAAGAAGGCAACAAGCAATCAGCAACCAAAAAGGTATAACATTAAAAGTTTCATGTTACAACAACATTCTCTCCACGGATTACAGAAACAGCTCGGGAAATTCCTCTCGCATGGTTTGCTCTCGCTCCCATGTAAGTTCCTCACGGCCGCAGTTGTCCCACCGGACTTTAACCATGCCGACTGTTTTGTTCCTCAACTGTTTCTCGGCTCGATCCTCGATCTGAATGGGTCTAACTCTCGTTGTTAGCCCATACTCCACCGGAACACGATCATTCGCGATTACTTGAGCTGGATATTTAACGGCCTTCCGAAGCACCGAGATGTGAAATACATCATGTAATCCACTCAAGTCTGCCGACAGAGCTAGCCAATATGCCGCCTCTCCGACGCGCTCAACCACTTCAAAGGGAACCAAATATCTTGGACTCAACTTTTTCAATCGTCGAATCCTGGAGACACCTTTGAAGGGCTTGACCTTCAAGTAGACCCAATCGCCAACCGCAAATTCCACGTTTCGGTGTTTAGCGTTGTAGTACTTCGCTTGACGATCTTGGGATATGAGTAGCCTCTCTCGAATCGTCCGTATGGTTGCGTTTGCTTCATCAAACTCATTTCAATTATACACTCGAGCTTCGCCCGCTTTTACCCAAGCCAAGGGAGTACGACACTTCCTTCCATACAGAGCTTCATATGGTGTCATCCCAATGCTCGCCTGGTAGCTGTAATTATACGCAAACTCCACCATATAGAGGTGATCTTCCCATCTCTTTTTGAAGTCAAGGGCGCACATCCTAAGCATGTCCTCCATTGTTCTGTTGGTACGCTCAGTTTGGCCATCCGTTTGGGGATGAAAGGCCGTACTGAAAGTCAACTTCGTGCCCAACAGTCGGTGAACTAGCCTCCAGACATTTGACGTGAATCGCCCATCTCGATCACTTACGATGCTCTGAGGAACACCGTGAAGCCGTACAATCTGGTCAACATATAATTTTGCCAAACTTTCGACCGAATCATCCCGCCTATTCGGGAGAAAATGTGCCACTTTAGTTAGCCGGTCAACAATCACCCCAATGGAATCATTTCCTCGCTGTGATCTCGGCAACCCATGCACAAAATCCATGGAAATATCATCAAATTTCCACTCTGGGATCGACAGTGACTTCAAATAACCACCCGGCTTTTGGCATTCCGCCTTCACCATCGCACATGTTTGGCATTTGGCCACATAGAGGGCAACATCTCTCTTTAGCCCTGGCCACCAAAATAGCTTTTTCGTATCACTGAACATCTTCGTGCTTCCGGGGTGAATGGAATACTTTGTATAATGTGCTTCATAAAACAGTTCTTCCCTCAATTTACCCACATTCGGGACGCACAAATGGCCCTCTTTGTGCAAAAGACCATCATTCCAGGAGAATTTGCCCTCTGGTCCCTCGTTAACATAGCGTAAGAGATCTTCATCTAACCCCGTTGCTCATCGAATCCGGTCTGCAAGGTCACATTGCACCTCCATCCAGTTGAGACATGCATTGGCGGTAGCATTCTTGTCAACACAATAAATCTCTAGCACTTCTAGCTCCCGGATGAGACGTTCATCATGCCTTTGCAACCAAGCTGCTCTTGCCGGAGCTCTCCGACTCAAGGCATCTGCGACTACATTGCCCTTTCCGGGCATATAGTGAATCTCGAAAGTGTAGTCCCCAAGGAACTCCAACCACCTTCGTTGTCGCATATTCAAGTCTTTCTGCTTCAATAGGTACTTTAGGCTCTTGTGATCTGTATAGATCTCCACCTTCACTCCATAAAGGTAGTGTTGCCATAACTTTAGTGCAAAAATCACCGCCACTAACTCCAAGTCATGGACGGGATAAGTTCATTCGTGCACCTTCAGCTGACGTGAGACATAAGCAATTACCTTGCCATGCTGCAGAAGAATGCAGCCTAAGCCGCTCCCTGAGGCATCACTATAAATAACAAATCCATCGGTCCCACTTGGCGAAGACAACACCGGCGTCGTGGTCAACCGAACCTTCAGCTCTTCAAAAGCTTGTGCGCACTCTGGCGTCCAAACGAACTTCTGATCTTTTCTCGTCAGCATGGTTAGCGGCAAAGCGATCAGCGAGAAATTCTCAACAAATCTTCGATAGTGCCCGCAAGTCCAAGTAAACTCCTGACCTCGGCCACTGAAGACAATACCGGCCACTCCTCGATGGCCTTGATCCTTGCTGGATCCACTGCAATGCCCTCTCCACTTACTACATGGCATAGGAAAGCCACTGACGATAACCAAAACTCGCACTTTGAGAACTTGGCATAGTGCTGATTTTGCCTCAAAGTATTCAATACCAACCGCAAGTGAGTCTCATGCTCAGCTTTCGACTTCGAGTACACCAGGATGTCATCAATGAACACAATCACAAATAGATCCAAGTACTCTCGGAACGTGCGGTGCATAAAATCCATAAACACCGATGGCGCATTACACAGTCCAAATGGCATGACTGTAAACTCATAATGCCCATAACGCGTTCCAAATGCGGTTTTGGGAATGTCACTTTCCCGAATTCTCAATTGGTAATAACCAGACTTCAGGTCCAGCTTCGAATAGATGGTCGAGCCCCCAGCTGATCGAATAACTCATCAATCCGGGGTATCAGATATTTATTCTTCTCGGTCAGCTTATTCAGTTCACGGTAGTCAATACATAACCGCAACCCACCATCTTTCTTCTTCACAAAAAGCACAGGCGCGCTCCAAGGTGACATGCTTGGGCGTATATAACCTTGCTCCAACAATTCTTATAGTTGGACCTTCAACTCGGCCATCTCCTTTGGCGCAACGCGATATGGCGAGCGGGCCACATGTTTCGCACCTGGCACCAACTCGATCGTGAAGTCAATCTCCCGCTGGGGTGGTAGCCCAGGGAGATTATTGGGAAACACATCTGCAAATTCCGATACAATCAGAACATCACCCACACTGGCCTTAGGCTCAACATCATGAAGCAGTGCGAAGTAACACTCCGCACCCTTCCGAACAGCCTTGACTACTTGGAGTGCAGACATTAATGTCCCGCCCACTCCTCGCATACCCGCGAACTTTGTCTCCTGTTCGGTATTCTGGCCAAACGTGATCTCTTTCGACTGACAATCAATCATGGCATGCTACTCCGCAAGCCAATACATACCAAATATCACGTCGAATTCCGATATCGGCAATACAGATGCAGTCAAACAGAAATCCCGACTTCCGATTTGCACTGCCACATCGCAAGCTTGATCCGCAAGCATCCAACAGCCATTCGACAACACCACTCTGACGCTTTCTGTCTTTACACGACTAGGTATCCCAAGCCGTGCTATGAACTCGCGAGACAAAAAATAATGCGATGCACCCGTATCAAACAGTGCTCGCGCCAGCGTGTCCCGAATCATCACAAAGCCTGTGACAATCATGTCACACACACAAACCGCAACCATATATGCACTAAACAAAGCATACAAGCAATATACTATGCCAAACTAAACTCATACCTGTGACAACGTCACTCTGCTTAATGGCCTCCTACAGGCCAAGATTGTAGACTTGGGGCTGCGCCTGCGAGGCAGAGGAGTCCACTACTGCCTTGCCCTTCTCCGCATACGACGCTCCCGCCTTCTTTTCACTCTTTGGCGGCACCCGACAATCTCGAGCTATATGCCCCACCCATCCACAATTATAGCATATCCGAGTATCCGGCTTTGAGGTAGCCCCTGACATTGCTCCCGATGCAACTGATGAAGGAGCTTGTCCACTTGTCTTGGACTTCTTGCCCCATCTCTTCTTATAAAATGGTTTCCCAGGTCGGGGCACCTTCCACTCCGGTTGCGTCACAGCCAAAGCCCTCTTCCCCTGCACCCTCTTCATATCTTTTTCCAGCGCGCTCGCAGTGTCGACCAACGCCTGAAAGCCTTGGTTCACAGAACTAGAAACTAGGAACCTCAACTCGTCCCTCAGTCCTTCATAGAACCGATTTGTCTTTCTCTACTCATCCGCAAAAATAGAACCCGCATACCGCCCCAAGCATGTAAACTCATGCAGATACACGTCAACACTGCCATCACCTTGCGTTAGCCTTTGGAATTCATTTTCCATGGCAATCCTTTGAGCCGCAGGAAGGTGCTTTGCTAGGAAGAGTCGGTAGAATTCTTCCATGGATACTTGTGTTAAGGGACGACCCGCCAAGTGATGCAACTCCATCTCGTCCCACCATAATCTAGCTTCTCCTTCAAACAAGAAGGTAGCTAGCGTGACTTTCTGATGTTCCTCCGATCCAATCGCCGTCATGATTTGCTTGACGCGTGATAGCCAATCCTCAGCATGCGTAGGAGTTCCTGCTCCGGAAAACGTAGGCGGATGGAAACTCATAAACCGCGTCAACTGTTTCTCAGTCGCTCGAGGAGCCACATCCACTATAGGTTCAGGCCTCGCCGCCACCTATTCTGGCCTCACAGCCGGTTGTTCCTGCCCAAGTGGCTGTCCTTGGATCATGGCAAACAAAGCCTCAGCAACTAAACACACATGTTCCGTAGACGGTGGAGGTGTAGGCACTGTGGCTGGTGCCGTACTTTCATCGGAATGCTGGGGCTCTGATTGCCTAGCTCCACTCCGTGTCACCTAAAGGTGGACAAGACACACACATTAGCGGCCTTACACAAGCAAACAACACAAAATAGGAACACGCAGGTTCTCCAAACACACAAATTTGCATTCCTATCATGGACATTCAGGAGTTCAATCGCATAATGTGGTTTGCACAAACACATGCTCGCCACCCCACAAAAGAAGTCGACCACGACGTCGAGAGGGAAAGACCAAGACAGCTGATACCAAAAATGTAACAACCCCATCCGTTCATATGATATATCCTAGAAAGTCCAGCTGGGGCCCCACTGTATATATCACAAAACAGGCGGTGAAGGTACGGGATGATACTAGAGTAGCGCAGCGCACCTAACACATTGCATTCTAGCGGAAGCCTATACTAACACTTGAAATCCACAAGTGAATGTCCAACATATAACACAACTCCACGTTGTATATATCTTTTATAGGAATGTCTTACAATAGTACAAAAATGGGCCTTATGGCCTTACATGGCTTTCAAACAGTGGCCTCAAATATTAGCGCGCAGGCCGGCCACAATAAAAGAAAACACAACAATCAAAATATAGCCTTCGAGGGCTAGCAGTAGCAGCAGCAGCAGCAAGGACCTCAACCTTTATGCGTCCCGCTTGGCTCTCCAGCACCTGTACAGGGACAATCCACCCAATGGCGGCAAACAGAGGCAACAGTCAGCATTCAGCTGACCCAATTATAATGACCCTACCCCTTCTCTCGGGGCAGCGGTAATCTTCCATACAAGCATATTATATCACAAGTATGGCAACATATTCATATAATGTGCTTTCACGCACACATGCCATCACAACCATTCGTCACCCGACCCAACGGTCCGTGCACTCAAGGCACATTCTTGGTGTTCTGGAAAAGCACTTTCCCACCACCGTATCAGGGTCACAACCCAGCGGTAATTGTCTTGAGCATTTCCTCCATGGCGTGCAGCCGGAGTTATAGTCTTACTACACCGGGATGGCCCGTAGCCCCCCATTGTGTCATGGCACGCAGGCTTAAGACTCTCGCTATGCGCTCTAACAGACCATCCCTTCTGGTCCACATCGGATGGACATAACACTGGTCGGATCCTCCACCCCCGTTGCTCAAATCACCTTGCCTTCACCGAGTACGGCGTACTCGCGGCTTAATCAAAGGCGCGGGTCGGTCGCACCAATCCTGTTCTTGGCATTCAAGCCTGGGTATTTCTCTTACACCCATTCATCTCATAATAACAGCGGATCTTTCCTAGTCACACCAGTACTTCCTGTTACTCGTTCACATGTACGGCATCGCAATATCACAAATGTCAGGGGTCTTTCCTGGGCACACAAGTACTTCCTGTTACTCTCTTCACAGGTGGACACCCTACGACATCAAGCATTACAAATGGCCTTTCCTGGTCACACTAGTACTTCCTGTTACTCATTCACAGGTACGACCCAATAACACAAGCATAACACGGATATTTTCCTGGACTACCACTCCAGTACTTCCTGCTACTCCTCTTCACAGGCATAACCCGTTGACTCCTTAAACTACACGTTTATCACGGAGTCTTCTACGATTTGTATGCAACATCACCAATCCAGACCAACCTGTCCAGATGGGCTTCACACATCATGCCTATTCCGTACTCCATTTCCTGATCTATATGCCAACAAAGGAGATTTCATGAATCACCCAAAGACTCCCAAAATCAGCCACCTCTTGGTGGGGGAATCATAAACATATGCCAAAAGGAATCCTTCACATGGCTATGAAAAAAAGTCGTTACCCTTGAAGCCCTCTTTGGTGCCATGAGCTCCAAGCTGGCTCCAACGACTCACAAGAGCTTTTCCTCCACAACGTCAGCCTTGTATCTCTCGTCGGCTAACCGCAACACCACCGGTGATCAGCCCCCTCTCCTCGTCCTCCTTCTTACTCTCTCTTTCTCTCTCTAGAAGTGAAGAAAGAGAAGACCAAATGAGAAATGAGATTTCTCTTCTCATTCACGGCCTTAAGGAAATAAGGAGGCCTCTCAGCCCTTGGATCCAGGCTGAAGGAATGGATGGCCACAATTTCACCAAAAATCCTCAATTTTGCCTGACACGGCCTATGACACGCCCGTGTGTGTAGCCGTGTTCCGTAAGTGGTGCTCAACCGACTTATGCAAACCAGTGACATGCCCATGTGACATGCCCGTGTCCTGGGCCGTGTCACCCGACACGTCTTCAGACTTGCCCGTGTCTGTGGCCGTGTTCATCAGGCTGAAAAAATCCCAAAATCACCCGAGACTCACACGGCTTGTGACACGCCCGTGTCCCAGGCCGTGTGCCAATACACGGCACTCGACACGCCCCAGCTCAAAGTCATCGAGCTGAGTTCGTCAACCCAAAGGGACACGCCCTTTGACACGCCCGTGTCACAGGCCGTGTTCGAAGCACTCGACGATCGTCGACCAAATTTTTATCGACCACTCGTCGACTGTTCCTCTCGACACTCGACGCACGCAAGACACGCCCTGGGACACGCTCGTGTCCCAGGCCGTGTCACCCCAAAACTGAGCCTGCTGAAACAAATGTGCTGTTACACTTGGTTTCATCGAAAGGTTTCCCTTTCTCATCCTTGTCCAGAGACATATTTGAACCCATTTGAGTCCTCATCGAGGTTGCGTTCTCCATTCCGAATTTCTTTAGTAACTCTTTTGTGAACTTTATCTGAGAGATGAAAATTCCATCTTTAGATTATTTCACCTGAAGTCCTAAGAAATACTTCAGCTCTCTCATACTGCTCATTTCAAACTTCCCTTGCATAAGTTTGGAAAACTTCTTGCAAAGGTTGTCTTCCATAGAGCCAAATATAATGTTATCGACATAGATTTGCACTAGCAAAATCTTACCGTTTACTTATCTAAGTAATAGTGTCTTGTCTATCTTTCCTCTTGTGAACTTTTTCTCAAGAAGAAAGATAGACAACGTCTCATACCATGCTCATGAAGCTTATTTTAAGCTATAAAGAGCTTTATTAAGAAAATAAATGTATTCAGGGAAAGTAGAGTTGACAAAACCTGGAGGTTGTTCCACGTATACTTCCTCTTTCAGATCCCCGTGAAGGAATGCTGACTTCACGTCCATTTGATAGACCTTGAAGCCTTTAAGGGTAGCAAATACAAGAAATAACCCGATCGCCTCGAGCCTGGCCACTGGAGCAAAGGTCTAGTCGAAGTCGATCCCTTCTTCTTGTCTATACCTTTGAGCTACAATCCTGGCTTTATTCTTGATAATATCTCCATGTTCGTCTAGGTTGTTTCTGAAAATCCATTTGGTGTCGATCATGTTCTGTCCTTTGGTCCTGGGCACCAACTTCCAGACTTTACATCTTTCAAACTGAGTGAGCTCCTCTTGCATTGCCAATATCCAAGTATCATCCTTGTTTGCTTTTTCAAACTTGTTTGGCTCAACCTGAGATAGAAAACTAAGATGCAATATTTCGTTAGCTGTAACTCCTCTTGTTCTAACATCATCGCTTGGTTCTCCAATGATTTGATTAGCTGGGTTATCTCTTAGGTGTATGAACCATAGATTTCTTGCTCTCCCTCTAGCAGGTTCTGCAACATCTGGTGCATCCTCTGTGGGTTGAAGCAATTCTTCCTCTAGAAGTTCTTCATCCACCAAACTTGGATCGATGACCTTGACTGTTTCATCCAAGCTTAGTTCCTTGAATCTGGTACCTGCATCTACACCAATAATACTAAACGAGCTGCATTGGAGCAAGCTTGTCTCATCAAATACAACATTAATAGACTCTTCAACCCCCAGGGTTTTCTTATTAAAAATCTGATACGCCTTACTATGACTACTATAGCCTATCAAAATACCTTCAAAACATTTGTCACTAAACTTTGTGTGGTAATACTTCCCATTATTAAGTACGAAGCATTAACTTCCAAGGATTCTAAAGTAGGACACAGTCGGTTTTTTGCCCTTCAATAGTTCATAGGGAGTCGGATGATGGCT
Organism: Platanthera guangdongensis; assembly: GCA_039583875.1. Taxonomy (NCBI): domain Eukaryota; kingdom Viridiplantae; phylum Streptophyta; class Magnoliopsida; order Asparagales; family Orchidaceae; genus Platanthera; species Platanthera guangdongensis. The sequence goes on from CM077150.1 coordinate 236,297,213, forward strand.
TTTGTTGATTAGAGCTCTATTTTGCACGTGGCAAGCTATGTTAACTCCTTCGGCCCAGAAGTACTCTGGAAGTGAAGCGTCGTTTAACATAGTTGTACATGCTTCCATGAGGGTTCTATTCCTTCTCTCGGTAACTACATTTTATTCTGTAGTACGCGGGGAGGAAAACACATGAAAGATACCTTAACTTCCATAGAATTCTATTATGGCACCAGGCTCATATTCTATTTCGTGGTCACTTCTGATTTTAAACACTGAGCAGTTCAACTCGTTCTGAATTTTCCGGACAAAATTATTGAAAGAATCAAAGGTGTCTGACTTGTGTTTCAGAAAGAACAACCAAGTAAAACGAGAGTAGTCATTAACAATTACCAACATATATACTTTACCTCCTAAACTGTCAATTGGCATGAGACCGAATAAGTCCATATGAAGTAAATACAGACTTCTCAAAGAATCTTTTTCGGCAATACCATTAAAGGTAGCCCTTGTCTGCTTACCCATTTGGCATACGTGACATGGACTTTCTTTAAGGCATTTAATGTTGGGGGCATCACACACTAAATTCTGAGAAAATAACAAGTTTATTTTTTTTGAAATTAATATGTGCTAATCTCTTGTTCCATTGGTCACAAAGAGACACACTACTTTTAGCCAAAAAGCACACGGGTGTAGAGATGTCTAGACATAAAATATTTAAATAAAAGATATCTTTACTCGAGTGCCTGTTAAGACGGTCTCCAAATTAGCAGACGATTTTATCAGGCACTTGTCCTTATAGAACTCAACGATATTGCCTTTGTCACATAATTGACTTATGCTTATCAGATTATGTTGTAATCATTCAACATAAGCAATTTCTATGAAAGAGATTATATCGTTGGAGATCATACCGTACGCAGCCTTTCATAATTCCCCTGTCAGACCCTCTAAAGATAACTTTTGGTCCGTCTTCAACTGGGGTGAATTCTCACAGTAGACTTCTTGTCCCGGTTATGTGCCGAGAGCATCCACTGTCCAAATACTAGATCGGCGTTTTATTGTCCTTTGGACATACCTGCAACCATAAATCATTTTACCTTAGAAACCCAAACATATTTGGGTCCTGAGTTCTTTTGGTAGTTTGACACCACTAGGAATATTAATGTTGCGAGTGGTCGGTCTCACACTGTCAACTCGTTGAGCTTCAAAATTAGCAGGGTTAAACCAACAATCTGGGCAAAACTGTCCAATTTTGTCGCACCACCAACACTAAAATCTGTTGTACCTTCTCTTGTGCTCCTGCTTTACCTTTTGAATTTGAGGTCGAGTATGGCCTACAGACTTGGAGGTGCAAGCCTCCTGATTTCAACAAACACCAGGCTTCTCAGTCTCCTTAGCCTTGGGTACAATAGGATTGGCTTTCAGTGCCTTCTTATAATTATGTCCATGAACATAAGGACCATACTCTTTTATAGTTATCTCTTCATAAGGAGCCTTGAAAACACTTGCCCCAAAGTCTCTGGGACGGGTCTGTTGAAACCGAAGAATCGGTCTCTGTGGAGTTAAAACCTTGGGGAACGGGTGATCACATACTTACTTCTCTCTCACAAGACAAACAACTAAAGACTTAGCACAAGGAACATACTCAAGGCTCTAGCACGGAGGTCCCACCACACACCTGAAAGATCTTAGAGTGCTTCCCATCCTTAGCCAAGTGTTGAGCTAATGATACCTCAAAAAGCACAATAAGACTTGGGCACAAGTAAGCATGCCCTCTAAGGTACCCCATTGGGTCTATTTATAATTTTTTGAAAACATTCTGCAAATAACGTACCTCCGCTGTTCCAAATAGCTATAAGCAGGCCAACAAGAGTACAATGGAAAGAATACATCACTGGGTGAGTGGTCCATGAAATTCCACTTGCCTGGGCTGACGAGTGCCTGATGGGGCTGGCACTCGCCACCTTCTCGATGGCCAGGCCGATTGCGGCCCCGACCTGCCCCGCTCGCCAGCTATCTGCCGAGATGCCACAGGGAGAGTGCGAGCCCACCTGCTCTAATCACCCCTTCTACACTGCCCTTTTCCCAAGCGAGTCGGGCAGCCCCAAAAGTACTCGACTCCCACTTGACTCACCGAAAACTTGGACTCCACCAAAATGGCTGGCCCGAATCTTGCTGACACCACTCGTTGGATACAAGGTTGTACACAATCCCCGCTCTTTGTGATATTGTCCCAAACTCGGAAAGAATCATCCAACCCCTGGAGATCGGCGAGTGGGCCAGCGAACCCAAAGGAATATTTTGATGGGATCCACCACCAGCTATATATATGATCCTGCATACCTGGGAGACATTTGCCATTCCACTTACTCCGACCCTGCCGAGATGCCTCTTTCCAAAGAGTTCCAAGAGAGGATGGACCGTGCTTGTGTGCTCAATGCCACTCACGCTGCTAGCCTGGTCGCTGTCACCCCCACCGCTTTACCACACGAGCCTCCCAATCCTCCGCCTAACAAAAAGTCCAAGTCAGCCCCAAAAACTGCCGAGTCAGTCTATCGTGACCTAGCCTCCACCCTAGATGACGGACTGTAACACGCCAAAATCGGAGTTGGCGAGAACACGAAAATCGTCGAGCAGAGTTTGACGAAGATCGTCGAGCGGAGCTCGATGACAATGTCAAGCGTCGAGCCGAGTTCAACGATCTAGCGAAAAATGTGGATATTGCCAAGCGTGACTCTTGTCAGATGTCTGGTATGCAGTCAGTAGGCGGTGGTTGACTTTGTCAACTTAAAACCGAGCCCTTGATGGGAAGAGATCGTGTGGCTGGGGAAAACACGAGGCCTTATCTGTAGAGGAATGGGTTGCAGGAAATCATTATTTCATTTTCTCTCTTTTTCTTCCTTATTTCCGGAGTTCTGGAGCAGAACCCTCGGCTGCTAAGGTTTGAGTGGACTGACTAAGTTGGTTGAGGAGATCTGGGGATGGAATCAAGAGCTGAAGCTAGAATCGCGAAGGGTAAAGTGAGGCGATCATTTCCATCCGCGTTTAAAAGCTTTCCTATAGCTCTGAAGAGATCTTCTAGGGTAACGATCTTCTTCATTAGACATGTGAAGTCCTTATTTGGCATACACATGGATTTTCCCCACTAAAAGGTGGAATGTTGAGGGATTTCCGTTGGGTCGATTCTTAAAATCCCCAAGTAGTCTTGCATATATCTCCGGAAATGTGTAATACGGAATAAGCATACAGTGTGAAGCCCATCTGGACAGGTTGGTCTAGATTGGTGATGTTTTATTTTGTGCACCGAAGAAGACTCCGCGTATAAATGAGTATTGTGTGTAGTCAGTGGGTTGTGCCTGTGAAGTGGAGTAGCAAGACGTACTGGAGTGGAATTCTAGGAAAATACCCTCAAAGTGCATGTGCTATATGTTATGAAAGCCCAGTGTTTCTGGCATTGCAGGTAGCTGCAGGGTTTTCTGGATAGTTGGCCCAGATATAGTTTGGGCTGGGCACAAAAAGAGAGTTCTGTTACTAACTTCAAGCGATAGTGGTTGCTACTAGCAATAGCTCCTAGCTAACCTGTAATTGAGAAGCGAGTCCTTCAGGGACAGTATGGCTATTACGAGCTATACGCTCTTAAATTCCAGTGAGCCAAACGGACAAGGGGATGCCGACCCACTTCAGTATAGACATTAAACTAGTGATTTGAGCAACGGGCAAGGGCTGAACTGTATCCGCGTGATGGTTGTCTAACTTGAGTGCCTAAGTGGACGACTTCGTTAAGATCACATCATACGAGTCTTGGGCTATTCGCCATCAAGGCAAAAGTCTTCGGCTGTGGGTCGTGGAGCATAAATGCTCAAGTTTTACCGTTGGGTTTGAGACCTGAGAATGGTGGTGGGACCCTAGTTTTCCGGTACACCGATAATGTGCCCTGAGTGCACGGAGCGTTGGGCCGTGTGCTTGATGTTTGTGATATGTGGATGGTGCGTGAGTGTCCATCGTGCGATATATCTACTTGTAAAATGATATGCCTGCATGGAAGGAATATCGTTGCCCCGTGTAAGGGGTATGGTCGTTATAAATTCGTCAGCTGAATTCTGACTGTTGCTTTATTTGCCACTATTGCAGTGGTTTGTCCCCATGCAGGTGCTGGAGAGCCGAGCGGAAAATAGTGGGTTGAAGCCCTTGCTGCTGTTGTTGCTGCTATGCTGGCCCTCAAAGGCCAAACAAATAAAAGTTTTACTTGTTTTCATGTATTGTCGGCCTGTGTGCCGATGTATGTAATCCACACTTGTAAAGGATAAATGTAAAGCCTTAAGGCCGAACATTTGGTCTATGTTGTATACATTCCTTGGAGGTATATAAATTTGTTCTTTATATATAGTGGACATTCATATTTAATGAGTTCAAGTATAACCCCTATGTTTTCGCTAGAATGCTCTGAGTTAGGATGCGTGTTGTAACCTTTGATATTAATATGTGACCCCGCCGTCTATTTGTGATATTTAGTGTGGGACCCTGGCCAGACCTACTATTATATGTCATGTAAAAGATGGAGGTGTTACAATATGGTATCAGCTTGTCTTGGTATTCCTCCTTCGAATTCGTGGTCAAATTCTTTTACGGGGTGGCGAGCACGTGTAAGTGCGACCCGTTAGAACATAAATGAACTCAAGAATGTCCACTAAGGAATGTAAATACATTTGTATGAGGAACCTGCGCATTCCTACATTATTTTTGTTGCTTTTGCCAAGTCACTAAAGTGTGTCATTTATACGTATAGGTGACCCGAAGTGGTGTGGGACAGTATAAGCCCCAGCATTCTAATGAGAGTACGACAGCAGCTGAGGTTCCTACACCTCCTTCATCTACAAAGACTGTACGCTTAGTTGCTGAGGCGTTGTTTTCCATGATCCAGGAAAAGCCTACTGGGCAGGCGCGGCCTGCGGTGGTGCCAGAACAGGTAGGTGTTAGGCCTGAACCTATTGCGACTGTGGTAGATCCTCAAGCAGCAAAACAACAACTGAAACATTTTATGGGCTTCAATCCTCCTATGTTTACGGGGGCGCGATCCCCAACGCGGGCAGAGGATTGGCTTGCGTGCATCAAGAGGATTTTGATGGCAATACGAACTGAGGAGGAATAGAAAGTTACCTTTGCCACTTTCCTGTTGGAAGGAGAGGCTCAGCTTTGGTTGGATGAAATGCAGCTGCACAACTTGGCAGGCAGACAATTGACAGAAGTTTCGATCGAGGAGTTTTTGAGACTATTTTTGGCAAAGCACTTGCCATCGGCTCAGCGTATAGTCATGGAAAATGAATTTCAGCGTGTCTAACTCAGGGGGGGGGGGAAGTAGTGTTGATACCTACTTACATGAGTTTACATGGTTGAGGCGCTATGCAAGAACTATCTTTGCTGATGAAGAGCGTAAAACCAATAGGTTCTACAAAGGGTTGCAGAATGAGCTGAGATTCCTGCTCTCGAGTTCGGTGAACCAGGGGTTTCAAGAATTTTTTGATACAGCTCATGCGTTGGAGAAAGATATGAAGCGGGTGTAGGGCAAGAGGGACTTGGCTGTGACAAAGTCCGAGTTCAAAGCGCCGCACTCGGGAAAATTAAACTACCGAAGGAAATAGGGTAAGAGATCCAAGTCTTCTTTGTAGGCTCCCTCTTCGATTATATCTTCAGCAACTTCGAGCCAAGACCCTCATGCTTGTTATACATGTGGTAAGGTGGGTCATCTAGCCCGTGACTGTCGGGTGGGTCCGCTAAAGGGTGAGAAGAAGACAGGAGCTTCCTATGCTGAAAAGGGAAAGGCAGTGGTCGAGTCCTCTGCATCCCAGGAGCAACCCCGAGTATATAATCTTGGCCAACAGGAGGCCATAAAGCAAAGTGACGTCGTCACAAGTATGAGTTAAGATACTTTGTTATTTCTTTTGATACTTCATACCTTGTGTGCCAATTGTGTATGATGTGTTTGTCTTAGGCTTTGTCCTGAATCGAGACTATTCGGCGAGAGCACTGTTTGATACGGGTGCTTCACATTCGTTTCTATCTGTGGACTTCGTGTCAAAGATCAGAGTGCTGATTTGTATGACGATAGATAGTGTGAAGGTGTTATTACCGAACGGATGTGTGATGCATGTGGATAGAGCTTGCTTTGTGGAGGTACGGATAGGAAGTCGGGATTTCGGGTTGGAAGCATCTGTGTTGCCGATATCAGAATTTAATGTGATATTTGGTATGGACTAGCTCTCGGAGCAGCGTGCCTACATTGATTGCAATTTAAAGGAAGTCACACTGGGGCAGAACACTGAACGAGAGAGTAAATTTGCTGGTATGTGAGGGTCGGGCAGGACGTTGATATCTGCCCTTCAAGTCGTCGAAGCTATTTAGAAGGGCGCGGAGCTATTTTTCATGCTTATTACGGCCGTTGAGCCAAAAACCAGTGTTAGTTATGTTCAGAATGTTTTGGAGTTTGCTGATGTGTTTCAGAAGGAGCTTCCAGGATTACCACCACAACGGGAGATTGACTTCTCTATTGAGTTGGTGTAATGTGCAAACCTGTGGCCCGCTCGCCATATCGTGTAGAACCAAAGGAAATGTCGGAATTGAAAGTTCAACTACAAGAGTTGTTGGAACAAGGTTATATATGCCCAAGTATGTCACATTGTAGTGCACCTGTTCTCTTTGTTAAAAAGAAGGATGGTAGTTTGCGGTTGTGCATCAACTATCGTGAATTGAATAAGCTGACGAAGAAGAACAAGTATCCAATACCTCGAATTGATGACTTTTTTGATCATCTAGTGGGATCAACCGTCTATTCTAAGCTGGACTTGAAGTCTGGTTACTATTCATTGAGAATTCGGTAAGGTGACATTCCCAAGACAGCGTTTGGTACACGCTACGGTCACTATAAGTTCACTGTAATGCCATTTGGGCTAACTAATGCATCATCGGTGTTCATAGACTTAATGCACCGAACATTTCAAGAGTACTTGGATTTGTTTGTAATCATCTTCATTGATGACATTCTAGTGCACTCTCAGTCTGAATAAGATCATTCGAACCATTTACGGTTGGTGTTGCATACCCTGCGGAGAAACAAGCTCTATGCCAAGTTCTCAAAGTGTGAGTTTTGGCTGTCGTCAGTGGATTTTCTTGGTCATGTGGTGAACGGAGAGGGCATTGCGGTGGATCCTACAAATATAGTTGCTATACAGGAGTGGCCAGAGTTGTCTTTGGTGGCCGAAGTCAGGATTTTCCTTGGACTGGCATGCTACTACAGATGTTTCGTATAGAACCTTTCGCGGATAGCTTTGCCTCTTACCACATTGACGAGGAAGGATCACAAGTTCATCTGGACGCCGGAGTGCTCGCGAGCTTTTGAAGTGCTGAAGATTCGCTTGACCACAATGCCAGTGTTGACGTCGCCATGTGGTTCGGATGGCTTTGATATTTATAGTGATGCATCAGGGACCGGCTTAGGCTGCATTCTTCTTCAGTTTGGAAAGGTAATCGCTTATGTCTCAAGCCAGTTGAAAGTGCACGAGCAGAACTATCCCGTCCATGACTTGGAGTTGGCGGCGGTGATTTTTGCACTTAAACTGTGGCATCATTATTTATATGGCATGAAGGTGGATATATTCACGGACCATAATACCCTAAAGCATTTGTTGGATCAGAAGGATCTCAACATGCGACAACATAGGTTGATGGAGTTCCTCGGGGACTATACCTTCCAGATTCATTATACTTCAAGGAAGGGAAACGTCGTCGGAGATACCTTGAGTCGTAGGACTCCAGCAAGGGAAACTTGGTTGCAGATGCATGATGAGCGTCTGATCCAGGAGTTCGAAGCGTTAGAGATTTCTTGCGTTGACAAGGATTCCATAACAAATGCGCGCTTGAACTGGACGGAGGTACAATATGACCTTGCAGATAGGGTTCGGCAAGCAACAGAACTTGATGAAAGTTTACAACACTATGTAGTGGATGGGTTAAATGGCCAATTCTCCTGGGATGACGACCTTTTGCGAAGATATGGTCGTTTGTGCGTCCCGAATATGGGTAAGCTAAGAGATGAATTGATGTATGAAGCTCACTTCATGAAATATGAAATTCACCCCAGGAGCACAAAGATGTATAAAGACATGAAAAAGCTGTTTCAGTGGCCGGGTTTGAAGAAAGACATAACACATTACGTGGCTAAATGTCAGAATTGTGCTTTAGTGAAAGCTGAATGCCAGAAGCCTTGAGGTTTCCTGAAGTCACTAACTATTCCATAATGGAAGTTTGATGATATTTCGATGAATTTCGTGCACGGTTTGCCAAGATCTCAACGCAATAACAATTCGGTTTGTGTGATCGTAGACCGGTTGACTAAAGTGGCTCACTTCATTCCGAATAAGAGGGACGATTCAGTGGTAGTCTTGGCTAAGCTTTATGTTGAGCAGATAGTACGGTTACAGGGTGTTCCCCGTAGCATCCCCAGTGATCGAGATGGGCGCTTTACGTCGAATGATTGGAGGCTAATCCATCAGTTGTTGGGGATAAAGTTAACATTCAGTATGACCTTTCATCCACAAACGGATGGCCAAACTGAAAGGACCAACTGAACAATGGAGGACATGCTTTGAATGTGCACCTTGGATTTTGGGAAGAGATGTAAGATCATTTTTATATGGTAGAGTTCGCCTGCAATAATAGTTATCAAGCTAGTTTAAAGATGGCTCATTTTGAAGCTTTGTATGGTAGGAAGTGTTGTACACCATTAGCTTGGGTGGAAACAGGAGATTCTAAGTTGTACAAGCATAAGGAAGTCGAAGAGGCTAATTCGGCAATATGCTCTATTCGGGAGAGTCTATTAATACCCCAAGACTGGCAGGCAAAGTATTATAACATCAAGCATCGAAACGTAGAGTTTGCGGTTGGCAAATGGGTATATTTAAAAATTAAACCTTTCAAGGGTGTGTCCAGGATTCGGCGCTTAAAAAAGCTGAGTCCAAGGTATCTTGGCCCGTTTTAAGTGGTGGAATGAGTTGGAGAAGCTGCCTATCAGCTAGCTCTTTCGAAAGAATTGAGTGGATTGCATGATGTGTTCCACATATCAGTGCTTCAAAAATCATGAAAGATCCAGCTCAGGTGATTGTGAATGATCACGTACCGGCCGAATATGGGCTAACAATGAAGGTTAGGCCCATTTGAATCGAGGATAAAGCGGTTAAGCAGTTGTGGAACAAGATAATCTAGATGGTTAAGGTCCGATGGGACAACTGTGGCCACGAAGAGCTAACATGGGAGCGATAGCATACCATGGGTGCTGAATTTCCCGAGCTGTTTAGCTAAAATGTTGAAACTTTTTTTGGTGAAAAATTTATATGTTGTAATATATTTGTTACTACCTTTTACATAAAGTATGTAAATTTTAGGACAAAATTTCTGTAAGGACGATAGGATTATAACACCCCAAAATCAGAGTTGGCGAACACACGAAAATCGTCGAGCGGAGCTCGACGACAATGTCGAGGGGTGAGCCGAGTTCGACGATCTGACGAAAAATGTGGATATGGCCGAGCGTGACTTGTGTCAGATGTCTGGTACGCGGTCAGTAGGTGGTAGTTGACTTTGTCAGCTTAAACCCGAGCCCTTGATGGGAAGAGATTGTGTGGCTGGGGAAAACTCGAGGTCTTATCTATAGAGGAATGGGTTACAGGAAATCATTATTTCATTTTCTCTCTTTCTCTTCCATATTTCCCGAGTTCTGGAGTAGAACCCTCGGCTGCTAGGGTTTGAGTGGACTGACTAAGTTGCTAGAGGAGATCTGGGGCTGGAATCAATATTCGAAGTTAGAATTGCGAAGGGGAAAGTGAGGCGATCGTTTCCATCTACGTATAAAAGCTTTGCTATGGCTCCAAAGAGATCTTGAAGGGTAATGATCTTCTTCCTTGTACATGTGAAGTCCTTATTTGGCATATGCATGGATTTACCCACCAAAAGGTGGAATGTTGAGGGATTTCTGTTGAGTTGATTCTTGAAATCACCAAGAAGTCTTGATTATAGATCCGAAAATGTGTAGTATGGAATAAGCATACTGTGTGAAGCCCATATAGACAGGTTGGTCTGGATTGGTGATGTTTTATTTTACGCACCGGAGAAGTCTCTGCGCATAAACGAGTATTGTGTGGAGTCAGTGGGTTGTGCCTGTGAAGTGGAGTAGCAGGATGTAACGCCCCCACCTGTCACATGACATATAACGGTGGGTCCGGCCGGGGCCCCACGCCATATAGCACAGACAAGCGAAGGAATCACGTGTGGAAATCAAATCTATGCGTGTCCTTAACTCATTCCATTCTAGCGCAGCATTTTTCTTGTTAGCATGAACTCAAACCAGAATGTCCACCCATATATAAATACCACATTTATATAAAACAACCCCAGGAATGTATACAACTCACACACCCTGGCCTTATGGCCTTACAAGTTCCTCTTTCACATCAATGGTTTCGTACATCGGCACGCAGGCCGGCCACACATGAAATCCAACCATGAATCTTCATATAGCTCTCAAGGACTAAGAACACCAGGCTAGCCAATCCACTTATTCTTTCCAAAACGCAGCACCTGCAATTCATCATCCAAACCAACACAAAAAACAAAGTAACGGTCAGCATTGCTGACCCATTATAACGACCCTACCCCCTACCCGGGGTAGTGGTTCCTTCCCTGTATACAGTGCTTCCTTTCTCATCAAGCATCAGCAAACATCACCAAATCACATCATAGCTAGATTATTCTCTTTATTCCACTATCTAACAAACACATCACATCACAAACGCTGGAGTCCACCAACGCTCCGTGCACTCAGGGCACCTTCTTGGCGTACCGGAATCCACCGTCGTACACCGCTGTCTCTCGAGGTTTTCACTTGTTGGTTGACCGGCCCTAGTCCACCAGCTCGCAGGCTGGCGACATCCCGCCCAAGCCACTCAGAGGTCCATCCTCACAGCATCACAAACAGAGCAGATCGACCCACACTCCGTGGTGTAGCAAGCCGGGTTTATCTAAGCTCCCCAGGCATTGTCTACCCATCGATCCCCCTCCTAATCGATCGACCCACACTATGTGGTGCAGCAACCCGGGTTTAACTCGGCTCCCCTAGCATTGCCACCCATCGATCCTACCTTAACTAGATCAACCCACCCTAGTGGTGTAACAGGCCGGGTTTATCACGAGCTCCCCAGACGTGCTACCAATTGATCATCTCATATCCAGGAGCTTCACCAAAGCCTCCTCACAAACATCACATCCATACATTCATCACAACAGAAATCCGTTTTGCACAGCATCAAAACCACAAAGTCTTCTCCGGTTTACCCATGAACATCACCAATCCAGACTACCGGTCCAGATGGGCTTCACACAGCATGCCTACACCGTACTTCATAATTCCGGCTCTAGATGCAGACTCAACAAAGGAATCACTTCCGCGATCCACCTCTTGGTGGAGGATTCCAAGCACATGTATAGAGAAAGGACTTCGATGTCCAAGAAGGAGATCGTTACCCTTGAAGATCGCTTCGGCGCCATGAAGTAGCCGGATGGAAATCACCGCCTCGGCTCTACCTTCACGAATCCGCTCTCGGATCTTCGCTCTGCACTCTGCAGCTCCTACAGCAGCTGGAAGACTCCTCCCTTCTCTCTCCCTTAGGCCTTTCTTCCCCCTCTCTTGGAATGAAGATGAAGAAGAAGAAGATAATAAAAGAAATCCCCTTTTTTCGGCCTTCCAAACACCTGGACAAAGCCCAGCCACTGGATCCAGGAAGAGGGAAACAAACGGCTCAGATCTGGCCAGAAAAGCGAAAACACGGCCTGACACGCCCTGTGACACGCCCGTGTCACAGGCCGTGTCCCCCTAAGCGGCAGACAACCGACTCAATCCAACCAGTACACGCCCGTGTGACACGCCCGTGTCACGGCCGTGTACCCGACACGCCCTCAGACACGCCCGTGTCTGTGGCCGTGTTCCTCAAGGAAAATAATCCCAATCCAACCCGAGACTTCACACGGCCTGGCACACGGCTTGGCACACGCCCGTGTTCATGGCCGTGTGCACCAGGACACATCCGTGTCCCGCAAACACGCCCTAACCCGAGACGTCGAGCTGAATTCGACGCCCACTGACACGCCCTGTGACACGCCCGTGTCACAGGCCGTGTCCTCACTGGAACTTGATACTCGATGATCGTCGCGTAACACTCGTCGAGCATTCGACACGGCATCCGACACGGCCGTGTCCTGGGCCGTGTGCCCCTCTCGACGATGTCGAGCGAAAATCGTCGACACCAAGTCCGATCGTCAACACAACCTCGACACGCCCTGCGACACGCCCGTGTCGCAGGCCGTGTCAACTGACACGCCCGTGTCCCAGGCCGTGTCACCCATGCCTGAACCCGATTTTGCTCAAAATGATCCTCTTGACTTCGGGGTGTTACAATCCTCCCCCCCTTCAAATAATTTCGACCTCGAAATTTGACTCCAAACAGCCAATTGGTCACAACATCACAAAATCATAGCCTCCGCACACACTAACAAACAGACAACACAACAAACATCCCTAGCTTCCACTTGTGCACATTCAACCACATAAGACCTCAAACAAAACGACATAATTGATTGATTTCGGCACAATCACACGTGCACCAAGCTATGATAGAGATCGACAACGATAGATATAAACATCATGTACATCAGCCATCAGCTATTATTCATCAAAACATAGTTTACATACACAGCTTTCAGAGCATCGACATGATTCACATCACAGTTCACTTTCGCTCAGCCTCCCGATTTTGAAATTCACGATTTAATGATAAATGAAACGCTCGAGGCTGAATTTCACCAACTGAGCTTTGCGGCTCTTGCACTTCCATCGCATGCAAGCGAGGTTGCGTCCGGGGTGCAGATGATTCGGCCACTGCTTTCCCTTTTTCTTCATATGACGCACCTGTCTTTTTCTCACTCCCTGGAGGGACATTCCAACAGAATTTTGTGATGTGTCCTTGCTGCCCACATTTATAGCATATACGTGTATCCACACGTCCTGGCCCATACGTCGCCCCCGAAGAAACAGTCGACGGAGCTAATTCCACCGGCCTAAATCGTTTCTTCTCCAAGGTACGAGCTGTATCGACCAACGCCTGAAAACCTTGGCTCACTGAACTCGGAAGTGCCAATCTCAATTCATCCCGCAATCCTTCATAAAACCGATTTGTCTTTCGCGCTTCCTCCGCAAAGGTAGATCCTGCATATCTCCCCAATCTTGTAAACTCATGCAGGTAGGTATCAATATCTCGCTCACCCTGCACCAAACGGAGAAACTCATTTTCCATCGCAATCCTCTGCGACACCGGCACATACTTGGCTAAAAATATTTGGGAGAATTCCTCCATTGAAACTTCCATTAAACCGCGATCTGCCAAGTGGTGCACTTCAATTTCATCCCACCATAATCTCGCATCTCCTTCCAACAGAAAAGTGGCCAACATCACTTTCTGTTCTTCGACCGTCCTGATTGCGGTTAGGATCCTTTTTACTCTTGCCAACCAATCTTCTGCCTGCGTTGGTGAGAGCGCTCCACCAAACGTCGGTGGATTAAAGTGCATAAAACGTGACAATGCGTCGTCACTTGCTTGCGCTTCCACCACCTCGGCAGCATGCTCTTCTCTTCCACCAGGTCTTGCCTGTCCAGTTGGTTGTGCTTGTAACACTGCAAGCACTGTCTCCGCCACCACCCGTATGGCCTCTGCCGAGGGAGGCATCGGCGCTTCCACGGGTGCTGCACTCTCATCCGACCGCTGGGGCTCAGACGGCCCAGCTCCATCCCTCGCCACCTATCAATGTACAGAACACCATTAAATTCTTCCAAATCATAACAGTACTGGTACATTGACTACACACGCATGCACATCATGTGCATGACATACATTCCTAGTGGACATTCATGAGTTCAATTATGTTCTCTCCTCCCAAACAATCTAAACATGGCTCTAATACCACTTTGTAACGCCCCCACCTGTCACATGACATATAAAGGTGGGTCCGGCCGGGGCCCCACGCCATATAGCACAGACAAGCGAAGGAATCACGTGTGGAAATCAAATCTATGCGTGTCCTTAACTCATTCCATTCTAGCGCAGCATTTTTCTTGTTAGCATGAACTCAAACCAGAATGTCCACCCATATATAAATACCACATTTATATAAAACAACACCAGGAATGTATACAACTCACACACCCTGGCCTTATGGCCTTACAAGTTCCTCTTTCACATCAATGGTTTCGTACATCGGCACGCAGGCCGGCCATACATGAAATCCAACCACGAATCTTCATATAGCTCTCAAGGACTAAGAACACCAGGCTAGCCAATCCACTTATTCTTTCCAAACCGCAGCACCTGCAATTCATCATCCAAACCAACACAGAAAACAAAGTAACGGTCAGCATTGCTGACCCATTATAACGACCCTACCCCCTACCCGGGGTAGTGGTTCCTTCCCTGTATACAGTGCTTCCTTTCTCATCAAGCATCAGCAAACATCACCAAATCACATCATAGCTAGATTATTCTCTTTATTCCACTATCTAACAAACACATCACATCACAAACGCTGGAGTCCACCAACGCTCCGTGCACTCAGGGCACCTTCTTGGCATACCGGAATCCACCATCGTACACCGCTGTCTCTCGAGGTTTTGACTTGTTGGTTGACCGGCCCTAGTCCACCAGCTCGCAGGCTGGCGACATCCCGCCCAAGCCACTCAGAGGTCCATCCTCACAGCATCACAAACAGAGCAGATCGACCCACACTCCGTGGTGTAGCAAGCCGGGTTTATCTAAGCTCCCCAGGCATTGTCTACCCATCGATCCCCCTCCTAATCCGATCGACCCACACTATGTGGTGCAGCAACCCGGGTTTAACTCGGCTCCCCTAGCATTGCCACCCATCGATCCTACCTTAACTAGATCAACCCACCCTAGTGGTGTAACAGGCCGGGTTTATCACGAGCTCCCCAGGCGTGCTACCAATTGATCATCTCATATCCAGGAGCTTCACCAAAGCCTCCTCACAATCATCACATCCATACATTCATCACAACAGAAATCCGTTTTGCACAGCATCAAAACCACGGAGTCTTCTCCGGTTTACCCATGAACATCACCAATCCAGACTACCGGTCCAGATGGGCTTCACACAGCATGCCTACACCGTACTTCATAATTCCGGCTCTAGATGCAGACTCAACAAAGGAATCACTTCCGCGATCCACCTCTTGGTGGAGGATTCCAAGCACATGTATAGAGAAAGGACTTCGATGTTCAAGAAGGAGATCGTTACCCTTGAAGATCGCTTCGGCGCCATGAAGTAGCCGGATGGAAATCACCGCCTCGGCTCTACCTTCACGAATCCGCTCTCGGATCTTCGCTCCGCACTCTGCAGCTCCTACAGCAGCTGGAAGACTCCTCCCTTCTCTCTCCCTTAGGCCTTTCTTCCCCCTCTCTTGAAATGAAGATGATGAAGAAGAAGATAATAAAAGAGGGTTTTAAATCCCCTTTTTTCGGCCTTCCCAACACATGGACAAAGCCCAGCCACTGGATCCAGGAAGAGGGAAACAAACGGCTCAGATCTGGCCAGAAAAGCGAAAACACGGCCTGACACGCCCTGTGACACGCCCGTATCACAGGCCGTGTCCCCCTAAGCGGCAGACAACCGACTCAATCCAACCAGTACACGCCCGTGTGACATGCCCGTGTCACGGCCGTGTACCCGACACGCCCTCAGACACGCCCGTGTCTGTGGCCGTGTTCCTCAAGGAAAATAATCCCAATCCAACCCGAGACTTCACACGGCCTGGCACACGGCTTGGCACACGCCCGTGTTCATGGCCGTGTGCACCAGGACACACCCGTGTCCCGCAAACACGCCCTAACCCGAGACGTCGAGCTGAATTCGACGCCCACTGACACGCCCTGTGACACGCCCGTGTCACAGGCCGTGTCCTCACTGGAACTCGATACTCGACGATCGTCGCGTAACACTCGTCGAGCATTCGACATGGCATTCGACACGGCCGTGTCCTGGGCCGTGTGCCCCTCTCGACGATGTCGAGCGAAAATCGTCGACACCAAGTCCGATCGTCGACACAACCTCGACACGCCCTGCGACACGCCCGTGTCGCAGGCCGTGTCAACTGACACGCCCTGGGACACGCCCGTGTCCCAGGCCGTGTCACCCATGCCTGAACCCGATTTTGCTCAAAATGATCCTCTTGACTTCGGGGTGGTACACAGGAAGTACTGGAGTGGAATTCTAGGAAAATACTCTCGAAGTGCATGTGTGTATGCTATTAAAGTCCAGTGTTTCTGGCACTGCAGGTAGTTGTAGGGTTTTCTGGATAGTTGGTCCAGATATGGTTTGGGATGGGTACAGAAAGAGAGTTCTATCGCTAACGCTAGGCGATAGTGATTGTTGCTGGCAATAGCTCCTAGCTAACCTGTGATTGGGAAGCCAATACTTCGGGGACAGTATGGCTATTACGAGCTATGTGCTCTTAAAGTCCAGTGAGCCAAACGAACAAGGGGATGCCGAACTGCGTCAGTATAGACATTGAACTAGCGATTTGAGCAACGGGCAATGGCTGAACTGTATCCGCGTGATGGTTATCTAACTTGAGTGCCTAAGTGAACGACTTTAAAACATGTTAGCTTCATCAATAAAGACATGTACAGATTCTTCTATCTTAAGGGTTGATTTATTAAAGTGTCTATAAGCCTTACTGACTTGAGAATATCCAAGAAATATTCCTTTTGCAGCTTTGGCTTCAAATTTTATTAAATGTTTCTCATCATTATTCTGAATATAACATCTACACCCAAAAACTTTGAAATAATTTACTTTAGGTTTCTTATTTTAAGTAATTTATAGGGAGTCTGACCCTTCAGTTTATGTATCAGACTTCTATTAAGAACATAGTTTGTTGTGCTTACTGTCTCTGTCCAAAAGGATAAGGGTAAGTGAGTATCTACAAGTAATGTTCCAGCAGATTCAATTAGGGTTCTATTTTTCCTTTCAGCTACCTCATTTTGTTGAGGAGTTCTAGGAGTAGAGAAATATTGTTTGATACCTTCTTTCTCATAGAATTCTTTCATTAGAAAAGATTCAAACTCAGTGTCATGATCACTTTTGATCAATGCAATCTGAGTAGAGTACTCAATCTTGATGTTCCTAAGAAAGTTTGTAAGAACTTTAAAGTTATCTGACTTGTTTCTAAGAAAGAACACCCAAGTGAATCTAGAGAAATCATCAATAATCACTGAGGTATAAGACTTTCCTTCCAAACTTTGTACCACAATAGGTCTAAAAAGGTCCATATATAGCAAATACAAAATTTTGGGTGAATCACTTTTAGAAATGGATTTAAAACTGTTTTTGGTTTGCTTAGCTAACTGACAAGCCCCGCAAAATTCTTCCTTCTTGTAAGAACCAGAAGGTAGTCTTCTGACAAGGTTATCATTAGAAAATTAGCTATAGTTCTAAGGTTTATATGTCCTAATATTTTATGTCATAATTCATTTATTTTACTAAACTGGTTAAATAGGCATATTTCAGAATTAGTAGATTTGAAATTAACTAGATATATATTACCCTGTCTAACCACAGTTAAAACAACTTTGTTAGTATTGGATGTAATAGAGCATAAAGATTTATTAAAAGATACCTGATAACCTTCATCACACAATTGACTGATGGAAATAAGGTTATGCTTGAGACCTTTCACAAGAGCTTATGCGGATGTTTACTTCTCCAAAACAATGCTCCAAAGAGCTTACACCTCAGATCCCTTAGGATCTCTCAGTATCCTCCAAGACTTATATTTTTGGGTCTGGCGTTACTTCACTTGATCTGTGGCGCTCTGCTACTTATTTAAGAAATTTAGTAGCACCCTTTCCAACAGTCCGGGCTTTTGGAATAGTTGGGTATGCTCTTGATCCTATATTTGGTATCAGAGGAGGTCACGAGTTCAAGACTGGGGGGGCTATTAAATCTCGATTCTTCCCTTCTACCTATGTGTATTCGGCGGGTAAGTCAACCGTGTACATGTGGTAACCCCGCTTTTAAGCCATATGGGTCATGTGGTAACCCCACCTTTGAGCCGACGGGTTGTGCTGGACACCAGGGGAGATTGTTGGGTCCGGCGTTCCTTCACTTGATCTGTGGCGCTTGCTACTTATTTAAGAAATTAAGTAGCACCTTTTCCAACAGTCCGGACTTTTGGAACAGTTGGGTATGCACTTGATCCTACATACACCTCAGCCACAAGGGCCTACACTCAGTGATACAAGTATCACCTACCTCAGGTAATTAAGCCATACCACTCAGGCTTTGGAGGATAACCCTACCTCATAGCAAACTTGCTCCTACAATTAAGAGAGATACACTCTCCTATAGCTCACGCACATGTGCCCTACCACTCAGTGATCAACTGATCACCTACCTCAAAGCAAGTTTGCTCCTACCTCTCAGATCCACAAAGGATCCTACAAGATGGAAGTGGGTTGTTGAGGTTCTTGATTGGGCACGAGGAATTCCGCTATAAAAATCAACCTTGGGTGAGTTATACTCAGCCCCACTTTGACACCGGGAATATTTTCCTGTGTCTACTTTTATGGACTAACTACAACTTAGTCCCAACTACTTCACAACAATAAGTATATCCATTTATACTCGAAGTGACTTGTAGAATACTGTTCTGCTCCTTTCAGAGTTGAACCAAAAACTTAGCCCTCTCTTCTTCACAACAATAGTGATGTATATGCTCTGGCTTATGCTGGAAGCAACTTGCAGATCAGCTTCTCTACCTTTCAAAAATGAGCCCACACCTCAGCTCTATCTCTTTCTTCACAGCTCCTCAAGAGAGTATTATCTAGTATTTGTTGGCTGGATCTGTGAAGGGCTTACAGCAAGGGTCGGCCCTAGCTGCTATCATTTTCTCAATGAATCACCTTAAGCTTGCTAGCTGGTGCAGATGAAGATGGCACCAGCAATCTTGCTGTTGAAGATGTTAATGTCAACATCTAACTTGTTATGCCTCTATACTTGCTATCTTGAGCTCATTGTTCTTCAGCCACAACAATCACGCTTCATTTTGTAAAGAGCTTCTCCTTTTATTTAATGTAACCCAACGACTCTTTTAGCAGTGGGTCCCACTCCATTAATGTTGGCTGCATCCTGCTTTAACGCCTAACTAACGTACTGTAGGACTGCGACGCCTTTTGTCATATATTGTGGCTTTGCCGCTAACAATTTGAATATTATTGACTTTTTGACTTGCTTACATCAGCACCTGAAGACTTAGTCAAAATTCAAGCATAAGTACTATAGGCGTTGATTGAGTGAGTTTCACTCAACGTAAAAGTACTTGGACAGTTTTACTATCTCTTGGCGTTGAGTGAGTTACCTTCACTCAACGCCAAACTACTTAGAATATAAATCTGTTTCTAGGCGTTGAGTGATTCAGCTTCACTCAATGGCAACTTACTAACTCAACATTCTACTGCTTGGCGTTGACTGAGTGAGCATCACTCAATGCCAAATACCTTAGACAAAATTATCTTCACTAGGCGTTGACAGCGTTGAGTAAGTAATACACACTCAATGCTTTTTGCCTTAATAGTTCCTGCAACCTATTCTGCATGTAAGGCGTTGAGAGCGTTGAGTGAGCATACCTCACTCAACACTTTCTACCTTAGCCATTTCTTCTTCTTCAGCATCTTAAGCGTTGACAATGCTGAGAGCATTGAGTGAACATACTTCACTCAACACTTTCTACCTTAGCCAGATTTACTTTTTCAGAATCCAGTTTGAGCTCGACGAACTTAGAACATAGTTTGACGAACTTTGAGCTCAGCTCGACGAATAATTAATAGCTTAGTTCGACGAACTTTAATTTTAGTTCGATGAATATTGAGATCAGCTCGACGAACAAGTGAAAGTTCAACTCGACGAACTTAGGCCTTAGTTCGACGAACTCTGAGCTCAGCTATTCAACTATTTTGAAGTTAAGGCATTGAGTGAGTGAGCTACACTCAACGCCTGTGGATTTAGCCACTTTTAAGCTCATTTCTTTTTAGGCTTTGACTGTGTTAGCCTGACTCACAATTTTTTGCTGTAAGGCGTTTAGTGAGTTGACTTCACTCAATGTCTGTGGACTTAGCCACATTCTAAGCATGTCACTTTATGTCTTTGACTGAATAAGCTTTACTCAGCGCTATAAGTCATCGGGCATTGATTGAATAATCTTCACTCAATGCCTGTGGACTTAGAAAGTTTTTTGCCTTTCCACTACTTAGGTAAGAATTTACTTGACTTAGCCACTTAGGCTACCTGTCCTATCATAGCTTACTCGGACAATCTGCAATCATTAACCCTGAACACAAGTTAGATCACTACATGTGTATACATTGTTTGCTTGTCCTTCTTCAAATCCATGACATTGGTATTAATGGACCCAACACTAGTCCACTGCGTTCTCTATTTTCTCTAAAGGTTTTTTTTTTGCGTTAGGAGTTCTGAAGTCGGCGAAATCCCCAAATCAAGGTAAGATCTTGAATTTTTGCCTTCTTTCTTCATGATTTTTGATGAAAAGCTTTGAGGGAAGATTCCATGAAGAGTTAGTGTAAAACAAATTTGTTTTGGTGGTTTGTTTGCTAGGATTCGGGATAAACCTAAAGCATCAAAGTTTTGAGGGAATTGACCTTAGATCCTAGAGATCGATGAAGTGCATTTGTAGATCTAGGATTTTGAGTAAACTAAACTCATATATAGAGTATGCCTAGGAAAATTTTAAAAAGAACCTCATGATTGTCATGTAACGTATGGAGATGTTACACTGACTCGCTTCTTCCACTAAACCAGCTCCTGAGCGAAAGGGAAAGGGGATCTTTGAGATTCCTGACGACCCTGACGGCAACCAGACCGACGCTGAAGCCTCCACGCCGCGAGTCGACTCCCCTCAGTATAACCCACGGCCTAGAACTCAGCCTACTTGCCACCGAGACCCGTCTACCCCTTTAGGACCATTGGGCTGGGCTCGCTGAGGCCGAAGTCACCAGCCCGCACAGCCTCTTGGCAACCCACACTTGCTCCTGCACTCGTAGGTGGAGGTGCCAGAGACATCCCTGTTCTGAGCTTCGTGCTAATTTCCCCAGGATCTCATCTTCCGGGTCACGATAAGAACCTTGTCTTGCTTCCTACCAACACCTTCCGGGGGTAGTCGAGCTCATCCCGTAAGCTCTACTTTCATCAGACCATCTCGTATAGTTCTTTTGAAGCATTCTCCCTTTGCACATTTATCTCGATTACTTGTCTTTGTAGATCTCCCAGGCCAATCCGAGGCTAAAAAATCTTCTAAGCCAGCCCAGCACTCACCACCCCCTTCCCCTAATGCGATAGAGAACTTCCTGGACAACTCGCTAGACTTTGCCCAGTTGAGGATGCGAGTCGTAGAGGTCTTCAAGAATCAGGCGGGCTCGCTGCACATGATGCAGGAGGAGAATGATCTCGGCGAGCAGATGTTGCAGGTGCTGGAACAAGACTACGTGCTGCTCTCAAATGAGGTGAAGCGTGGCTCGACAAGCAGGATGATGTCCCTCATCCCACTCATGGACAGGATCAACGAAAACATGCAGTTCATCTACCATGATCTGGAGTTGGTCTGCGAGTTCAACAACCCGCGCCGACATTCGGGGATGGGGATGGGAGGCTGGGGTAGGTGGAAATGGCTCCCTAGCTGAGCCTACCGGCACTCGCCCCCAGCCCCTAGCATGCGTGTGCTAGAATAGCTCCCTTTCTTGTTGCACTTCCTTTTTTTGAACTGCGAGAACCCCTATCTATAATAACTTGGAACAATTTTTAGATTCCTATTTATTGATTCTGCATAATATACTACGCTTTAGGTTCATCTCACCATAGGATAGTATTGGTCGCAGGGTCAGCGAGTCGGGATCGGCGAGCCAAACTGACCGGTCGGCTCGGCCATTAATTATGCTTTCTATAAATAGGCCCCCTCCCCAACCCCCAGACTATGGCCTTTACTGCTGACTCTTACTCCTCTCTTCTTGATCTTCTCTCCACCTCGACTCACGCCCTAACCATTGAAAACATGGGCAAAATGCAACCAGATGCTGACGGAAGGTTGAAATGTGCTCAACAATTCGCCGAGTACAGCTTTTATGAGGGAAACACCAGCGAGCAGGAGCTCGCCGATTTCACTGCCAAATATGTTCTGACGGGGTTCTCTGCGCGCCGACCCGCAGAAGGCAAGGCTATCAACTCATTCTATGAGGATGAGCTTGCCTTCCCCATATCGCACTTCAAGGTGGGGTTGCACCTCCCCCTATGACCAGAAATCTGTCAAATCTTAAAGTACTACGGGATGGTCCCCGCCCAAATTAACCTGAATATCATCACCATGATGGTGGCATTCGCCTGCTACCTCTGCCGAGAGCATATTGAGTTCAACCTGACAATCTTCAGTAAACTCTTCATCTACCTCGCGACCAATGATGGGGTCGCCTTCCTGGCTGACTCGCAGTTCAAGTTCCGCGAGATAACTAGCAAGAACAATAACTAGTTCTCCAAGATCGTCTTTGTCAAGGGTGAGCTCGACAACATACCCTTCTCGCCTCGGCAGAGGAGAGAGGAGGTGTACTGGCCCCCGATGGTGATGGAAATGATGTTGAGCTCCATAAGTTCTTCCTTGACTAGGACTTAGAGGTTGCCTTCCTTCGAAGGGGCCTCGAATCGCTTCCCCCGGTTCAGCCCAGTGAAGGTTTAGCTCTTTCCCTTCTTTCCTAAATGGGTTCGCTTACAGATAATAACAATTTTCTAACTCCCAAGTTCTTTCTGTAGGGGAATGGATGATTCTCAAGCACCTGCCTTTTGCGGGCTCGGGACACTACCCGGGCCCACTCACGCTCGAGCGGGAAGCCCCGACAGCCTTTCGGAGTGAGCTGGGGTTGGGTAAACCTTCCTCCTGCAAGAAGTGACCCGATCCTATGGGATCCAGCTCGACTCGTCGCCTTACATGCCCAAAAAGATGAAGAAGGTGATGTCGTTCTCTAGAGGAGAACAACAACAACATCAAATATACCAGAGCTCCCCAGAGACTATGCCGGAGTAGTCGCCAGAGAAGGACCAGGGCGGAGGAGACCTGCCTGCCACCAACATCACTAAGGAGTTTGCAGCCCGTGATCCGGGACTGCCAAAAGCCCATCAGAACTTTGGTCTCGGTGGGAAGATCACGGACCGGCTCGATGCGCTGATGGTCTAATGGGATGAGCAGGATCACTGAGTCTCCATCTCCTCCATCCATCCCTCTTGGTTGGAGCGCTACCCTCCCAGCGGGCACGCCTAAGCCCTAGGGTTTGGCCTGTATGGCCACGAGGACGCCGCAGCCTATAATGGTATGAGCCTCCAGCGGCTCGCCCATGAGTGCTTGCGAGCTCAAATGCATGCACTAGAGCTCACATATATGTCGACTCACCGCAACTTCCAGCTCAGCCGCGACTTGGTGAAGGAGGAGCAGGAGTGGGATGTCGCGAAGGACAACACCGCCGACCTGGAGAAGTGACTTAAGATCGTCGAGATCCTCCACTCCAAATCTGTTAGCGGGGTCGTATGTATCGATTGACCCCTTCTCCTTTTTACCTTAGTTTTTTGCAATCTCTTATCTTTTCATGCGTGACAGGATGCCGAGACCGCGGACCGCATGCGTGCTCGCACCGCCGAGATAGGGGAGAGAAACAAGGCACTGGAGGAGAAGAACAAAGGCCTCCAAGGCGAGGTCAATCACCTAATGGACATTGTCCTCCTCCCCTCTGGTGGCGAGCTGGGCGTCCCAGTCCATATACTAAAGATCTTCACCGAGGCCGACGTCTCCAAGAAGCTACGCGTCAACTCCATCAGTACCACCGACTTTACCATGAAAGTCATTGAGATATGCAGGTGATGATGGAAGGCTGTTGTTGGGTATTGCATCCACAATAGCCCAAATTTGTACGAAGTCACACTTAAACTAAGATGAATTGAGTTTGTATTTGATGCTCTTTTTGTTAAGTGTTTACAGGACTTAATTGCTAAGTGTAGACCAATGTCACTCTATAATGAGTCTCTAAACATAGGACCATACTGTAACATCTCATTTCCAACTAGACCCCTAGGAGTGGTTTTATCATGACTAGGTCATGACGCCTAGGAAGCCCAAGAAGACCAAGTGAGCTTAGGCATGAAGTTGGAAATCACCATGGTCTGCAAATAGTAGAATTCTAAACAATAGTTTAGGATGACCATAGGGCTTCACCATGACTCCATGACCCCACCACAACACCCCTAACCCATTAAGGGGTCCATTAGAGCCATAAGGATCCATTGGTGTCAACCCAAAGTGGTCAAATTGACCCAAGTCCACCATAACCCTAAATTGGGCAAGGTGCCCTAACTAAGGGCAATTGTCCTCTAATATGGCTAATTGACCATACCTAGACCCTAGGGGAGGCCCATAGGTCACCAAGG
Source organism: Platanthera guangdongensis (assembly GCA_039583875.1). Lineage (NCBI taxonomy): Eukaryota > Viridiplantae > Streptophyta > Magnoliopsida > Asparagales > Orchidaceae > Platanthera > Platanthera guangdongensis. Next base: position 236,321,834 of record CM077150.1, read on the forward strand.
ACCCAATGATGGTGACACAAAAGGTTAATTTGACCAAAGTCAACCCTAAGCTAGGTCAAGTCAAACTTAGTTCAAAATGCTAACTCAAGCTCAAGCCCCTAGCCACTTGGGCTAACCACCTACTAACCAATTTATATTAGCTTACTGAGCTGCATTTAGGCTAGGGCCATGAACAAAACTGGCCATGAGGGGGTAGGAGAGAGAAAGCTTTAATTTCTCCTTAATAGAGGCGAGAGAAAAGGAGTTAATCCATTCATGGCTTGGGAAGCTAAGGACCACACATTTTATTGCTTGATTCTTTCCCACATTCAGTGCGGAGAAGACCAGGGGTCATCCTGGTGGCTGTTCAGGGCTTGGGGAGGAGAACCACCATGGCCGAGAAATGCAATTCTCGGCCATTAATGCTGTCATGAAGGAAGTCCCTTCTCCCCCTCATTAAGGGCTTGATTCAACTCCTCTGAGGGAGAGGAGGAGTTTCCAGTCGTTTCCTGGCTGGATTAAGCCAAATTCACCTCCCTATCACCTTGTCCAAGGCAAGCTCTTTAGGGCCATTAATGGCCACCTCAGCTAGACCCCTCCCCTCCCCCATTTTATCATTTTAAAAGCATCACAAGACTCCAAGCTTTTAGCCTTGCCTTATTAAGGGTATTTAGTTCAAAAAGTGCATATGGGGTTTTGAGTGGCCAAATCACCTCAACAGAGGTTGGAATTGGGGCCACTGACTTGGCATGACTTTTATCACCCTCCCATGGAAGATGGGGTAGAGTGGAGTAGATTTGCCTTAGGACCTAAGGCCAAACCCTAAGGAGGTGCTTTTGTGTCTTGTGAAGGGCAAGGGGTCAAAAGACCTTGTATGGACTTGAGACTTGGTAGAGTGAGAACTACAGTAGTAAAAACCCCTGGTAAAATTCTTAAGGGATTTGGGAATGTGTAGGCCGCTCTAAACCCTAACCCTATTTTAGGGCACAAAATTTGTAGAGATAGAATAAGTTACTAAAACTCATTGAACAGTGATGAAACTTGGGTAGAGTAGTCTTAGGATCAGTAGGAGCCTCTGGAAATTATTGTAGGGTGTTTGAAAAACATTAACTTATACTTGTAGTTAAAATCTTTAAGTTGCCCCTAAGGATGATTGTGATAAAATCATGGTTAAACTAGCTTAAAATGTTATGAAACTTGGTCAGTGAGGATTTATGATCATACTATAGCCATGAAAAATTTTGTGTAATTTTTGGATAATATTTTAATGTACTTCTCTATTTAATTCCATTTATTGTATTTATATTGAATTAATTAATTAGGGGCTTAAATCTTGCTGAAGAGTTGAGAAACTTTGGATTTTATGTTCAATAGTCACATTATGTTTATCATAAAGTTTCTGGAGCATTTACTTGTCTGGTGTTGGTACATCATGTTCAAACTTAGGGTTTGGATTACTAGAATAATTAAATAAATTACTAGATAAATTAGGAAAACTATGAAATTTTGGATTTAGGCTAAAAATATCATGTCAGCCCTCCATTAATTATTATATGGTTACTGGATGAATATTTTAGGTACCTCTCATTTTACACGTCATATAGCTTGAGTTGGTCTGCATTTAGTAAAACTGCAGAATTTAATTTGGAATATGAATTTGGGCACATGAGTTGGGGTTAGATGTTTGCTGGGTGGATAATTAAAAATGAGTTCACCATTGGAAGATAGGATGAGTAGGGTGTTGGTTTGGCTAGTGTTAGGTGGTGCTCGGGATCGACGAAAGATCGTCTTTCCCGTGGGGAGGAAGTGTCAAATACTCTAGGGTTAGATCCAGTACAACAAGTAAAGGTTTGGGAAATCTGGTAGCAACCAATAATAGTAAGTGCCTTGTGAATGAGAGCTTTGGGCATAATCCCATAGTAGTTCCTAGTGCCTTCGAGAGACCTTCACGGGGAATACCTTGGGCAGTCCTAGGCTAACCTAAACAGTAAGAATAAAACATTTCAACTAGTATAACTTGGGTTACACATTCACACACCCCGGTAGCTCAAGAGGTTGATTAGGTTATTTTGATTGCCATCCGGATGGTTCATTGGGAAGGTAGATGCACGGACGGGTAGTCCGGAGAGCTAGTGGCTCAAAAGGTTTTGGATACAAAATAAGGTGGTGGGTCTTCGGTATCGGACGGTCGTTCGCACCGACGATGATACATTGACTCGGAGGTATGTGACACTTAGCCAAAGAAAGTCTGGTGGATATGGCCAGCATTAGTACATGGATACTATAGGTTGTGTTCTTCTAGGGGTGTACGGGAGGGCTAGGCCTGGTAGTGTGGATACCTGCCTCGGAGTGGGGGGCCCAACCCACTGTCTCCGTTTGCCACTACAGAGGTTCCTGGGAGTGAAGCTAGCTGCCTAAATAGGGGGAACTAAAGGTCTGTGCGCATAGAGTCGTGTGTGTGGGTTGCACTTGCATGAATCATGACATAACATACTTGCATACAACCGACACCCCAACGTATAAATTGGTATGAGACTTTTTATACGGTGGGAACCTTGCAGAAGACCCCTTAACTTATATGTTTGTATGGGCATTCATTTAAGTTAAGATTACTTACTTATTACCTTGTCTTTCTTATATATGCTGCTTACTCTACTTGCTTACTCTACTTGCTTACCTACTGCATACGATTATAGAACTGCTAGACTAGTTCCATTGTCACCTGCCACTTTGTACTCTCCACCTTTGTAGCTTCCCTTTTCTCCTCCCCGCTCGGTGCCTAGGAGCCATGGGGGGAGGGGGAGGTGATGATAGGTCTTAGTCTTTATGACTAATGGTTTTCGGACCACAACATTACAGGGGCTCCGGATGGGAGACGGGGACCAGCAGCACATGGACCAGCACCAGCAGAGTACAATACACATGGAGGTGGGACAGTCTAGTACCGGAGCACCAGTGACCAACTACGTGAGTGATAGTCTTTTTATAGCTTCCGCGAGAGATTGTAGCGAGGATTTGATGTACCAGGCTTAAGCCCGTTTATATTTCTGTTTTGTTACTTTGTAGTACTTTCTCTTTTCTATTTATGGATTGATTGTGATTTCTCTTATTACTTGTGATTTTTGTGGACCAAATTATAGAACTGTTTATGATTGTTGCTCTCTCTGTGATTATCGAAAAGGCTGGCAGAATCTGCGTTTTGTAGTGGCGGCTTTCCCGAGTGTTGGGGCCACCGCAAAACGGCAGTTCGATGCATAAGACCCCGCAGTTTGAAAAAGAAAAAAAGGGGGTCTTACACATACAATGTAATCCCTCATTATGTGATCCATGGTGTTGACACATGTGTAGCCTCTCTATTGGGACACACTTCCTTTTCAAGCACTAAGGACAAGAGAAAAGATAGATGCTGATTTTTATGAAGAATCAAAATTTTAAGTTTTTCAGAAAAAGTCTAAGTCTTTTTCTCGAGTACTATATTTGTACTCGAGAAGGACTTATGAAATTTCTCGAGTAAGACTTGTCGTTATTTCGACTAACAGAAGTTATTCTCGAGAAAGCTTCTTGCTGTTCTCCAGAAGGGCTTTGTTCTCGAGTAATATATGACATTTCTTCTCGGGATGTTTATTTTTCAAATAAATATTTTTCTAAATCTTTTTCTCGAGAAAAACAAAATTATTCTCGAGAAGGCTATCTTTTGTTCTCGGGATTGAAAAGGTATTTGTCGAGACGTAGAATACTTTTCTCGAGTGCCAGACTCTTGTTCATGGGATAGTTATTTGTTCTTGAGTACCGGGATGTTTCTTCTCGAGAACAAAATATTATTTTTATCGAGTACCTCTGTCATTCTTGACACTGTAGATTTCCAAGAAGGTCATATTTCCAACGAATGAGTTTGATCTTTACTCTTCCTATGATCACTTTGCTAGGCCTACTTATGTAGAGCACAACTCTCGTTACCATGGATGGACCCGTCCCCGAAACTTTGATGAGAGTGTCTTTAAGGCACCTTATGAAGATATTACTCTTCAGGGCTATGGCCTTTATAATCATGGTCATAACATCAAGAAGGCACCAAAAGTAAAGCCTATTGTGGAAAAGCCTCTCAAGGAGAAGAAGACGTGATTGCCATCACCATGAAGCTTCTTCCTCCAAGACTGCTGCCCCTGCCAGACCACAATCTCAAAAGGTCAAGCAGGAGAATTTCAGGCAGAGATACAACAAGTTTGGTTGTTGGTGCTGTGGAAAAATTGGTCACTTTTCCATTGATTGCTGGTTTAATTCCAGAAATTTTTGTAACACCTCAAGTTAGCAATGTGAGAAAGACCACTCATAATGCTAATACACGTAGGGGGAGTGTTCTAACTAGAGACCAAGGACCCAAACATGTTTAGGTTCCTAAGGCAAATTGATTTCTGATTGCAGGTATGTCCAAAGGCCACCAAAACTCATATCTGGTATTTGGACAGTGGATGCTCTCGGTATATGACCGGGACAATAAGCCTTCTCCAGAATTATTCTCCAGTCATGAATGGGCCAAAGGTCATCTTTGGAGGTTCAGACCGAGGAATTACTAAAGGTTATGGTATGATTTCTAACGGTAGTGTATCCTTCTTAGATGTGGCTTATGTTGAAAGATTAGAACACAATCTTATAAGCATAAGCCAACTCTGCGATAAAGGATATATATGTACAACCCCATATCCGGCGAGTGGGGTCACCGGGAATTAGACCGGCCAGCTCAGATCGCCAAAGCAGCTGGCGAGCTCGGCAGGGAAACCTGAAGGTAGCAGTCGAGCTCGACAGAGAAACCCGAGCACAAGCCCGACATTCGTCGACCACGAGCTCGACATCCGCCGAGTTAAGCCACGATTTGTCGAACTGAGGTCGACTAATGGAGGCCGACCACTTGGCGAGCTCACTATCCCAGCTCGCGCTCGCGCAAAGGAGCTTGAAAACAGTAGGCGAGCTGGATTTGCCCCCGCTAGTTTGCCCATAGCCCTTCAAAATAGCGGAGTTTGGCTGTTGGCAGACCCAACCAAGGGTATTTTGGTAATTTCAGGACAGTTTGGTTTGGTTATTGGGAGTTCAGATTCTGAAATCTATACGAAAGAATTGGTTTCAAGATATCCTAAACACCTAGAGGGGGGGTGAATAAGTTCAATTCTTTTTATTACTTAGGCAGATAAATCTATCTAGTTAAACAATCTATTCAGCAGTTATCACGGCACAACATTCAAATAAACCCACCAAACCATACATTGCACACTAGATTTATAGTGGTTCCCAAAGTGATGGGTACATCCACTTTTCCCCTTCGCCTATCTAGCAGTATACTAGATTAGGCCTAACTTCCTTCTTACTTTTCAGATCCGCAGATCTTACAACTCAGAACCCTGAATAGTTCCTACAACTCAGACTTCAGCAAGTCCTACAACTCAGATTCTATCAAAGAATTCTACCTCAGAGTGAATCCACACTCCTACAACTCAGGCAATTAAGCCCTACCTCAGCCTATTCCCAGGCCTACAACTCAGTGAACTTAATCTCCTACCTCAGAGTGAGTCCACACTCCTATAACTCAGGCAATTAAGCCCTACCTCAGCCTGTTCTCAGGCCTACAACTCAGAGAACTTAATATCCTACCTCAGGCAATCAGCCCTACCTCAGTCTTTATAATTTTAGGCTTACAACTCAGAGGAATAATCCTCCTATAGAAAAAATGATGAAAAAGAAAATAATTCCTTCACCGAGATAGAGAGAGAAAGGGTGAAGGCTTCTTGATCAGTTCTTCATAGATCTGACCACTTTAGAATCAACCTGTCTTAGCTTCTTCAAAGCTTCTTGAATCTGAACAAAGTAAGGTTGATCTTCTTAAAGTTGGAGATGATCCTCAATCCAGCTTATTCTTAATCAGATGTAATTCTGACTTCTTCTTGCAGATTGTTCAGGATCTGCCCTCTCTTGAAGTTGGAGATGATCCTCGATCTAGCTTCTTCTTAATCAGATGTGATTCTGATTTCTTCTTGCAGATTTTTTAGGATCTGCCCTTTCTTGAAATTGGAGATGATCCTCAATCTAGCTCCTCCTTAATGAGATGTGATTTTGACTTTTTCTTGTAGATTCTTCAGGATCTGCCCTCTTTGGAGATTTTTCGATGAAGACCCCTCTCTCTTCCTTTCACATCACCCTCTCAATTGTTGACAGAGCATGTCATTATATAGGCTTCATCAGAGGTTACCGGCTGTTTCGGTTAATAACAACCTTCTGAAAGCTCTGATAGATACAATAACTGTGTTGATTATGACAGCTATCAAGTCTCCAGTCATCATATCTAATACTTTAATGAACTTCAGCTCAGCAGTAAAGTGTCGAGACAATACTCCATATGTGGCGACACAAATATTTCATGTGTCGACACAATCCTTGGTGATGTCGACACAACTTGTATAATGTCGACACAACACTTCTCTATCTTCTTGACATAGCTTCTGCAGAATGTGTCGACACAAGTCCTGTGTGTCGACAAAATCACTTCTTGTCTTGACATGATTGCCTTCAACAAAGATTCTAGTGTTTGTCGACACAAGTCCTGTGTGTCGACATTATTGTTGTTGACTGAGCCTTCTGTGTGTCGACACAATTCCTGTGTGTCGACACAGTTGTTGTCGACTAAGCTTTCTGTGTGTCGACACAAGTCCTGTGTGTCTACACAGTTGTTGTCGGCTGAGCTTTCTGTGTGTCGACACAAGTCCTGTGTGTCGACACAGTTAGTGTCGACTGAATCTCTGTGTGTCGACACAAATTCTGGGTATCGACACAATCTGGCTCCTTATGTCGACACAGCCGTTGTCGACAGATTCTCAGTGTGTCGACACAAATTCTAGGTGTCGACAGAATCTGGCTCCTTGTGTCGACACAGCCTTTCCCATGTCTCGACACAATGCTTCTCAAGTGTCGACACTTGTACTTAGAAACTTTTTCTCCATTTTCTTAACCTGCACATTTAAACTCAACACAACATAAAATACAACTTGATGAATATCATTGAGTTAGGTGAGGTTTCTCCAAATCTAGTACACATTTTCCAATGTACCCAACAATCTCCCCCTATTTGGAGAAGTCATAACCCTTAGTCAATGATATACATCACTTTATAATAAAACAAGATTATGATGTATATAAAAGAAAATATTTCTTAGACAGGGTAATTCATAAATAAAACCAACATAATATCATCACAAAATATGATAACATGAATCAATATTTTGTTTAACTACAAAAAGTTTATGAACACAGATTACATAGATTTTAAAACTAAAGATTACAAAGTTCTAAAATCTAGTCAGCCTGTTCTAGAGCTGATCAGGGTCCTTGATTACAATGCCTTTGCCAGACTGAATCCTTGCTTGTACACTAGGTTCAGTGCCTTCAGCTGGCTTCTTTCCTTTAAGATCCTTCTTCTTAAGCTCTTCAGCCTTCTTCTTAAGCTCTTCAGCCTTAAATTTTTGCCTTTCAAAATAATGATAAGGCTTCTTGCTCTCTTTTCTTAGAAAGTTGAGCTTCTTGCTCTCTTTTCAAGGCTGCTTCAGACATCTCAACTTTCTCATCAGACATCTCAACTTTCTCACTAACCACATGCTGAACCTCCTGTGGAGGACTGTACATTTGTTGAACAACAACTTAAATTCTTTCAAGGTCAGCAGGTGGATAAATGATTCGAGCCACGTCCTGCTGAGCCCCTTCATTATAAGTAGCTTGAATAACTGACTCAGTTATGTCATCATCATTACACAGGGGTGGATATAAAAAAGTATGCCTGACTCAGCTGTGTTGTCATCATCACACAAGGGTGGATATCCAAGAGTGGACCTGATAGTAGTAGTTATCCAATCGGTCAGAGCCTGCATTGACTAACACTCTCTCCCCCTTTATGACTTCTCTTTCTACATGGTCTCGCAAATCATCCTTTTGACATCTCATCTAGTCTGCAAGATAATTTGTACCTTCTTTGTAGAATGACCTAAATTTCTGCAGCTGATCAGAAATTACCTTCTGAGAGGCCAGAATAGCAGTCAAATTTGCTTTGAGTTGTTTATCAAAAGCAGTCTTGTCTCTATTCTTAAGTTGAGTGACAATCACATTAAGAGACTCAGTAAGAATGTCATTCATTCTTATTTGATTTTCCAAAACATAGCCTTGTTTGAGTGCTATATCATCTAGCTGTGTTTTGGCTTCAACTTGTTGTTTGGCTAGGTCTACTACAGTATTACCTCCCTTATTGAAGCAATCTGTCATCTCTTGTTTATGCTGATGAACTTCAAATCTGATAGATTTGATATCTTGAGCCAAAGAAAATTACAGTTCTTTATGGCTCTCATCTACATATTTCTTAATTGATGCTTTTTGCTCATCAACTTGCAGTGCCACCAATAGTGAACTGAAGTCAACTGCTGGAGCTGGTGGGTGAGAGACAGTCTGCTAGGCTTTCTTATAGCTTGAGCTCTTCTGTATGTAGACCATCAGTTTCCTCTTCTTTACATTGGATGATTTTTCATCATCAAAAGCAGATAAGCTTTCAATATCTACTGTATCTTTTGGAGTAGGGTCAGTGATTACCTGATCCTTCTTAGTACTTAGCAGCTCACCCTCAGTCCTTGGCAGCTCCCCCTTAGTCCTTGACAGCTCCCCCTCAGTCCTTGGTAGCTCCCACTCAGTCCATGTTTCTTGTATGTCAGGAAAATATTCCTTGAGAGTGAACTCTTACTGCATTTGAACAGGAGGAATATCTTGCTCTTATGCAGTAGATGGAGTGTCATCAAATGCAGATATGTCCTTCATTGTAATGTCTGGTGCGGGGGCATTATTTTGGTTAGTCTCAAGGATTGTTTGATTGGTTGTTGTAATCTCTAATGCAGCTTGCTCTTTCTCATGAGAAACTCCTGATGGTAATGCCTCTTGTTGAGCTGAAGCTAGAGAAAACTCATTGACTCCTCCTAGATAAGGCACTCCCTAGACTTGATCCAGTTGGATGGTGCTTTCTAGAATCTGCTCTCCCTTCACCTGACTATCACCTACATACTCAGGAGCAGGTGATTTCCTAGCAGTGTCTAGTCTGTCTTCATCTGATCTAAAGACCACTTCTTCTGAATCACTGGAAGATTCAGCTGTGTTGTGGGTTGTTTTCTTCTTTGGTTGTATCTATTTTGTTTGTTTTTGTGGCGTAGAAACATCCTTAGTCAGGACCCTTTCCCATATGGAGAGTATTCTCTAATCCATTCTTCTCATAGGATTGATCTTAGATCCTGCAATCTTATTTATTACTTCAGAAATATTCTCAGCCAAATATAAGCTTAGTATCCTTCCCGTATTTGGTTTCCTGAAGCTTTCTTTGATCTTTTCAATGATCACAGTAGACCAGTCGATTTTGAACTTGAAAATGACTCTAGTCATTAGATTGAACATGTAGGCAGATATCCTTTCATATCCTTTCATGTCCACCTGGTTTGCACAGAATTACTTTGCCCATAATTTCAGAAAGAAATTTACCATGGGAGATCATTCCCTTTCTGAGCATAGAAGATCCAATCATGGTGGTGGGATATAGTCCACACCATTGTAGTGCTTCTCTGGTCATGGAAGATACTATTTCATCATCTTCTTGAACCTTGGGCAAGTGTAGTGTCTTCCTCAAACTCTTCAGAGTGAGTTTGAAACCTATTATGTCGATACTATTGGGATTGTGTCGACATAGACTACTTAAGTCTCGATAGAGATTTACTATACTATGTGTCGACACCAACTGCAATGTGTCGACACAAATAATCGTAAGAGCTTACACTAAACTCTATGTGTCGACACAAACGACTGTATGTGTTGACACCAACATTTAAGTGTCAGTATAACTATGTGTCGATACAAAATTCTGAGTGTCGACACAATCTTCTGGATGTGTAAAATTTTCTTATGTGTCGACACCATCTTCTATGTGTCGACACCTTTTTCTTTAAGTGTCGACATACATTTACTTAGTCAAATTTGTCATTCTTATTCTATGTTCAGCATGCCTAATTCAATTTTAAAATAATTGAATATTGTTTCATCCAGTGGTTTGGTGAACATGTCAGCAATTTGAAAATTAGTATTGACAAATTCTAGACTGATATCTTCCTTTTCAACATGATCTCCTAGGAAACGAAATCTTATTTCTATGTGCTTAGTTCTGCTATATGAAACAGGATTTCTAGCAATAGAAATAACACTAGTAGAATCACAAAATAATGGTGTTCTACTTACCTGGATTCCATAACCTTTAAGTTGATGTTGAATTCATAATAGCTGAGCACAGCAGCTGCCTATAGCAACATATTCAGACTTAGCTGTGGAAATAGCCACACTTGTCTGTTTTTACTGCTCCAAGACACCAGTCTTCCACCTAAAAACTGATATATTCCAGTAGTACTTTTCCTTTCTTCTTTGCATCCTGCAAAGTCTAAAGACTTTTCAACATAGACTTTCTCTTTTAAGTCACAATTTAAAAATGCTGACTTGACATCCATCTGGAATACTTTGAACCCTTGGTATGCTGCATAGGCAAGGAATAGCCTTATTGCTTCCAACCTTGCAACTGGAGCAAAAGTCTGATCAAGGTCTATTCCCTCTTCCTACCTATAGCCTTTTGCTACCAGTCTTGCTTTATTTTTGACTATGATGCCATTCTCATCTAGCTTGTTCCTGTAGATCTACTTAGTCCCTATGACATTATGATCCTTTGGTTTAGGAATCAGCTCCCAGACTTTACACCTTCTGAATTGATTCAGCTCTTCCTGCATGGCATCAATCCAGTTTGGGTCTTGAATGGTTTCTTCAAATTTCTTAGGTTCCATCTGGGATATGAAACCTGAGCAAAGAACTGTGTTCATGTTCCAACTCCTTGTCTGGACACCATGTCTTGGATCACCAATAATTTGGTGTGTTGGATGATCCTTAAGATGCCTTGTTATTGGAGGCAATCCATCTACACCTAGATTTTCTCCAATCTCTTCAACATGTTGTACTTCATTTTACTCTTCAACAGCTAGAGGGTCTTGTACTCCCCCTGGACGACACCCATTAATTTCTTCATCCTGACTTGCAGGTTGGTCTTCATTAATGGTAAGCATATCCAACTTTTCTTTCAAACCAAACCCTTGATGATCAATTTTCAGATCCACCAAAGATTACTTTGGGTCCATTCACTATTGGAGTGTAGTCCTTCAACATTCTTCTTGTTCCAGTCATGTGCCTGGGACAACCACTGTCCAAGTACCATATTCGGATATGGCCACTTGGACTCACCTGCATCAAATACAATTACTTCACCTTAGAACCCCAATTAGTATTGGGTTCTAGGTTCAGTTTAGTCTGAAACTTAACATTCTTACCAACAGCCTTCCTCACAGGTAAGCTGACACTCTTTCTGATACTAGTGTTGTGCCAACAGTCTATGGTATAATGCCCAATCTTACCACAACACCAACACTCATATCTATTATACCTTCTTTTAGGTACAGTTTTTACAGCATTACTGTCAGCTGTTCTTAACACTGTAGGTACAGTGGTTCTTTGCTTGAGTGCTGGAGCTACACCCTTGTCATACAGATTGACAGGCTTACTATGACCATGAGTGATGTCATGATCATAACTATTAGTTGGCTGCTGCACTTTCCTAAAAGCAATGATGGGGGGTTTAAAGGCTTGTGGCTGAACAGGAGCTTTGCCTTTTCTTTTAGAATTTGCTGCCCTAGTTATTCTCTTTAAACCTAGACCTATCTTACTCTCTTGGTGAATGAAGTCATCAATTAAGGGTAAGACTGATTTTGGATTAGAGAATTTAGCCACTAGTCCCTTTTCTCTTTGTAGTCTGACTTCAAGACCCATGATCTGATCATTCTTGAATGTAATTGTTCCCATCTGAATAGAAGTTATATTCTTCAGCTTGGCACTTCATTCATCTTCTGATCCAGCAATTTTTCTGAATCAGATGCAGCCAACTTAAGAGCAACAATTTCGTTAGCCTGATTTTTGACAAGGTTTCTGCTTCTCTTAAGTGCATGCAACAGATCACCATATTCATCAAGAAGTTGATGAATATCCCCTTCAGATTCTGAACCATCCACATCTCTTGATGCAGATGCTTCTGATTCTGATCCAGTATAATAATCAGAAACTGATGAAAGATTATTTACCTTACTGGGACCAGGCTGATCCTGACACTGATCTTCTTTAGATATAGCCATCAGCCCTTTGCAATGAGGATCAATCCCATTGATAGAATCTAGCATTTGCAAGAATTCTGTCTCCTCTGAATCTTCTTCAGTTGTAAACAGCCCAATGTAGGATTCAGCTTCAGAATCTGATGATGAGGAATCGGTCCAGCTCTTCTCCTTCTTTGCAACAAAGGATCTCTCCTTTTTGCCCTTGTTTTGTAGTTTCTTCTTTTCATTTGATTCCTTTCTTTTCTCAGGACAGTCAGCAACTACATGTCCATGCTTGTTGCAACCAAAGCAAACAATCTTAGTAGAAGATAATTTACTAGGTTTAGTGCCATACCTGTCCTTTCTTGAAGGTTTCTTTTTATGATAATAATCATCCTTGAACTGTGAGGAGGATGGTTTGGATCTCCACTATTTTTTCTATAGGAATCTTTGAAACTGTCTTGTGAATGCAGGAAAGTCTTCATCAGAATTAAGGCTGTCTGATTTATGATTATCAGAATCTTCTGAGATGACTTTAGCAGCTTTCTTAGAAGGAGATGGAGACATCCTCCAATTCATTCTTGTGGATTCAACCTTGAAGGCCACTGACTTCTCTCTGTATTCTGACTTATTTCTTTTCTCCTCCTCCTTTCTAGCAGTAAGCTGCATCTCATAGGATAATAGTTTTCCAAATAGAGTTGGCGGAGGAGTATCTGCAAGCCTGGCCACCTCTCTGATGGCACATATTTTTGTATCCCACTCCTTGGTTAAAGATCTGAGAAACTTATCATTGAGCTCATATGTACTAAAAAGCCTTCCATATGACATTAGCTCATTGACTATTCTGAAAAATGTCTTGTAGCACTCAGTTATGCTGTCTGTTTTGGCTTGTCTAAAACTTTCATATTCCTGATTAAGCATAGACTTCCTGTCCTCTCTCACTTCTACTGATCCCTCCATGTAGGCAATCAAGGTGTCTCACATCTCCTTGGAGGTTTTGCAGTGAATCAAGTTTTGGAATGTTGAGTCATCTATAACACTAACTATGATGTTCTGTGCTCTTTTATCCATAGTAGCCAAGATGATCTCATCCTTTGTCATTTCAGAATAATCTTTTGGAGTTCTGAGATTTGCATCAAGAACTGAGATTTTCATTGGAATGAAAGGCCATTCTTTAACTGTAATATAGATTTTTGGGTCAGATGCTTCCATAAACAATTTGACTCTCTCCTTCCATATACCAAAAATTTCTTTCCTACAGATGGGTAACTTCATGGATCCCAGTTCCTTGTGATTTTCTCCTGAACCCATTTTGTCTAACTGTAAACTGCCTTCTAGATCTACTCAGACTGTTAAGTCTATTTCTTGAGTAATCTCCCTCTGATACCACTTGAAAGAATTGGTTTCAAGATATCCTAAACACCTAGAGGGGGGTGAATAGGTTCAATTCTTTTTATTACTTAGGCAGATAAATCTATCTATTTAAACAATCTATTCAGCAGTTATCATAACACAACATTCAAATAAACACAGCAAACTACAGATTGCACACAAGATTTATAGTGGTTCCCCAAGTGATGGGTACATCCACTTTCCCCCTTCGCCTATCTAGCAATATACTAGATTTGGCCTAACTTCCTTTTTCCTTTTCAGATCCGCAGATCTTACAACTCAGAACCCTGAATGGTTCCTACAACTCAGACTTCAGCAAGTCCTACAACTCAGATTCTCTCAAATAATCCTACCTCAGAGTGAATCCACACTCCTACAACTCAGTCAATTAAGCCCTACCTCAGCCTATTCTAAGGCCTACAACGCAGAGAACTTAATCTCCTACCTCAGAGTGAGTACACACACCTACAACTCAGGCAATTAAGCCCTACCTCATCCTGTTCCCAGGCCTACAGCTCAGATAACTTAATCTCCTACCTCAGGAACTCAGCCCTACCTCAGCCTTTATAATTTTAGGCTTACAACTCAGAGGAATAATCCTCCTATAGACTTATTGATGAAAAAGAAAATAATTCCTTCAACTAGATAGAGAGAGAAAGGGTGAAGGCTTCTTGATCAGATCTTGATAGATCTGACCACTTTAGAATCAACCTGTCTTAGCTTCTTCAAAGCTTCTTGAATATGAACAAAGTAGGATTGATCTTCTTAAAGTTGGAGATGATTATGTAATTCTGACTTCTTCTTGCAGATTATTCAGGATCTACCCTCTCTTGAAGTTGGAGATGATCCTCGATCCAGCTTCTTCTTAATCAGATGTGATTCTGATTTCTTCTTGCAGATTGTTCAGGATCTGCCCTTTCTTGAAGTTGGAGATGATCCTCAATCCAGCTCCTCCTTAATCAGATGTGATTCTGACTTCTTCTTGCAGATTCTTCAGGATCTGCCCTCTCTGGAGATTTCTTGATGAAGAACCCTCTCTCTCTCTCTTCCATTCACATCACCCTCTCAATTGTTGATAGAGCATGTCTTTATATAGGCTTCATCCGAGGTTACCGGCTATTTCGGTTTATAACAACCTTCTGACAGCTCTGATAGATACAACAGCTGTGTTGATTATGACAGCTGTCAAGTCTCCAGTCATCATATCTGATACTTCAATGAACTTCAGCTCAGCAACAAAGTGTCGAGATAATACTGCATATATGTCGACACAAGTAGTTCATGTGTCGACACAATCCTTGGTGATGTCGACATAGGCTGTATAATGTCGACACAGCTTGTATAATGTCGACACAACACTTCTCTATCTTCTTGATATAGCTTCTGCAGAATGTGTCGACACAAGTCCTGTGTGTCGACACAATCATTTCTTGTCTTGACATGATTACCTTCAACAAAAATTCTGGTGTGTGTCGACACAAGTCCTGTGTGTCGACATAGTTGTTGTTGACTGAGCCTTCTATGTGTCGACACAAGTCTTGTGTGTTGACATAGTTGTTGTCGACTAAGCTTTCTGTGTGTCGACACTGTTGTTGTCGACTGAGCTTTTTGTGTGTCGACACAAGTCCTGTGTGTTGACACAGTTGTTGTCGACTGAATCTCTGTGTGTCGACATAAGTTCTAGGTGTCGACATAATTTGGCCCTTGTGTCGACACAGCCGTTGTCGACAGATTCTCAGTGTGTCCACACAAATTCTGGGTGTCGACAGAATCTGGCTCCTTGTGTCGACACAGCCTTTCCCATATGTCGACACAATGCTTCTCAAGTGTTGACACTTGTACTTAGAAACTTTTTCTCCATTTTCTTAACCTGCACATTTAAACTCAACACAACATCAAATACACCTTGATGAATATCATTGAGTTAGGTGAGGCTTCTCCAAATCTGGTACACATTTTCCAATGTACCCAACACTATAAATAGGACCCAAGGGGTACCCCAGTAGGCACTCATCTTGAGCTCTCTTGCTCCAGCTCTCTAGTGCTTTTTGATGGTACCTTAGCTTGGCCTTTGGCTAAGGAGGGGAAGCACTCTCAAATCTTCCGGGTGTGTGGTGGGTCCTCCCGCCGAGCCCTTGGGTCAGTTCTTTCCCGTTTTCCTTATTGTTTTGCTTGTAGGAGCGAAGTAGGTGCGTGATCACCCCTTCCCCAAGGGTGAGCTCCACAGGAGACCGAGAAATCGGTTTTAATATTTTGTTGCGGTGAGCGTGGATTGTGGTCAACACAGAAAAGCTTCGGAGAGCTCGATGATAGGAGGACAGGGATCTAACAGAGCGGACTTGCCACCCCCACCCCCCGCCTCTAGCCACGTTGGGGATGTTTGAAGATTTCAAGAACGAGGTGTTGGGCCTCGTCAAGTTCGCACGCGGCACGCGAGCCGAGTGCTCGACTCTGGCTATCCAAATCACCATCGCCCCATCCCTGGGCGAGGACTCTCCCGGTAGGCGAGCTGGGAAGGAATTTGTCGAGGAGTGCTGGTGGTGCGAGCTCCCCAGGCGCGAGCTCTTCCTCGACTCGGCAGGCAGAGGCCGGATCGGCGAGCTGAGCCCGCGAGATGCACCAGCTCGCCCAGTGGGGGGAGGCGACCCCTTCAGTGAGTTGGTCTCTTCATCTCCAGTTCCATAGGGGTTCAGGGAACCCGAGATGTCCTACTACACCAGGAAGGGAGACCCGGTCCAACACGTCCAATGTTTTCAGGATGTGGTCTCGATCCGGTAGATGTCGGATGGGTTCAAGTGCCGACTCTTCTCCATCACCCTCAAGGAGAAAGAAAGTGAGTGGTTCCACCAACTGCCGGCCAGCTCCATCTACTGCTTCGAGGACCTACGCCGGGGGTTCATGCTGAGGTTCACTACCTCAAAGAGGAGGATTGCCAAGTACTTTGACAAGCACTTCAGAGTCAAGCAGTTTGTGGAGGGGGACTTGGTGTTGAAGAAGGTGGATGCAGTAGGGAGGTCGGCAACCGTGGGGAAGCTCAACCCAAGCTGGGAAGGTCCATTTATTGTAAAAGAGGCTTTAAGATCATGGGGTATCGACTCCAAAATATGGAGGGCGAGACCCGAAGTCTCACTTGGAGTGGTGACGACTTAAAACACTTTTTCCCTTGAAACATGTAAGTAGTACTTTGATTTTAATAAAATTCTTTAGCACATTAATGGTGTCACAGTGAGTTTGCATGAAGGAATGAAATGTATTGGGAACCTCGAGCAGATCCCGCTATCAGGCTCTCACCTAGCTGGCAGGGCTGGAAGTCACTCGATGGTATCAGCCTTGTACCCCGAGCAGATCCCGTTGTCATGCTTTCACCTAGCTGGCAGGGCAGGAAGTCACTCGGTGTCATCCTTAGACCTCAAGCAGATCCCACTGTCAGGCTCTCACCTAGCTGGCAGGGCTGGAAGTCACTCGATGATATCATCCTTGGACCCCGAGCAGATCTCGTTGTCAGGCTCTCACCTAGCTGGCATGGCAGGAAGTCACTCAGTGTCATCCTTAGACCTCGAGCAGACCCCGCCGCCAGGCTCTCAACTAGCTGGCATGGCTGGAAGTCACTCGATGGTATCATCCTTGGACCCTGAGAAGATCCCGCTATCAGGCTCTCACCAAGCTGACAGGGCTAGAAGTCACTCAGTGTCATCCTTAGACCTCGTGCAGATCCCGCTGTCAGGCTCTCACCTAGCTGGCAGGGCTGGAAGTCACTCAATGGTATCATCCTTGGACCCCAAGCAGATCCCGCTGTCAGGCACTCACCTAGATGGCATGGCAGGAAGTCACTCGGTGTCATCCTTAGACCTCGAGCAGTCCCCGCCGTAAGGCTCACAACTAGCTGGCAGGGCTGGAAGTCACTCGATGGTATCATCCTTGGACCCCGAGCAGATCTCGCTATCAGGCTCTCACCTAGCTGGCAGGGCTAGAAGTCACTCGGTGTCATCCTTAGACCTCATGCAGATCCTGTTGTCAGGCTCTCACCTAGCTGGCAGGGCTGGAAGTCACTCGATGGTATCAGCCTTGGACCCCGAGCAAATCCCGCTGTCAGGCTCTCACATATCTGGCAGGGCTGGAAATCACTAAATGGTATCAGCCTTGAACCCCGAGTAGATCCCGCTATCAGGCTCTCACCTAGTTGGCAGGGCTGGAAGTCACTCGATGGTGTCAGCCTCAAACCTCGAGCAGGTCCCGCTGTCAGGCTCTCACCTAGATGGCAGGGCTGGAAGTCACTCGAGGAAGCCCTACTCTTCAAATGGTACCCGAGTAGTTTGGCATCTTTTTCTAAGAATAGGGTAGGGTACAAACCCGGCACAGCCGAGTCAGAACTCGCCAAGCCCAGCTCGGCCTCGACAGAAAGGTAACGAGCTAGGCCCTTGGATCTCGCTAAGGGGAGGCGGATCCCTCCAGGACGCCTTGTCCCCCAAGATGTTTTACTTGGGAAAATTTTGAAAATTTGGTCTTATGATGATGAGGTTATGGGCTGCTCTCGAGTGAGCTGGGGCGAGCCCTTAGAATTGGCGAGCCAGGCCCTTGGATCTCGCTAAGGGGAGGCGGATCCTGCCTGGATGCCTCGTACCCCCGCGATATTTTACTTGGGAAAATTCTAAAAATTTGGTCTTATGATGATGAGGTTATGGGCTGCTCGCGAGAGAGCTGGGGCAAGCCCTTAAAATTGACGAGACAGACCCTTGGATCTCGCTAAGGGGATGCGTATCCCGCCAGGATGCCATGTCCCACACTGTATTTTACTTGGAAAAATCTATTAAATTTGGCCTTCTGGCTGATAACGTCAAGGACGACTCGCGGATGAGCTATCGCGAGTACTGGGAATTGGCAAGCTCTCAAGATGCGCTCTCAGAGGTGAGTCCTAACAACTATCCTACTCGCAGCGCCTATCTACGCGAGATCGTTGGGAAAATGCTTGCAGGGCGCGACACAGGAATCCAGCAAAAGATAAAAGATATATATGCATACATAATGATACTATTATGGTAGACGCAGAAGTTATCAAAAATATCCTTTCATTAAGAAATAATATTTACAGGTCAAGCTCGCCTAGGAAAGATTACAAAACGTGGAAGAGAGAAATTTACAGAATCAGTCCTTTCTCGCCTCGCCGGGTTGACGATCCTCCTCCCCTCCGCCGGACGGGTCCTGAAAGCTTTTCCCGAAGAGCGTGTCCAAGCTATCCTCCTTCTCACTGGGCGGCGTCGCCAGGAACAACCTCGGCATCAGGTCCCTGACTGAGATCTCCCGCACCCCTCCACTAGCACTCTAGTGTCCTTCATCATCTGGAGGGTGCATTCGGTGGCCTAGATGGAGTTGATCCGTAGTATCTCGGCGAGGTCGGCCTCGCCAAAGATCCTCGGCCTCTTATAAGGAAGCATAGGATCGACGCTGCCGGCTGGGAAGAAGATCTCCGCCTGACAGCGGACCTCGTGGATGAGGCTCGCGTTCTCCTCTGTCAGCTTTGCATTCGCCCCCTCCATCTCGGCAAGGCGAGCGCACAGCTGATCGATCTCCTCCCCCTACTCAGCATTGCGAGCCCGCAACTCCCCGGCGGCCTTGGCATCCTGACAAGAAAAAATTCGTTAGTGACATCGCAAAATGTTTCAAGTGAAAAGAGGGAAGAGGAAGCCTGATACTCACCAACCCGCCGGCAGCCTGGGCGAGGAGACCCTCAGCGATGCTGAGCTGCCTCACATGATCAGCGACCTTGTCTTTGGCGATGTCGCGGGCTTGCTTGGCTTTTTGGAGCTATTTGCTGAGGTCGAAGCTGAGGCGCACCAGCATGTGATGGAGCTCCAGGGCTCGCAGGTGGGCCTGCATGCCCTCATGGCCGAGCTGCCGCCGATTCATGCCCTTGTAGGCCTCGGCGTTCTCCCTGTCGTAGAGGCTGAAGCTGAGGGCGTAAGCGTGACCGGTGGTAGGCTCGCGGTCTTGCTAGGAGGGGGTGAAGAGTGGAGACGGAAACTCGGTGGGCCAGCTCGTCCCACTACACCATAGGCTCTCCTGCCGAGTCCTTCCACCACCCCCCAAAGCTGAAGAGGGGGTGCTCTTTTGGCGCACCAAGTTCGCGAGCCATCCTCTTTGCCAAGGAGGTGGAGAGATTGCCGCAGGAGGAAGGGGGGCCTTACCGCCCTTCTGCCTCTTGATGGTGATTTCCTTCAGTGGGCTCTCCGGCGATGCGTCGGGGACAGTTTCAGGCGAGCTCATGTACTTGGGGCTGGATTAATGTTGTTTCCACTGTGGAGCCAACATGGCTTTCCGCATCTTCTTGGGTAGTTGGTGGTGGTGCAGGTTCGACCCCGCATCCTCAGGCCGCCTTTTGCTAGAGGAGGGTTAGGAGAAGGCCGCCTCAGCTCGGCAGGCTGCCGCCGCTGCCTTCTCGTGAGCGAGAGGGTCCGGGTATAACCCCGGGTCCGCAAACGGCAAATTCACTGGGATTAGCTGCTCTCCTACACAAAGTAACTTAGAAGTATTTCGCTAAGAAAAATGGCGAGCTAGGCAATAATGGGCAGACAATACCTTCGCCGAGCAGGACGGGGAGAAGCGCGTCGAGACCCCTTCGCAGGAAGGCGACCTCGAAGTCTTTATGGAGGAAGTATTTGTGGAGGTCGATATCATTGCCGGACACGGCCGGGGTGGTAGACCTCCTCACCCTTCTGCTGGGGCGAGTAGGGGATGTTGCCGCGATCACCCTTGATGAAGGCGATCTTGGTCATCCAATATTGGTGCTTGTTCGCGATCTCGCGAACCTTGATCAGCGAGCCCCCGAAATAGGCAACCCCATCCGTTGTCGCCTTGTAGGAGAAGAGTTTCCTGAATACTGTCAGGTTGAACTCGATCCTCTCCCGCCGGAGATTACTCGCGAACACCACCATCATGGCGATGGCATTGGAGTTTAGCTGCGCGGGCACCGCGCCGTAGTATTTCAGAATCTGCCGGATCTCCGGCCAGAGGGGGAGGCGCAGCCCCACCTCAAAGTACGAGATGGGGAAGGCATGCTCGTAATCGTAAAAAGTGTTGATGGCCTCCCCCTTCCTCGGCCGGCGCGCCTCGAAACATGGCGGCACATGTTCAGCCACAAACTCGGCGAGCTCCTCCTCGCTGGTGTGCCCCTCGAAGAAGCTGAAAGTGCAGGTTAGATCTGAAATACTCTATAGGGGGGGTGAATAGAGTATTGTGCTCTCTACAAACGTTTTACAACTTTTGCTGTAATCCTCGGTGAACAGATTAGCAAATAAAGAAATAAGAAAAGCAACCTAGCAAATCACAGAACACAGGCAAAACAAAAAAAAGGGCAAACAGACGACACAAGAAATTTATAGTGGTTCCCCAACCTGGGCACATCCACTCTTCTACCACCCTGGTAGGAATCCACTCAGGTTTTTGATCAGGTGCCTGACACCAATGAGCTTTTGATCAGGTGCTCAAAAACCAAAACCTCAAGTCTTTTGGAAGGAGACTTGCAACAAGGAATAATTTTGAAGGGAATTAAAACTGTGTACAAAGGATGGAAAAACGGGTGATGGTGTCTTCTCTTTCTCAATAACAACTGAGAAGACTTGTGGATTGATTTTAGCAGATTGCTCCCCCTGAGATCTTGAAGGGATCAGGAAATCTGGAGCACTGCTTCAGGGTGATAGGTCTTCAAAAGCTTGAGTGCCTGGACCAGAGATTGCTTCAGGAACTTCTTTGACAGATAGAGTAATAGTTGTACTTTTAAAGTTGTCATGTAGGATTGAAGGAAGAAGACTCTTGATAGTGATTGTATGTTCTTCTTCTTCTTTAAAAATGTTCTCTGGCCTAGGCTGATTGCAGAAAATAACTTTTGATTTCTGTAAGACTGTTCTTCAGTGTTCTGTCTGTCTATGTATCTGTATCAATGCTTAATCTTTTTTTTTTCTTCTGACTTGTGTCTGACTGAAGATCATTCGAAATTTGAAAATCCTTGAGCGGTAAATGCAGTCGGCCTGGGAAGGAAGCGACAATCAATGAATTCCCTAACTGTCCCATGGAAAAACGGCATGAAATAATCCATGATCAATGCTTGTTCTTACGGTAACATTCCGAGAAGATTGGGCATTAATTATTTCAGGAATCATCGCCAAGAAAAGGGACGGAAAACTGGAGAAGACCTAGTCTGGAATCTATGAATGAAGAACAGGAATCGTCGAGCTGAGTTCACAGTTCGTCGAGCTGAGCTGATGAGTTTATCGACCAGACAATAGCAATTTGTCTTCAAGGGAATCTTGTCAATTCTGCTACAGTTTTCGTCGAACTAACAATCTTCATTCATCAAACAGATAAATAAATTCGTCGAACAGATAATCATCACTATCAATCATTATTCGTCGAACAGAGATCCAAATTCGTCGACCGAAGAATGATTGTGGACTTAGAATCTGAGAAGTCTTTGACTGAGAAGGATTCAAGTCGTAGACTAGAAATCCTCGAGTAGAATACTGAATTCGTCGACCTGAGAGGTTGACTTCGTCGACCTGAGAAGTTGTCTTCGTCGAGCTGAGAAGTTGTGAACTTGTGGTCCAAGTTCGTCGGCTCAGAATCCTGTTCGTCGACCAAAGGCTGAAGCTGGACTTAGAAAAATTCTGAAGTTATCCTGACTTTAGTCTGTTGAAGTATCTCAGTCTTCGTCGAACAGAGAACAAAGATCGTCGAGCTCAGCACAGAGAAATACTTCAAGATCGTCGAGCTCAACACGCCTTTCGTTGACCTGAGTTCGACGAACGTCAAAATCATTTTACTTAGACTTGAAATCTTCTAAGTCTTGAGTCTCTAGTGGGTTTGTTGATAGCTGGTCCATCTGATGTTGACTCTAAGGATTTGGCCTAGACTCTAGGACACAAAATTTGACCCTGGCTATACATGTTGGGTCACATTCTATGCTAGTGAACCTAGCCCAAATCAACTAGGGATCCAACAATCTCCCCCTATTTGGGTGAGGTCACTAAGAGACTCAAAACATAAACAAAGAGATAAACAAAGCAAGAAAAGAAATATATCTGGCAGAGAATTACTAACACATGCAACATATATATATATATACATAGGCTTTGTTTAAACAAATAACATAGATTGAAAGCAAATGCAGAAAGAAATTGAAACAAAATAAAGATTACTTCTTCTTCTTCTTCTGCATAGACTTGTCTTCTATAGACTTCTCTCCTAGATTTTTAAAGATAATTTCTCTATTGGGATCTAAAGCCTGTACTTGAGTCATTGCCATGTCAGCTGCCTTAATAATCTTCAGTGATGTAGCTCTGGGGACAACTGCTTCAGGATGGAGCTTCATATAATCATCAACATTGAACAGCTTGTTGGCTTTATCAAATCTTTTCAGTTCTTCTTTTCTGTACTTTGAAATAGTTATGTATCCAGAAATGTCTTTACCTTCAGCTTTAGCTTTAATAATCAGGGACAGACTAATAAGTTCCTGGAACCTGGCCATTCTTGCAGTGTTGGCAGTTTCAAGATCCTCAAATGGAGTAGGAGGAGAGTAAGGTCTTTTAGGACTGTCAGCTTTCTGATCTTTAGAGGTATGTTGTTGTTGCTGAGGTTGTTGTAGTTGATGTTGATGTTATTGATTTCCTGAGGAATGATGCTCTTGCTGACTACTTCCAGAGGATCTCCCTAGATGTCTCTGATAAGTTTGCATAGGGGCAGATCTCTGAAAGCTAGAGCCAGTGGCACCAGCTGCTGAAGGAGGAGGAGGAGGTGGATATTTCCTGTATCTATGGACTGGAGGAGGAGAATATCTGCTACTTCTTTTCCTTTCCTTTTGCTGGTTCTTAGATAACCACATCCATGCAGGCGTTCCCTTATAAGGAGTAACATTATGCAGAATGTAGTAGGGAGTGTCAGCAGTGGGATTGGGCTTAGGAGCAGGAGGAGGAGCCTTCCTTTTCTTTGACCGCATTTTCTTCTTTTTATTTGAAGCTTATTCATCTGAATCATCATCATCATCTTCATCATATTCACTGGTAGAATCCTGAGGGTTATCATAAAGAGCATCCAAAACTTTCAGAGTTTTATCATCAATGACAGCCTTTGCTATAGCAGGGGCAGAAGATTCAAAAACTGGAGTTTTAGTAGTAGTTGAGGAAGAGACTGTACAAGAAGCAGAAATAATTGGGACAGAGCTTTCAGCTGCTGCCTTATTTTCCTCTTCAATATCAGCCAAGATCAATTCATCCAGATCTGGCATAGGGGAATCATCCATGACAAAAATTTGTGCTGAGATGGCTTCTGGAGTAACTGTAGATGTTGGAGCAACAGCAGGAATTGCAAAACTGTCACAGAGTTGCTTAGCAACTACTGGACTTATTGAAGATGTATAGGGCACAATAGCCAACGATGGCTTAGTGAAGTCTTCTGGATGAGACTGCATATATACAGTATCAAAAGTTTGCAGTAATTCTTATAAGTTAACTATGAGATTAAGGGTAAATTCACCAACAGTTTCAGCAATGTCCATATCAGAATTAATAAAATCAATTAAATCAACTAAATCTGTATCTGTACAATCTGGATATACTTCTAGGAAGACTGAAAATCTGCAGTATCTGCTGGATATACTTCTGGGGGTAAATTCACCAACAGTTTCAGCAATGTCCATATCAGAATTAATAAAATCAATTAAATCAACTAAATCTGTATCTGTACAATCTGGATATACTTCTGGGGGGACTGGAGAATCTGCAGTATCTGCTGGAGCTGAAGTATCTGAAGCTGGTGCTGCTGCTTCATCATCAGGCATCCCCCCTGCCTAGTTTCAGTGGGGACTGAGGACAGGCCCTGGACTGAGGAGGGGGTAGCAGTAAGGGCAGAAATTTGGGCAGATAAAGAATTAATAGAATTCACAAGAGGTGTAATGGCCTCTGTGATAAGGGATTTGATGAGGGGAGTGATGAAGGAGAGGATGGAGGATATGGTAGTGGGATCAAATGATGAAGAGGGAGAGAATGTTGCTTTTGGTGTGGAGGACGGAGCAACTAGTGATGGAATGGATGGTGGAACAACATGCATGTGAGGAGGGGATGGAGATGAGGATGGAAAGGTGACATCTGGCATGGCAGTGTCTGAGGGTAGGGTGTAAGATGGGATGGAGGATAAATGAGGGGGAAGTGGAGACTGTGGTGGTGTAGGAATAGATATGTCATGAGGTGAAGCAGGGGGTGTTGGAATGTTAGTGATGTCAAGTGGTGGATATGGAGGTGGAGTAGGCACAAAAGTATGCTGTGGAGATTGAAGTGTTGAAGATGGAATGGAAGAGGAAGGGAGTTATTGTGCTGGAAGGGATGGTGGAGTGGGATGAATCTCCTCAGCAGGTGTGGGAGTGGCTTTAACAGCCCTGGTGCCTTCAGAAGCTGGGGTGGAAGAGGTAGAAGCCTTTGTGGGCTTGGTGATTGTCCTCTCCCACCTGCCAAATAAGGCACATGTTAGCCTTTTACTGGAATTAATGAATATGGTCTGGGAGACTAGGGATTCAACAGCCTTTTCCTTGAGGAAGATCCCTAGGATCCTTCCAAAACATACTTCCTTCTTGGAATTCTTCTTCTTAATCAAATCAAACAGTAGTTGTGCCCAGTCTATTTGCTTCTTGTTGACAATGGCACACAAGACCAGAAATTGTTGTCTGGTGATGTAGTCGTGCACAGAGTGCTTGCCCATCAGCACTTTTCCCACAATATCCGCCAAGAACTGGTAGGCGACAGAGAGTTATTTCTTTAACAACTTGTTAGGGTTACTCACAGTAAACCCCATCAGATTCATCATTGCACTAAACTCATCAAAATCTACATCCAAATCTTCTTCTCCATTTACCAACGCAAAAATTTCAGAAAGAATGGCGGGAGACAAAGAGACAGCATTACTCCCGATATTTCCTGTCAAGACATTTTCCTCAGAAACAGAAGAAGTGTATACCCATTCTCGAATCTCAGTTGCATGTTGTTTGATTATTCTGGTCATAAAATCCTTGAGACCAAGTTCCTCTAGAAGTTCCATAATGTAGAGAAATATAGGTTCAGAGTGATGGAAGGAATCAAAGTCCATGTCAAAGCCGGTGTCAAACTTCATTGCGGCTAAAGCTCCTGCTGGAATCGCCATTGAGATCACCTGCAAGACAGACAGAGAAAACGACGATCAAGAGCAAGAGAACAGAAAGCGCGGGATGGAGGTCGAAGAAAACCTAGATATAAGGTTTTCCAGAATATGAATCGACAATCTCCGTTCCACAAAAAAGAAACAGTTCTTCGAACTGAGGTCAACAAAATAATTTATAGACAAATAATTCGTCGATCTCATCCAGAAGAAACGAACATAGTTCGTCGAACTCCGTTCGACGAAATATCTTCTGAAGCAAAGTTCGTCGATCTCCGGTCGACGAAAATTATTTCCACACAGAGAATTCGTCGATCTCCGTTCGACGAGCATCTCCCAAACTTTCCCTAATTCGTCGAACTCCGTTCGACGAACTCTGGAAAATTCGTCGAATGTAGACAGAAATTAATTTAACTCTTCTCCATTGATTATTCCCAGTTGATTTATAAAGAACAGATGATTTTTCTCATCCAAGGGTTTGGTGAAAATGTCTGCTCTCTGTAAATCAGTAGGAATATGGATTAGATTAATTTTCTTTTTGTCTACATTATCTCTAACGAAATGATGCCTTATATCAATATGTTTATTCCTACTATGGTGAACTGGATTCTGTGCTATAGCAATAACACTAGTATTATCACAAAATAATGTTGAATTATTTAAGTTGACACCATAGTCTAGGAGTTGGTTTTGTATCCATAACATTTGTGAACAGCAGCTGCCAGCAGCCATGTGTTCTTCTTCTACAGTTGATGTAGACACAGATGTTTGCCTTTTACAAAATTAGGAGACAAGTCTCATACCCAGGAATTGGCAAGTTCCAGAGGTACTCTTCCTGTCCACTCTACATCCAGCATAGTCAGCATCTGAGTATCCTGTTAACTCAAACTCTGACTCTACAGGATACCAGAGTCCTAGATTAGGACAACTCTTTATATTTCTCAAAATTCTTTTTAAGAAAATAAGGTGAGATTCTTTATGGTTCACTTGGAACCTAGCACAAAGGCATATGACAAACATGGTATCAGGCCTGCTAGCTGTTAGGTATAATAGGGATCCAATAATTGTCCTATAATGTTTCTGATCTACAGGTTTCCTTGCTGCATCAGAATCCACAACAGCATTGGTAGTCATAGGTGTTTTAATTTCTGAAGCATCACCCATCCCAAACTTCTTAATAAGCTCTTTAACATACTTAGCTTGGGAGAGGAAGATACCATCAGGGAGCTGCTTCCCTTGGAGACCAAGGAAGTAGGAAAGCTCACTCATGCTACTCATCTCAAATTTGGAATGCATGAGGTCAGCAAACCTCTTGCATAATTTGGGATCAGTAGACCCAAAGATGATGCCATCCATATATATTTGTACTAACAATATTTGGTCCTTATGACGTCTAGTGAAAAGAGTTTTATCTATGGTTCCTATTGTAAATTTATGCTCTAAACGAAAGCTTGCTACGGTCTCATACCAAGCTCTTGGAGCTTGCTTTAAACCATAGAGAGCTTTATGCAATTTAAATACAAAAGAGGGTTGAGTTAGAGAGATAAAACCTGGAGGTTGTTCCATATAAACCTCTTCTTTAAGCACTCCATTCAAGAATGCACTCTTGACATCCATTTAGAAAACTTTGAATCTCCTGTGAGCTGCATAGGCAAGGAATATTCTTATGGCCTCTAAACTTGCAACGGGGGGAAAGGTTTGGTCATAGTCAATTCCTTCCTCTTACCTGTAGCCCTGAGCAACAAGCCTAGCCTTGTTTCTCATAATGTTTCCTTGAGCATCTAGCTTGTTTCTATAGACCCATTTGGTTCAAATAACTGGGTAGTTATGAGGTCTTGGAACCAAATCCCAAACTATACATCTCTCAAACATATTTAGTTCCTCTTGCATTGCAATGATCCAGTGGGGATCTTGCTCAGCTTCATGGATGGAGAGAGGTTCAATCTGAGAGAGAAAACAGGCATGCATCAAGTCTTGGTTGAGTTGATGCCTTGTCTGTACACCTGCTGAAATGTCTCCAATCACTTGAGATCTGGGATGATCTCTAAGTGTGACAAGATCAGTTGGTGGAGTTTGTTCAGCAACAGCTTCTATAATTAATTCCTCTTGAGGAATGTTATTAGCTGTTGAGGGAAGTTCAGCCACTTCCACTTGAAACTCTTCTTCACTATCTTCAGCAACTTGTGGAGAAGGATGAGTTGATACCTCTTGGGTAAGGTTTAGTCCATCCATAGACTCACACAGTGGTGGAACCTACAAAGAGCTATTGGTAGAAATCTCTTTCTCCTTATAAGACATGTTAGCTTCATCAAAAGATACATGGACTGACTCTTCAATTTTAAGAGTGGATTTGTTAGAAACCCTATAGGGCTTGCTTACTTGGGAGTATCCTAGAAAAATCCCTTCTTCATCCTTAGCCTCAAACTTTCTAATGTATCTTTTGTTGTTAGTGTGGATATAACATATACAACCAAAAACTTTAAAATATGTGATTTTAGGTTTCTTTCCTTTAAGCAGTTCTTAGG
Source organism: Platanthera guangdongensis (assembly GCA_039583875.1). Lineage (NCBI taxonomy): Eukaryota > Viridiplantae > Streptophyta > Magnoliopsida > Asparagales > Orchidaceae > Platanthera > Platanthera guangdongensis. Next base: position 236,350,134 of record CM077150.1, read on the forward strand.
GGGTCTTATTTTTCAGCTTATGTATGAGGCTTCTATTCAGGACATAGTTAGCAGTGTTTACAGCTTCTGCCCAAAAGGATAGAGGCATGTAAGCATCTGCCAATAATGTACCTGCAGATTCAATGAGTGTCCTATTTTGTTGGGGAGTTCTAGGAGCTGAGAAGCACTGCCTGATACCTTCCTTCTCACAGAACTCGTGCATAAGAAGAGACTCAAACTCTGTGCCATGATCACTTCTGATCAATGCAACATTAGTAGAGAACTCAATCTGTATGGTCCTAAGAAAATCTATAAGAACCTTAAATGTATCTGACTTACTTCTCAGAAAGGCCACCCAACTGAATCTGGAGAAGTCATCAACAATCATTAAAGTGCAAGACTTCCCTCCTAGGCTTTGTACTGCAATGGGTCCAAATAGGTTCACATGAAGCAAATACAAAATCCTAGGTGAATCACTATTATTAATGGATTTGAAGCTAGTTTTAGTTTGCTTGCCTAATTGACAAGCCCTGCAAAGGTTTTCCTTCTTGTAGGGGCCAGAAGGTAAACCTCTAACAATGTTGTCTTTAGATAACCTAGCTATATTTTTAAGGTTTACATGACCTAATCTTTTATGCCACAACTCATTTTGGTTACTAGTGATATTGAGTAAACAAACATCAGTTTTGGTAGAAATAAAGTCCATTAGATATATGTTACCTTGTTTAATTCCAATTAAAACAGTTTTGTTTTCATTATCAATAATAGAAAAGAGGTAGAGTTAAAGTGTACCTGATAACCTTCATCACATAATTGGCTTATGTATATTAGGTTATGTTTGAGTCCTCTTACATATGTTACTCTCTTGAAAGTAACTTCTCCAATCTCTACTGCTCCATATCCTTCAGACTATCCACTATTTGAATCACCAAAGATCACCTTTGGTCCTAGCTTGGACTTGTAATTAGATAGATTGGCCTTGCTGCCTGTCATATGCTTGGAGCAACCACTGTCCAAGTACCAGGTCTGACTCACCCTTGGACAACTCTTCACCTGTACCTGTAATGAAAAACAAAACTCAATTGTTCTTGACCCAGGTTATCTTGGGTCCTTTATTTGGTTGAAATGAAAAGCTAGAAATAACTGACAAAGTAGGTTGAGATTTATAACCTAAGGGGTGATATTTCCTAGGTGGAATAACCCAATCAGCTACTGGATTGAATGGTTTATTAGCTGACTTAGAATTTCTGTAAGAGAAATGATTTATGTTTGATCCTTCTGGGTTCGACGAATTCTTGTAAGTTTGTCGACCAGAGTTCGATGAATAGGGCTGAGATCGCCGATCTCTGCTCAGAGAATGACAGTAGTCATTTTCTGCGCCCCATATTCGTCGACCTCTGCTCGACGAACCATACAAAGTTCGTCGATCGCAGTTAGACGAATTGTTATAACTGATCTGGGTTCGACGAATTCTTGTAAGTTTGTCGACCAGAGTTCGATGAATAGGGCTGAGATCGCCGATCTCTGCTCAGAGAATGACAGTAGTCATTTTCTGCGCCCCATATTCGTCGACCTCTGCTCGACGAACCATACAAAGTTCGTCGATCGCAGTTAGACGAATTGTTATAACTGAAGTTTGCGTTCAGCGTTCATCAATCTGGGTTCGACGAACGGGCCACATTTCGTCGATCTGAGTTCGACGAATGCTGCTGAACCTTGTTTTTATCAGCTGTTTTCTGATTTTTATTTCTCTTGTTTATGGGTTTTGGGTTATTTTCATATATTAGTTTGTCCATTATCTTCTCTTTTCTCTTGACAGAAACAAATTTAATGGGTGTTGTAAGAATATTTTTCTTAATTATGGGGGGCAAACCTGATGATGCACCCAAGCCAAGCTTGCCATTTAATCTGGCATTTACTGTGCTTGTTATGTCCATCAGCTTGAGACTTCTTCCATTGAGAGATTGCTCAAGTTGTTTAGCCTCACATAAATCAGATTTTAATTTAATTATCTTCTCATTTGCTAGAGTTAGTTGATCTTTTAGTTTAATATTTTCTGAGTTAACATATTTAAGATTTCCTAGTCTTTCTCTAAGGGTTTTTATTTCTTCCACTGAATTAATTAAATCTAAACACATAGTTTTGAATTCAATTTTAAATAAATATGAATTAAAATCAAAACTTGAAAAAACCTGATCTGCCTCTGAGTCTGAGGCTGCCTCATCTTCAGATTCTTCTTCTGATCCTGAATAGCTCCTGGAGACATCAATTGCCATAAGGCAAACCTCCTTGGATCTTGATTCTTCCTCTTCTTCACTTGAGCTGGAAGAGGATGATTCTTCTTCAGTATCACTCCATGTTTCAGCAACAAAGCCCTTGTCTTTATTTTTGTACATGCTGGAGGAGGGTATTCTGCTGTGTTTTCTCCTGGAGTCTTTTTCTCTGCTTTTCTCCTTCTTCTGGCTTTCTGGACATTCAGAGATATAATGTCCAGGCTTTCTACACCCAAAGCACACAACCTCCTTGGTTGGTGTCTTGTCATACTTGGGCTTATCATCCTGCCTGGATGATTTTCTTCTGAAATCCTTTCTAGCCATCTTATAGAATATTCTTGCAAAGAGGCTCATGGGTTCTTCATTGGATGTTGAGGTCTCACTTTCCTCAGATGCCTTGAAGGCTATACTGTGATCCTTTCTAACTGGAGTTGTTGACTTCTGTTCAGCTGCTTCTCCTAATTTAATCAACTACTCATAAGACTTTAATTTGCCTAGCAGAGACTCAGTTGATATCTCATTTAGGCTTCTGGCTTCTGTGATAGGCCAGATTCTTGAATTCCAAGATCTAGGGAAGCACATCATGATTTTGTCATTCACCTCTATCAGGGTGATGTCTTTATCCAAGGTTTTAAGCTCATTGATGATTGAGCTCAACCTGTTGTACATCTCAGCAAATGATTCAGTCTCATCCTTCTTAAAATTCTCATACAGGGATATGATATTTGATCTCCTGTCTTTCCTTTCATCTGCTGAGCCAGCTACCATTTGGTTGAGGGAGTCTCAAATGGCCTTGGTTGAGGTGCACTCAGCCACCTTCTGAAATATGTCATCTGACATAGTTTGAGCCAATATGTTCATTGTCTTTGCATCTGCAATTTTGCCTTTCTTGTAAGCATCATTATTCTCTAGAGGAGGTACTGCAGTCATGTTGGTAGAGGTGCTTGTAGAAGCTACAGGTGCTGGAGGTACTCCTGTTAAGATAGAGGCAAAAATATCTTCATCAATAGAGTTCATATATAATTTGATTCTTGCCTTCCAGATGGAAAATCTGTTAAGATTGCATACTGGAGGTCTGATGCTTGCATAATCTTTGTTTTGAGCCATGTCTGTGAAGAAATAAATCAAATAACAGAAACAAAACAATCAGATCTAACAAGAGGGATCTTTATGTTTCAGGTGTTAGCCTGTGCAACCAATTAACCTCTTATGGTGTGGTAGTTTAATCAACCTCGCTTTGATACCAATTGAACGTGCAGGTTAGATCTGAAATACTCTAGAGGGGGTGAATAGAATATTGTGCTCTCTACAAACTTTTTACAACTTTTGCTGTAATCCTAGGTGAACAGATTAACAAATAAAGAAATAAGAAAAGCAACCTAGCAAATCACAGAACACAGGCAAAATAAAAGAAAAGGGCAAACAGACGACGCAAGAAATTTATAGTGGTTCCCCAACCTGGGTACATCCACTCTTCTACCACCCTGGTAGGAATCCACTCAGGTTTTTGATCAGGTGTCTGACACCAATGAGCTTTTGATCAGGTGCTCAAAAACCAAAACCTCAAGTCTTTTGGAAGGAGACTTGCAACCAGAAATAATTTTGAAGGGAATTAAAACCCTGTACAGAGGATGGAAAAACAGGTGATGGTGTCTTCTCTTTCTCAATAACAGCTGAGAAGACTTATGGATTGATTTCAGCAGATTGCTCCCCCTGAGATCTTGAAGGGATCAGGAAATCTGGAGCACTACTTCAGGGTGATAGGTCTTCAAAAGCTTGAGTGCCTGGACCAGAGATTGCTTCAGGAACTTCTTTGACAGATAGAGTAATAATTGTCCTTCTGAAGTTGTCATGTAGGATTGAAGGAAGAAGACTCTTGATAGTGATTGTATGTTCTTCTTATTCTTTAAAGATGTTCTCTGGCCTAGGCTGATTGCAGAAAAGAACTTTTGATTTCTGTAAGACTGTTCTACAGTGTTCTATCTGTGTGTGTGTCTGTATCACTGCTTAATCTTTTTTTTTCTTCTAACTTGTGTCTGACTGAAGATCATTCGAAATTTGAAAATCCTTGAGCAGTAAATGCAGTCAGACTGAGAAGGAAGCGACAATCAATGAATTCCCTAACTGTCCCATGGAAAAACGGCATGAACTAATCCATGATCAATGCTTGTTCTAACGGTAACATTCCGAGAAGATTGGGCATTAATTATTTCAGGAATCATCGCCAAGAAAAGGGACATAAAATTGGAAAAGACCTAGTCAAGAATCATCGAACGAAGAATAGGAATCGTCGAGCTGAGTTCACAGTTCATCGAGCTGAGCTGATGAGTTCGTCGACCAGACAATATCAATTTGTCTTCAAGGGAATCTTGTCAATTTTGCTACAGTTTTCGTCAAACTGACAATCTTCATTCGTCGAACACACAAACAAATTCGTCGAACAGATAATCATCACTATAAATCATTATTCGTCGAACAGAGATCCAAATTCATCGACCGAAGAATGATTGTGGACTTGGAATCTGAGAAGTCTTTGACAGAGAAGGATTCAAATTGTAGACCAGAAATCGTCGAGTAGAATACTTAATTCGTCGACCTGAGTGGTTGACTTCGTTGACCTGAGAAGTTGACTTCGTTGACCTGAGAAGTTGTGAACTTGAGGTCCAAGTTCGTCGAGCTCAGAATCTTGTTCGTCGACCAAAGCCTGAAGTTGGACTTAGAAAAATTCTGAAGTTATCCTGACTTTAGTCTGTTGAAGTATCTCAGTCTTCGTCGAACAAAGAACAAAGATCGTCGAGCTCGGCATAGAGAAATACTTCAAGATCGTCGAGCTCAGCACGCCTTTCGTCGACCTGAGTTCGACGAACGTCGAACTCATTTTACTTAGTCTTGAAATCTTCTAAGTCTTGAGTCTCTGGTGGGTTTGTTGATAGCTGGTCCATCTGATGTTGACTCTAAGGACTTGGCCTAGACTCTAGGACATAAAATTTGACCCTGGCTATACATGTTGGATCACATCCTAAGCTAGTGAACCTAGCCCAAATCAACTAGGGATCCAACAGAAGCAGTAGTCAGTAAAGTGCTGGGCGCATTTGGTGCGGCCGTCGGCATCAGGGTTGGTCTTGCCCATGCTCGCAGGAGAAGGGGTGGAGCATGAGTAAGAAAGAGAAAAGCACGGGAAAAGAGGGAGTATAAGCAGTTAATACGGCTTACGGGGTTGGTGAAAGGGGGGGCTATTTATAGAAAAGGAAATCGGAGGGCAAATTGTCCACTCAGTCCAGTTCGCCACCCCAGCTCGCCAGACCAGCTCGTCGACATCCAACACATCCCACCCCGCGCCGAGTCAAATACAAGGAAACATATTTATTACTTATTATTATTCAAACATTAAATACCAGCCTAAAAATGTTTAGAGATTGTTATAGGAATGAAGTGCATAAATGAAAAAGCAGGGTGCGCGGGCAGGAGGAACTAGGAGGCGAGTACCGATCGGCTCGGCAAGGGAGCTGCCTCTTATCTACCCCAGCCTCACAGCCCCCATACCCCAGACTGCCGCGCGCGAAGGAACTCGCAAATCCACCCCGAGTTCCGCTGCACTGCCAGGAGGCCCTCGTCAATCTCGTCAAGGAGCCGGGAAGGAGACAGTAACTCGCCATCCTGGCCGCTTCGCACCTCATCGACAAGCCTAGCATAGTCCTGCTGCAACACCTAGTTGACTTCCCGTACCTTGCGCAGCCCGCACACCAGTTTCTTGAAAAGCTTGACCCCCCTCCAGGTCAGCTCGCCTGGCTCCACTTCAGGGCCTAAGTAAGAGTCCAATGAGCTTGAGGAGGGGAGGGGTGAGTAATGGGCCGCCTGCGAAGATTCCCCTATAGCGGATTGGCTGGGAGGAGCTATGGAGATAAACATCAACAAAGTGAGGTGTGCCAAAAAGAGGCGTGACAGGGATCCAAAGCAAAATTTACCTGACAAGCTTGGCAACTCTAAGGAGGTGCGGGGAGGGTCAAACCTCAGGTCCTTCCTGTGCCCCTGGCCGCAGGTTCCCGGTGAGAGAAGCTCGAATCCCGGGATGGGGATGGTATCCACACCCACCCCCATGGTCACAGCAGCTCACTGGGGAGAAGGGACGCGCACCGACGAGCTCGGCTTCTACAAGCTCACAACCAAGATCCCAAAGAGAGGGGATGGATCCCGGGGACGGTTCTCCGGTGTTATGAATCGCGAGTCCCCAAGAGTGGTCTTGGCTCGCGGGGTGGAGTCTCGCGGCGTGGCGCCCCCCACATCATCAGGTTGGCTGTCCGGGTCGTCGGAGACTACGACAATATCTCTGTCCTTTTCAGGGGCAGGCCGAGTAGAAGAGCTGGTCCCGAGCTCCAGGGTGGTCCTCAGGTCCTCATAAATTGGCTCGACCGCTTGAAGAAATGGTTTCGCCCTCTTATAGCTGGGCTCGGTAGAATCACCCTGTGGGATACTGGGTGGAACCACTGTCAGGGCGGCCACGCGAGCAGCCGAGGTCTGGCGAACCCTGGCAAGTCGTTCATGGATCTCCTTTGGGATCGGCAACTCGGTAGGGCTAGAGCAAAGGGAATGGCAAGAGTCAAGCATGTATGCAGGTGTATATATAGCCACAGGTGGACCCCACTCGAAGATTCTCTCCGGCCCATCCCGCACTCTCCGAACACTTGGGGTTGGTTGTTTCTTTTCGAGCTTTTTCCAAGCTCAAAAAGAGCGGGGATTATGTACAACCCCGTATCCGGTGAGTGGGGTAGCTAGGAATCAGACAGGCCGGCTAAGATCGCCCAAGCCGCTGGCGAGCTCGGCAGGGAAACCTAAAGGCAGCAGGCAAGCTCGGCAGAGAAACCCGAGCACAAGCCCGACATTCGTCGACCGCGAGCTCGGCATTCGCCGAGTTAAGCCAAGATTCGTTGAACTGAGGTCGACTAATGGAGGCCGACCACTTGGCGAGCTCACCATCCCAGCTCGCACTCGGGCAAAGGAGCTCGGCAACAGTAGGCGAGCTAGATCTGCCGAGGTTGCTAAGCTCCTCGACTCGCCCAGGTCTATGAGGTACTTTTTACTGTTTTACCCCCTAGTGGTCTGCCCATAGCCCTTCAAAACAACGGAGTTTGGCTATTGGCAGACCCAGCCAAGGGTATTTTGGTAATTTTAGGACAGTTTGGTTTGGTTATTGGCAGTTCAGATTCTGAAATCTATAAATAGGACCCAAGGGGTACCCCAGCAGGCCCTCATCTTGAGCTCTCTTGCTCCAGCTCTCTAGTGCTTTCTGAGGGTACCTTAGCTCGGCCTTTTGCTAAGGAGGGGAAGCGCTCTCAGATCTTCCGGGTGTGTGGTGGGTCCTCCCGCGGAGCCCTTGGGTCAGTTCTTTCCTGTTTTCCTTGTTGTTTTGCTTGCAGGAGCGAAGTAGGTACACGTTCGCCCCTTCCTCGAGGGTGAAGTCCACAGGAGACCGAGAAATCGGTTTCAACAATGTAGTTGAATTTTATGCAGATAAGATTCGTCGCGCATGTGTAAAAGGCAAGCAAAAGGGCTACTTTTAAAAAGCATTATTGGCAAAGATTTTAATAGATGTTTACACCTACTTCATATGGACTTGTTTGGTCCGCTGCAAGTTAGAAGTTTGGGAGGTAAAGATTTTAAATTGGTTATTGTTGATGATTACTTGCGCTTTATGTGGGTGTTTTTTCTAAAACACAAGTCAGATACTTTTGACATCTTTACAAATTTTGTCATGCAGGTCCAAAATGAATACAACTGTTCCGTAGTCAAAATCAGAAGTGATAATGGAACAGAGTTCAAGTCTGGGGTCATGATAGATATTTGTGAAAGCTTAGGTATCTTTCATGAGTTTTTCTCTCCTCGTTCTCCTCAACAGAATAGAGTAGATGAGAGAAGGAATAGAACACTCATAGAGGCCTGTAGGACCATATTGAATGATGCCTCACTACTGGAATACTTCTGGGTTGAAGCCATCAACACTGCATGCCACGTGCAAAATCGAGCACTCATAAACAAGAACCTCAACAAGACACCTTATGAACTTCTAAAGGGCAGGAAACCGACTATTTCATATTTTAGAATCTTTGGTTGTAAGTGTTTCGTCCTTAACAATGACATGTATCACACTACCAAATTTAGCGAAAAGAGTTTTGAAGGTATTTTTGTAGGGTATAGTAGCTATAGTAAGGCATATAAGATATTTAATAGGAAAACTCTGGTTGTAGAAGAATCTATTCATGTTGTATTTGATGAGACAAACTTACTGCAAGGCAACTCTTCTAGTGTGTTTATTGAAGATGAAGATTCAAAGTTAAAAGAACTAAACTTGGATGTGCTAATTGAAGAAAAAGATGACAAGTTCATCAAGATCACCACTCTAACCCCAATTGGAGAGGTTGATGATCAAGATGAATAAACCATTCAAGTTGATGAAGTCACTCCTGTGGTTGAAGAAGCTCCAGATGCAAGGACCTTAGAGCTCAGAAACTTGAAGGATCACCCAATGGACCAAATCATAGGAGATCCCTGGGATGGTGTCAGAACTCGTAGAGGTACAACTAACGAGAATATATATTTGAGTTTTTTATCACAGGTTGAACCGAATAAGTTTGAGGAAGCAAACTTAGACACATCATGGATAATGGTAATGGAAGAAGAATTGAATCAGTTCAAGCGTTGCCATGTCTGGAATCCTGTTCCAAGACCCAAAGGTAAAAATGTCATCTGGACAAAATAGGTCTACAGGAACAAGATGTACGAGGATGGAACAATCATAAAGAACAAGGCCATACTCGTCGCTAAAGGAAACCATAAGAAGAAGGAATCGACTTCGACCAGACATATGTTCTAGTGTCAAGGCTGTAGGCAATTAGGTTGTTCCTAGTATATGCTGCACTTAAGGGTTTCACTGTCTATCATATGGACGTGAAGTCTGCCTTACTTAATGGTGACATAAAGAAAGAAGTGTATGTGGAACAACCTCTAGATTTCGTTCATTCTAACTTTCCTGATCATGTCTACCTTTTATTTAAAGCATTATATGGTCTGAAACAAGCTCCTCGAGCTTGGTACGAGATGCTATCTAACTTTTTTCTTGAGAACAAGTTCACAAGAGGAAAGATAGATAAGACATTATTTCTTAGGGAAATAAAAGGTAAGATTTTGCTAGTGTAAATCTATGTCGATAATATCATATTTAGCTCTACTGAAGACAACCTCTGCAAGAAGTTTTCCAAACTTGTGCGAGGGAAGTTCGAAATAAGCAGTATGGGAGAGCTGAAGTATTTCTTAGGACTTCAAGTAAAACAATCTGAAGATAGAATTTTCATCTCTCAGATGAAATTTACCAAGGAGTTGATTAAGAAATTCGGAATGGAGAACGCAACCTCTATGAGGACTCCAATGAGTTTAACTATGTCTCTAGACAAGGATGAGAACGGTAAACCTTCCTATAAAACCACGCACAAAAGCATAATTGGATCTCTGCTTTACCTTACTGCTAGTAGACCGGATATAATGTTCTCAACATGTGTGTGTGCTAGATTTCAAGTGAACACTAAGGAATCTCACTATGCTGCTGCAAAGCAGATTTTAAGATACCTTAAAGGTACACCAAATCTTGGCTTATGGTACCCAAGAAGTAATGACAACGAACTAATTGATTTCTTAGATGCCGACTTTATAGGTAGTAAAGATGATAGAAAGAGCACTTTCGGGACTTGCCAATTCCTTGGAATGAGGCTCATATCATAGAGCAGCAAAAAGCAGAATTGTGTCGCTATTTCAATGGCCGAGTCAAAATACATTTATGCCGGAAGTTGTTGTGCACAATTGCTGTGGATAAAGAAATAGCTTGCAGATTACAACCTGCAAGTCTAGAACATTCCTTTATTTGGCGACTCATCCAGTGTGATTGCAATAGCCAACAATCCAGTCTCTTACAGCCGGACAAAGCACATATAGCTGCGATATCATTTCATCCGGGAGCATGTGGAGCATGGGGAAACAGATTTACAATATGTCCCAACAGACAAGCAAATTGCAGATATTTTCATGAAGCCGCTGGACGAGGCCAAATTCTCATTCTTAAAAACAGAACTTGGCATGCTTAACAAGGATGAAGGAGAATGAAGACAAAGGTGACAAGCAAGGTCAAGATCTAATTTTACTTCAAAAATCAGAAAATTTCAAATTGTGGACTTCATTTCTCGAGTACAACACTTGTACTCGAGAACAACAAGAAGATTTCTCGAGTACAAATATATTATTTCTCGAGAAGAAATGATCTACTCGAGAACAGGATATCTCTACTCGAGAACAAGGCTAATTTCCACTCGAGACAAAGGCTAATTATACTCGAGTGCTACGGAAACTCTTCTCGAGAACAATCTGTCCTCTCGAGAAATGTGGTGTCATTTTCTTCTTCAAGGTCAAATTTTCATATGGGCACAAAGGCACTTAGCCGCCTCATTCCAGGTATTTTTAATGATTATTTATATGTTAAACCATCAAAATTAGCGGTAAATATAAATATCAATAAGTCCAAGAGATTTTTAGTCTCGATTTCAAAACCCTTCTCGAGAAAAGCATCTTCATCTTTCTCCGTCTCCATCGTTTGCCGCAAGTCGATTCTCTCATTTGTCGGCCAGCCAAGATCGATTTCTCTACATTCATGGCTTCATCTTAAAAGCTAGGGATCGGGAGTGAACTCTGTTCTACCAGGATTGCAGAAATATCTAACGACTTCAGAAACGTCCTCCTTCTGCTAGATACAGCCAGGTTATCTTTTATTCTTCAACATCCATGCCGAATTCTCTCTTCTGAAGTTGAAGAATTCTTCCAGGACGCCAAGGTTAAGAGGAATGACAAGATAATCAAGTCTAAAGTTCAGAGTATCAAGGTAAAGATGTCTGCTCTGTCTATTTCTCAACTTCTACAACTGCCCATTATAGATACGGAAGATGATCTGATAGGCTCTGACTATGAGAGAGCATATAGTTTCTGTGGTATTCCTCAGTCCTCTAACACAATCAGGAGACAATATATGAATGCTGAAAGCAAATTATTGGCTGATATCCTAGGAAAAGTCCTTCTGTGTAAAACAAGTTATATAAGTTACATTACTCCAGAGTTCTTTGATCTCATGACAGCTGTTATATGTAGAAAGAAAATCCAGTGGGGAATGGTGCTTTTCGAGAAAATCAAGGCATACATTAAGAGCCACAACTATGGAAGGATAATTTATCTGTATCTAAATCAAATGAATCCAACTGCTTTTCCCATGAAAAAGGGCATAGCCCTCCATCATATGAAGAAGGTGTCTATTACCTCCATCTAGAGATGGGAGGTCATGTTACAAAAATCAGATAAAGTCCAAAGGAAATAGAAGATGTGGACAGGACCCCATCTCCTCCTCCACATCAAATAACTGATTCAGTTATTGAAGGGGAGCCTGCCCCATCTGTCTCAGCCCAGCCTTCTCCAATTCTTGCTGCCTCAGCAATTCCTGCTTCAGAATTTCCAGCAATAGTTACTCCTGGTGTTCTTCATCCAGACCATCCACCTGCTGCTATAGATCTTCCATCTACCTCTACTGCTGCCTCTTATTTTTTGTTGCATACAGACTCAGAATCTGCTGCTGCAGACATACCAGATTCTGAAAATCCGACAGATGACCAGACTCAAGCTGAGATTCTATCTTCTGAAGATGACATAAATAAGATGATAGAGGAACTTACTTCCAAAGAAGCTCCTTTCCATATCCTTGAAGATTATCATACATCTACAACAACTTCTCCTAAATATCCAGCTAAGTCTCCTCCCCCTCAACTAGAAAAATTCCCAACACCTGCACAGTCTCCAAAACATCTAGAATCCTCTCTCCAGCTAATAAGTCTCCTGCTGCAGATGTGCATGATGATGAAGTAATCTCAGTCCATGATTCAGATGACGAAGTTCTAGTTGAAGCTGCTGATCCCCATTCCAAGTCTTCATTTCCAGCTTCCAACCATGCTGCCAATAATTAATGAAGATGAAATCAGCACAGTCCACAGAAGGAAAGCCTCTACTTCTACTGTTGTAATTGAAAAAAAATCCTTCCATGGACTGTTCTTGCTCAGCCTCCTCCATCTACACAGAAAGAGATCTTCCCTGAAGGTACAATTCTATAGAAAATTGAAGCTATGCTTGCTGATCAGAGAAAGTACTTCGATGACTCTCTGAAGATTGTAACTGATAAAGTAAGTGCTTTAGAAAAGAAATGAGTCGTGGATTTGCTGAAATCCAATACAATACAGATGAGTTTAAAAGGCTCCTGCAAATAGGTGGCAAAGCAATTGACCATACTATTACTAACATTGGCACTGTCATGGAGCAATCAGTGACCCTTGCTAATAATCAAATTCTCCTGGACAAAAGAGGTGATGAAAGGAATTTTAAAACTTGTGAAGAATTTGGCATATTTAAAGAATATGTCATAAGCATCCTCTCCCTAGAAGTCATAAAGGGGAGGATAAAGTAAAGGAACTGCTAGAAAAACAAGCTGTAACTAAGAAAAATAAATGGGATGATTAGTTGAAAGTGATTCAGTGATTTATTCTCAAAGAAATCAAGAGTACCAAGTTATATACCTATGATATTTCTATCTGGACGGACAATCAGTTGTTTCCTGAACTTGCCATGTATCCCAATGCTCCTCCTCCTGCAAATCTAGATGTCAACATGCCTATATTTTCTCCTCCTCCAGAATATTTTGAAGGACCTCCTCCAGCACACTTTGAAGGACCTCCTCCAGATTATAATGAAGGACCTCCTCCTGATGTCTATGGACAAGTATGGGAATCTAAACAAACGGGAATGCCTCCTCATCCTCTAGAAGCTCAAAAAGCCATGAGAAGGAAGTATGGTGATGGAGCCTTTGCAAGTAGATCAACTCCACATCTAGAAGCTGAAGGGAAGAGAACTCAAGGATATACTGAAGTTTGGAGCCCTACCTCTAAATCTCTCATTCTTGAAACTTTGAAGCTAGTAGTAGATTTCAATGAAAACAGAAGCTTGGACTACAACTCAGATGAATGGGAATTCTATGAGAAGTATCTTACAAAGAGAAGGATTTATGATAGAATTTATGGCAGAAACAATCTTAAGGCTCCACCTAGACCACCTAAATACTTCCCCAAGCCTTTTAGTTATCAAAATAGACAATAAGAGAAGCTTGAGAAACAAGGAAAGCAACATTCACAGGATTAGTAAACTGAAGATGCTGAAAGTTCATTTTTGAAATTATAGAATTTAATTCTCTTGGATAATTTTCTGCTTATATGAACTTCTAATTCTGATCTGATTTTTACATATTATTGCATTTCTTCCTATTTTCATACTATTAGTATCTTTATGTGTTTTTCTCTTAATGTAATTCACCTTAGTGTAGAGGGTTCTGACTTCTATAAATAGGGGGAGATTGTTGGGTATTGAATCCACAATAACCAAGATTTGTATGAAGTCACCCTTAAACTAAGATGAATTAAGTTTGTATTTGATGCTCTTTTTGTTAAGTGTTTCCATGACTTAATTGTTAAGTTTAGACCAATGTCAGTCTACAATGAGTCTACAAACACAGGAACATACAATGTAATCCCTCATTGTGTGATCCATGGTGTTAACTCATGTGTAGCCTCTCTATTGGGACGCACTTCTTTTTCAAGCACTAAGGGCAAGAGAAAAGATGGAAGCTGATTTTTATGAAGAATCAAGATTTTAAGTTTTTCAGAAAAAGTCTAAGTCTTTTTCTCGAGTACTATATTTGTACTCGAGAAGGACTTATGAAATTTCTCGAGTAAGACTTGTCTTCATTTCGAATAACAGAAGTTGTTCTCGAAAAAGCTTCTTGCTATTCTCGAGAAGGGCTTTTGTTCTCGAGTAATATATGACATTTCTTCTTGGGATGTTTGTTTTCCAGATAAATATTTTTCTAGGTCTTTTTCTCGACAAGAACAAAATTATTCTTGAGAAGACTATCTTTTGTTCTCATGATGCAGAAGGTATTTATCGAGACCCAGAGTACTTTTATCGAGAGCCAGACTCTTTTTCTCGGGATATTTATTTGTTCTCGAGTACCAGGATGTTTCTTCTTGAGAACAAAATGTTATTTTTCTCAAGTACCTCTGTCATTCTCGATACTGCAGATTTCCAACTCCACATATTTTTCTATGTAGTTTTCTCGAGACAGCCTTTTGTTCTCGAGTACCAAAATATTTCTTCTTGAAAACTATAAGCTATTTTTCTCGAGTACTTTTCTTCTTTCCCGAGAATGTTGTTTTCTTTCTCCATATTATTTTTCTCCAAGTCTTCTTCTCGAGAACTTCTGTATTGTTCTTGAGTAACAAAATTCATTTGTTCTCGAGTACTATACTTCTTCTCAAGAACACCCAGTCTGATTTTTTGAAAATTTGTAAGTCCAGACAGACGTGTGTTTCAAACATCATTAACACGTGATTGGTCCACGAGGATGTCATTAATGATGATTATGACCGTTAGGGTAATCCTATACAAGGTCTTGTCATTTTTGACCAACCCTAAGAAGATTTTAAGAAGAATTTCAGCCGCCACAAGAAGAAATTCCAAGTTTTCTGAATCCGATTTTTATTTCCAAATCGAGAGCCGCGGATCTTCTTCTTTGTCGCCTAAGCGCTTTCAATTCAGACAGATTCAGAGAAGATTGATTCACAGATCAAGATTATTTTTAATGACAGATCTACTTGATCGTGTGTGTCCAGAGGTTTTCAGATCTAGAGATTGTCGATTCTTCTTCAACAAATTCTGATAAAGCCGCAAAGTTCAAAAGAAAGAAGAATAGGCATAATCATTTCAGATCTAAGAACAATCACTGTCTGTATTTATTATTTCATTTTATTCTTGTAGGAGATCTTTCTCCGAGTTGTAGGAGTTGTTTTCTCCGAGTTCTTGCAGAAAGTTTTTATCTTCCGAGTGTAGATCCAGTTTTGGGATCGAGTTATAGGAACGTTGTTCTGAGGTGTAGGATTATTTTCAATCCGAGATTAGTGGAGTAGCTGAGTCTAGTGCTTTGCTAGATCGGTGAGTGGAAAGTGGATGTATCCAAGGTTAGAGAATCACTATAATTCTTGGTGTCCTCTGTGATTGCTTGGTTTGATTTTCTGTGCATAGATCGTTAAATTTTTTATTCTACAAAAGACTCTCACCTCACATATTCACCCCCTCTTGGTGATTTTGGTAAGACAACTTAAAACATTTTCAGCTGCGAGGAGATGACCGTGAGAGACTTGGTGCCAGAGCTGTTCTCCCCTCCCGCTCTCCCCTGGCGAGAAGGAAGACATCTTAGAGTCGCTCTTCAAAAGCATTACTGGCTATAGGAGTGACAATTCTGGAGGGAAGGGCGAGAGCTAGCTGACTTTTTGTAATGATCTCTCCCCCCTAAATTAGTAATCTCGCCGAGGCGAGCCCACTTACTATAATGAAATGTATACTTAATGGAAAATCATTTTGCCAAATCTTCCTTCCTTTTTTCTATCTTTATATTCTGAGTTGCACTCGCACGCACGCCGCCTCTTCCTTGTGCGACCTCTCTAGGATAGCATTCACTGTTAGAATGTACTTGAGTTAGGATACATACCCGTGAGGAGACCTTGCGATCTCGTTGGCCCTAGACCACCAGGAGGTAGAACACTCGCCGTGGTGGCCCCATGAACACTCAGCTCGCTTGCGAGATCTCTTCTTTATAGATACTTGTTTCAAGCCAAACATTTCTTCGAACATTTCCAAGTAAAATCTCCATGGGATGGAACGTAGTTGTCCAGCATGGCCTCAGCCCGCCCTTTTGTCGAGATCTCAGCTCTCCATCTGCGACCCTACCCAGCTCAGATAGTGCCACCCCGCGATAGTTGCCGAGATCACATCTCGCCGCATCCAGTTCATGCAAAGATTATTAGGCCTCATGTTTCCCCAGCCTCTGTCCCAAGTAACTTCAACTTCCTGATGGTGATTGGCAAAAGTAGCCCAAGACTTCGCAATAGAGCAACAACAATGTTAATCGAGTATCCTGGCCCTGCCAGCTAGGTGGAAGCCTGACAGTGGGAGCATCCTGAGACCTAACCCCATTACAAGAATGACGTCCATCGAGGATCCCAACCCTGCCAGCTAGGTGGAAGAATGATAATGGGAGCATCCCGATCCTTAACTCCAGGATCATAATGATGTCCATCGAGGATCCCGGCCCTGCTAGCTGGATGGAAGTCTGACATCAAGAGTATCTTGAGACCTAACCTTAAAGAAAGAATGACATCCATCGAGGATCCCGGCCCTGCCAGCTAGGTGGAAGCCTGATAGGGGGAGCATCCCGAAACCTTAACTCCGGGGTCATAACGATGTCCATCGAGGATCCCAGCCCTGCCAACTGGATGGAAGCCTGACAGTAGGAGCATCTCGATACCTAGCCCCAAAGCAAGAATGACGTCCATCAAGGATCTCGACCCTACCAGCTAGGTGGAAGTCTGACAGCGGGAGCATCCCGAGCCTTAAACCCAGAATAATAATGACGTCCATCGAGGATCCCGGCACTGCCAGCTTGATAGAAGCCTGATAGCGGGAGCATATCGAGACCTAACCACAGAGCAAGAATGACGTCTATCGACGATTCTGGCCCTGCCAGCTAGGTGGAAGCCTGACAGCAGAAGCATCCCGTGCCTTAACAACAGGGTCATAACGATGTCCATCGAGGATCCTGACACTGCCAGCTAGATGGAAGCCTGATAGTGGGTGCATCTTGAGACCTAACCAAAGAGCAAGCACCAGGTGCTACCACCAACCCAATCAGCTAGGTGAGAGACTGACGACGGGTGTTGAGAATCAATCGAACTTTCCTTTGGCCAACCACCGGGAGATACCATCAGCCCAATCATATAGGTGAGAGCCTGACGGTGAGTGTTGAGCATCAACCAGACTTTCCTTTGGCCAACCACCGGGCGCTACCACTGGCCCAATCAACTAGTTGAGAGCCTGACGGCGGGTGTTGAGCATCAACCAAACGTTTCTTTGATCAAGTCTAATGTTGTTCCTGCCAAGCAAATGAATCATCAGCAAATAATAAGATCATGAAAAAAGCTGTCTCATTACTTTCACTGGTAGAATTGCTTCATATCATCACTGCTACAGGTGTGACTCAGGGTCTCGCCATTCATATTCTGGAGGCAATACTCTCCTAATCTCAACATTTCCTCTGCGATATATGGACCTTCCTAGTTGGGGTTGAGCTTCCCCACTGCGGCTGATCTTCCTACTACATCCACCTTCTTTAGGACAAGTCCCCTTCCACGAACTACTTGACCCTGACATACTTGTCAAAGTACTTAGCCATCCTCCATTTGACCTCTTCCTGCCAGATGGCTGACAGGTCACGTAACTCCTCCACCATATCCAAAGAGAGTCGCAACCCATCCTCGTTCTCAGCCCTCCACTCTTCTCCACCTTTCTCTACCGACACCACCCGCAGTGTCCGAACCTCAAACTCGATAGGAAGTACTGCTTCACAGCCATGAGAGAGTTTGAAAGGGGTCTTCCCCGTGGCTGTATTGGGGGTGATCCTCAAGGCCGAGAGGACTGAAGGAAGTTGTTCTACAGAACTCCCCTTCAAGTTCTCAACTTTCTTCTTCAAGAGGTTTACAATGATCTTGTTCGCCCCCTCTACCTGTGTGTTGCTCCTGGGATGGTGGAACGAGGCAACCCTGAGGTCAATCCCAAGCTGTCCACAAAATCTAATGAAATCTACGCTGACAAACTGAGGTCCATTGTCCGTGACAATGGCTGGGGGCAACCCATGCCGACAGATGATCTCCCCCCATACAAAGTTTTTGATTACTTGGAAGGTCACCTTGGCCAGCTCTTTCACCTCCAACCACTTAGAAAAATAGTCGATCATCACCAACAGAAATCTCCTCTGCCTGCTGGCCTGGGGAAAGTGAAAGTCTTTATTTCAAAGATAGCTAAATTACCTAGAGGGGGTGAATAGGTTTCTTAGTTATTTGTGCTTATCTTTAAATTCTCTTTCTTTAAGTGCTATGGTTGTTGGTTGTTTTTTGCTTTCAAGAAATACACAACCTGCAAATAAGAAACACACAGAAAAACACACACAAGATATATAGTGGTTTCCCAAATTATTGGTACGTCCACTTTCCCTCCCACCTTTCTGATTTATAGTTAGACAAGACACTTTTTCAATCTCTGTTCCTAAGAGCTTACAACATGATGCCACAAGACCACTCAGTCTCCTCCAAAACCTACAACTCAGGCACAAGGCCCTACAACTCAGTAATATAAGGATCACCTACCTCAGGCTCAAAGGCCCTATAACTCAGGCTGGGAGGACAACCATACCTCAGATGCACAAAGGATCCTACACTCAATGATCAACTGATTGTTGGGTATATTGGTCACAATGTACTTAATTTGAAGAAATCCTTTCAGCTCAATGATACACAAATAGTTGTATTTGATGAATGATAAATTCTTGTGTGTAGGCAAATAAAGCTAAGTACAAAAGTGTCAAGAAACTAGCCAAGTGTTGGCACCTTTGTTAAAATTGTGCTGAGACAAGAAGTAGTTGTGCCGACACTCAGGACTAGTGTCGACACACTTAAACAAGAAGTGCTAAGTCAAGGAGAAAGTTGTGTCGACACACAGGACTTGGGTCGACACTATGATACAAGAAAGTAACTATGTCGACAGTTAGGACTAGTGTCGACACACACTACTCAAGTTGTGTCACGATAGAAAATAAATGTGTCGACACTAAGGACAAGTGTCGACATACTACACAGGTTGTGTTGAGACAAAGAATAATTGTGTCAACACTCAGGACTAGTGTGGACACATTCTACATCTGCTGTGTCGAGACAAGATGAAGGCTATGTCGACACATTCAGAAGTATGTCGACATCACTACAAGAGTAGTGTCGACACCCAGGACTGGTGTCGACACATCCAATAGTAAAGTTCCAACACTTCAAGCAGAGTTATTTCCTAAGTGAAGAAATCAAGCCAGAGGATCTGACAACTGTCAGAACTGTCAGATGTCAGTAATTAACCGGATCAGTTGGTTACCTTTGACAGAGCCTATATAAAGGGATCAACTCTACAAAAACATTGTAGAAAAATTGGAGAAGCAATTGGAGTTGCATCATATAGAAGAATAAGAAGATCAAGGAGCGCATCAATTCAATATCTCTTCCCTGATCTAAAAAGTAATCTGCTAGAATTTAGAAGGTGGAGAGAAGCCAGATCAAGAATCGACTTCAACATTCTCCAGCCTAGATCTACCCTAATTTCATCTTCAAGAAGCTTTGAAAAGCTAAGAGGGTTGGATTAAATCTATTTCAACAAAGATCAAGGGAAGCTGACTTATCAAGATCAGTTCAAGAAGTAGTCGCCCGTTTCTCTCTTACTGGGTTACTAATTCAGAATTTATTTCTTTTCACCATTATAAATCTTATAATGTCTAATTATAGATCTGAGTGTAGGGAAATCAATTTCTCCGAGTTGTAAGACTATGTTATAAAGACTGAGGTAAGACTGAGTGCCTGAGCTAGTATAAGTGGGTATTTCTCTTAGTTATAGGATTTGATTGTTCTGAGTTGTAGGGCAGGAGTTGCCTGAGGAGTAGGAGTGTGGATATACTCTGAGGTAGAGTTCTTGGAAAGAAATCGAGGTGTAGGATCTTGGTGATCTGGGTGGTAAGACTTGTAAAGTCTGAGTTGTAGGAGACAGCTGGACTCTAAGTTGTAAGATCTGAGGATCTGAGTAAAGAAAGAAGGAGGAGTTTGGCCGAATCTATTTCATTATTAGATAGGCGAATGGGGAAAGCAGATGCACCTATAAATAGTGGAACCACTATAAATCTATGTGTACTGTGCTGTGATTATTTTAAATTGCTAAATAGTTTTTCTTGTTTTATCTGACTGGGGTATTAAACATAGAAAAGTAAATCTTAGAATCCAAAAATAGCCAAGATTTAAATTGGACCTATTCACCCCCCCTCTAGGTCACTCTCAATCCTAAAACAAACATTTACAATTGGTATTAGAGCTAGGTTCACTGAGAAGGAATAACAACCTAGTCAGAATCCAAAGGATTACAGAGAAAGATAAATCATGGCTCAGAGGGAAAACAATTACATCAAGCTCCTAGTATGCTCCAAAGAGAATTTTGGAATTTGGAAGGAGAGAGTTAGATTATTCATGGAGGCACCAGATCCAAGAATATACATCACAGTAGTTGAAGGACCTTTCATTCCCATGAAAGTGTCAGTTCTGGATGCAAACATCAAGACACCAAAGACCTACATGGAGATGGATAAGGATGAAATCATTCTGGCCTCTATGGACAAGATGACTCAGAATATTATAGTCAGCGCAATAGATGATTCGACTTTTCAAAACCTGATTTATTGTAAAACATCAACAGAAATGTGGGAGTCATTAATTGTCTATATGGAAGGAACTGATGAGGTCAGAGGTGATACAAAATCTCTGCTAAACTAATAGTATGAAGCCTTCAGACAGGATAAGAAAGACTCAATGGCTGAATGTTTTAAAAAGTTCTCTAGAATTGTAAGCAACCTGAGGATTTATGGCAGGAGCTTCACTAACTATGAACTCAATGATAAGTTCTTGAGGTCCCCGAACAAGGAATGAGACATCAAGATCTGTGCAATAAGAGAAATGGGTAATTTAGCAAACATAGACCCCAAGGCTCTATTTCTAACACCCCAGTTTTCCCAAAAGTTCAATCTTTAGAGGTTACCAATCGACAAACTCTAGGAAGATCGATGAACGTCGATGGTTGTTCGAAGAATTTGAGGCAGTTCGATGAACTCGGGGTTGTTCGATGAACATCTAAGGCTGTTCGATGAACCAGAAGGACTTTCGTCGAGTTCTGTTCGTTCTATGAATGTTTGGCTGCGATGTGGAGCCGTTCGATGAAATTGTAGCATGTTCGACGAACATCGAAGGCTGTTCGACGAACCCGAAGGCCATTCGTCGAGCTCTGTCCATTCATCGAGCTCTGTCCGTTCGATAAATATTTGGCTGAGCTGTTTAAGCCGTTCGATGAAAGTCGAAGGCTAATTCGAGGAGTTCCGAATCCTGAATACCTAGCCATCCGATTTCTCTTCATAACTTATCTCGCGGCCTAGGATCCTCTGCCCAAGGGGCTTAAGAAGGGTTGAGCAGGATCTCTCCAATATTTTCATCTCTTTTCTGGGTGAAGGTTAGGGTTTGAGTGTTGGTGACTGGAGGAGGAAGAAGGAGTGCTTTCTCCACCATTGACAGAGCTTTAGACCTCCGTTCGACGTTCTGTGGCCAGATACGTGGAGAGGACGTGGAGGCGGTCGTTTCCTTCTGTGCAAAGCAAGATTTCATGGATAGGAAGAGGAGTCGAAGGGTAACGACACTTCGCCTCTCAGTTTTAGGATGCGTGATGCATGCAAAGCACGACTCTAAGTTATCTAGGGAGTGCGGCGAGTCCGGATTTCGCTCGGAAAATTATAAGCAAGTGCACCTATTGCAAGTAATACATGATATTAGGGGGAATATCGAGATCGTAAATTTCCCGAGAACGGGTTGATTATCCCCACTGCTCCGAAATAACTATTATTTTACCGAAATATTTAAGTTGTCGATTTTAACTAAGAAAAAACTAGAAATAGATTAAGAACAAAGTCGATGAAGAAATGACACTCGGTATCGAATTACGTTAGGACTAAAATAGATTTGAATAATTAGAGATCTTACGTTTCAATTCAATTAAACCAGAAACTTGGCCATGGTGGTTCCAAAAAATGAGCTCACCTACCTCTAGAAATATCGCCCACCTGAATATTAAGGCTATTCGACCGGGCTCTCGTCTGATGAAGCATTACTCTTAATGCCCGCACAATGTTATGAACCCCGCTATTGGGGGGGTGGGGAACCCAATCCAATAGAATTACGCGTCTCCTCTCTCGACGGTTAGCGCGAAACTCTCTTTACCCGGGGGTGATCAGCCCATTCGCACGGCCTCTCGGCTAGCTTGCATATGGATAACGAAAATAGAGCTCACACATCGATATGTGGTTCTACGCGTCGTTAACCCGGGGTAAACCTAAGTTTTTTAATTAAATAGAAAAACAAGACCTCTAGTTATTTAAAACATTTTATATCTCAATGCTCTTCGATACCGAGTGCTAAAAGCGATTAGCCACTCATCGGAATGGGGATGACTTATGAGTTTGGTTAGCCATGAGTTCTGAATTAAGCGATAAAGCGTTACAAAAATAAGATAACCTAATATTAGAAATAAAAAGCTCCTAAAATAATTAAGAACACACGCACTCAACCAAACACATAATAAAGAAAAAGAAAAAAAAACTAAGTTACAAAAAAGAGAAAATTACATAATTGAAATTACAATGAAAGTGATCTTAAATAGAAACTAATTAGAGTAAAAATCACAGCACAAAATAAATAAAGAAGATCAAGCAACCAGAAGACACAAGGATTTTTATAGTGGTTCCCCAACCTGGGTACATCTACTCTTCTACCACCCTGGTAGGAATCCACTCAGGTTTTTGATCAAGTGACTGCCACCAATGGGTTTTGATCAGGTCCCCAAAAACCAAAACCTCAAGTCTTTTGGAAGGAGACTTGCAACCAGGAATCACTTTTGAAGGGAGATGACAACCTTTTGTACAGGAGGTGGTGAGAGAGTGATTTTATCTTCTCTGTCAACAATCAGAGAGAAGATTCAAGTGGATATGATATTAGCAAAGGCTCCCCCTGAGATATTGATTGGTTCAGGTTTGCAGGAAGCTTTACTGCAGGGTGATACACCTTCACAGTGATGATGTCTCCAGCAGACTTCTTAGACTGATATTGATTAGTTGTCTCTTGAAAGCCTGGAGCAGATGAAGAACTCTGATGATTATTTTCTTTTATGATGCAGAGTTCCTTTTTTTGTAAAAGCCCTTTGTACTTCTTCTTGTTCTCTGTATTTCTCTGTTCTGTCTGTGTGTCTATTGATGTATCACTCTGTGTGTCTATATCCCTATATTTGAATTCCGTAGATTTGATGGCGGAAGAAAACATTCCCGAGAGTGAAATGCTTTGGAAATTGATCCGTACTTAATTCATCTGTAACTGTCCGTTTGAACGGCTATTTTCACTGGGAATGTTGACTGTAATTAATCCTCAATAACTTCTGTCAACTGTTACTGATTGCTCAGAAATCGTCGACCTGATCTTTCGTCGAGTTCATGGATCGTCAACCTGAGTTCGACATTCGTCGAACTCAGCTAGATTCGTCGAGCTGAATATCTTGCCTGCGATCGTCGACCGAAGCTTGCAGTTCGTCGAGCTCAGTTTCTATGTCGTCGAGCCGAGAGAACTGTTGAGTGTCGACACAGTTGTTGTGATGGTGTCGACATAGCTTGCTTGAGTCTTTGAGATCGTCGACCTGAGTTCAGAGAAGCAACTCAGAATTCGTCGACCAGAGATCGTCGTTCGTCGAACTGCGTTCGACGATCGTCGATCTGATTCTATGACTTTGTCTTAACTGCATTTCTTTCAGCAATTCTGGAGAGTTCTTCTGAATGAACTGTCCTGGAAAAAGTCCTATGACCCATGACTATACATGTTGGGTCATTCTAATATTCCTAATAGTGTTCCTTGCCCAAATCAGAACTAGGGTTCCAACAATCTCCCCCTATTTGGGTAAGGACACTATTTACATCAAGACAAGTAAAATACAAGTAAAATACAATTAAATATGGACAATAAAAATACAATAAAATCTGGATCAATAAAATCTGCTGTTGTTGTTGCTGATCCTTGACCAAATCGGCAGCATTATAATCTGTTGTTGCTGCTTGCTAGAATTTCTGCAGCTCCATTTACTGGCATCTCCCCCTATATGCATAGCTTTGCACAAATTATTCAGCAACTCATATCCTGTATATTAGCTGGACTGAATTCTTTTCCTGCAAGGAGATGTTAGGAGTTCTAGACCCAAACAACCTTGGGTCCTAGTTCTCTTTTATAATAATCAGACATAAAAGTGTAAAAATTTCTGTTTTGAAATTCTGAGTTCGACAAAAAATATTTTCGTCGATCTGAGTTCGACGAATGATATTGAGATCGTTGATCTCTATTCACAGAATGATAATAATTATTTTCTGTGATCCATTTTCATCGATCTCTGTTCGACGAATTATATTTACTTCGTCGAGCACAGATTCCTGAACAGTTCACAGCAAAATCTTTGTTCAGCGATCGTCGATCTGAGTTCGACGAATAGGATTGATTTCGTCGATCTCCGTTAGATAAATTATTTTGAACTAAGATTTTCTGAAGATTTATAGCTGATGAAAGATCAAGGGTAGAGAGTACCTGATCTTCTTCTTCTGATTCATATTCTGATTCTAATTCTTCTTCAAAGTTTGTTTCTACATCAGTGTTGCTGCAAGATACATTGATTGCCATCAAGCAGAATTCTCTTGCTCTTATTTCTTCTTCATCCTCAGTTGTGCAGGATGAAGCATCATAGTCACTTCAAGATTCAGCTTTAAATGTTCTGTCTTTTGCTGATTCAGCAGCCATTACTGTGAGTGAGTCCCACATCTCTTTTGCTGATGAACATCCAGCAACCTCTTCAAAAATGTCATCAGACATTGATTGAGCTAGGATGTCCATTGCTCTTGCATTAGCAATCTTTAGCAATTTTTGGGCTTCTGTCCATTGAGATAATGGAACAACATTCATGCTTGTTGTTTCCAATGGTTGATAAGGACCTGTCAGAATAGAATTGAAAATTGCTTCATCAATAGAGTTCATAAAAAGCCTAATCCTTGTCTTCCATAGTGCAAGCTTATCTAAATTGCACATGGGCAGTCTGGTGCTTGATAAATCTGCAATTTGTGCCATGATAAAACTCAAAAGATATTTAAGATCAATCAAAGGATCTTTGTGGTTCAGGTGTTAGCCTGTACAACCAATTAAGGTATGGTATGTTAACCAACCTCTTAAGGTGAGGTATTTTAACCAACCTCCTAAGGTGTGGTATTTTAACCAACCTCTTAAGGTGTTGTATTTTAACCAACCTCCTAAGGTGTGGTATTTTAACCAACTTCTTAAGGTGTGGTATTTTAACCAACCTCTTAAGGTGTGGTATTTTAACCAACCTCCTAAGGTGTGGTATTTTAACCAACCTGCCTCTGATTCCAATTGAAAGTGATCTTAAATAGAAACTAATTAGAGTAAAAATCACAACATAAAATAAATAAAGAAGATCAAGCAACCAGAAGACACAAGGATTTTTATAGTGGTTCCCCAACCTGGGTACATCCACTCTTCTACCACCCTGGTAGGAATCCACTCAGGTTTTTGATCAGGTGACTGCCACCAATGGGTTTTGATCAGGTCCCCAAAAAGCAAAACCTCAAGTCTTTTGGAAGAAGACTTGCAACCAGGAATCATTTTTGAAGGGAGATGACAACCCTTTGTACAGGAGGTGGTGAGAGAGTGATTTTATCTTCTCTGTCAACAATCAGCGAAAATATTCAAGTGGATATGATATTAGCAAAGGCTCCCCCTGAGATATTGATTAGTTCAGGTTTGTAGGAAGCTTTGCTGCAGGGTGATAGGCCTTCACAGTGATGATGTCTCCAGCAGACTTCTTAGATTGATATTGATAAGTTGTCTCTTGAAAGCCTGGTGCAGATGAAGAACTCTGATGATTATTTTCTTTTATGATGCAGAGTTCCTTTTTTTTGTAAAAGCCCTCTGTACTTCTTCTTGTTCTCTGTATTTCTCTGTTCTGTCTGTGTGTCTATTGTTGTATCACTCTGTGTGTCTATATCCCTATATTTGAATTCCGTAGATTTGATGGCGGAAGAAAATATTCCCGAGAGTGAAGATGCTTTGGAAATTGATCTGGACTTAATTCATCTGTAACTGTCAGTTTGAACGACTATTTTCACTAGGAATGTTGACTGTAATTAATCCTCAATAACTTCTGCCAACTGTTACTGATTGCTCAGAAATCGTCGACCTGAACTTTCGTAGAGTTCATGGATCGTCGACCTGAGTTCGACATTCGTCGAACTCAGCTAGATTCGTCGAGCTGAATATCTTGCCTGCGATCGTCGACCGGAGCTTGCAGTTCGTCGAGCTCATTTTCTATGTCGTCGAGCCGAGAGAACTGTTGAGTGTCGACACAGTTATTGTGATGGTGTCAACACAGCTTGCTTGAGTCTTTGAGATCGTCGACCTGAGTTCAGAGAAGCAATTCAGAATTCATCGACCGGAGATCGTCATTCGTCGAACTGCGTTCGACGATCGTCGATCTGATTCTGTGACTTTGTCTTAACTGCATTTCTTTCAGCAATTCTGGAGAGTTCTTCTGAATGACCTGTCCTAGAAAAAGTCCTATAACCCATGACTATACATGTTGGGTCATTCTAATATTCCTAATAGTGTTCTTTGCCCAAATCTGAACTAGTGTTCCAACATACAAGTTCTACTCAAACGAGTAGGCGGGAAATTAAAGTGGAAAATTGCAAGTCCTACTCAAACGAGTAGGCGGGAAATTAGTGCGAGTCCTACTCAAACGA
This sequence comes from Platanthera guangdongensis, assembly GCA_039583875.1. Lineage (NCBI taxonomy): Eukaryota > Viridiplantae > Streptophyta > Magnoliopsida > Asparagales > Orchidaceae > Platanthera > Platanthera guangdongensis. The sequence continues at coordinate 236,377,074 of CM077150.1, forward strand.
GTAGGAGAAAATAGATGCACACACGCACACACTCTACATAAATGAAAACACACACGCACTATAGATAAATAAATACTCACGCACTATACATAAATGAAAAACACACACACTTGCATAAATGAAAACATACACACACACACACACACACACACTTGCTGAAATGAAAAATGCACACACACTTGCATAAATGAAAACACACACACTTGCTGAAATTAAAACGCACACACACTTGCATAAATGAAAACACACGCACACTTATTGAAATTAAAATGCACACACACTTGCATAAATGAAAACACACACACACACACACACTTGCTGAAATTAAAACGCACACACACACACTTGCTGAAATTAAAAACACACACACACACTCTACATGAAATGAAATACACCAACGCACTCTACTTGAAATAAAAATGCACCCACTCTATTGAAAAAAAAAACACACTCACACACTCGACAGAAATGAAAACGCACACACACACTACAAAAAATAAGAACTCACACACACGATCATAAAATAGAACACATACTCTTCATAAAATAAAACGCACACACACACTCTACAAAAATGAAAAAAAGCGATAAAAATTATCTCATACATGCACGCACACATATGAAAAAAAGCGAAAAACTAAGTCATCTAAAAATTAAAACAACTACATTTTTACCGGTAGAATGTGGTAGAAATGTATAAAAAGTAGAAATAAAAATTGTTTGAGCAAAAGAGTTTTCAAATTAATGCGAGAAAAGCAAGTGTTTCAAAAATTAAAACATTTATATTTTTACCGTTATAAGTTGATGAAAATGCATAAAAAGTAAAAATAAAAATTGTTTGAGCAAAAGTCTTTTTAAGTAAATGTGAAAATCAAAGGTGTTGAAAAATTGAAATAACACATAATACATTCTCATAGCTTTGTAAAAGGGTTTAAAATGTGGAAGAAAGTTAAAAAGAAGCAAAAGTTTTATAACCTAAAAAAGGAAAATCCAAGTTAAAGAGTAATGAAAACCACTTTTGAAATCATTTTATAAGTTCATAAGAACGAATATAAAAGAAAAAAATCCTAAATCTAAACCATTCTAAGTAGTATGATAAGAAAAATGGCTCTAACAACGACTAGTAATTTTGAGAAAATTTAAAGTAAAGAAAAGCAAATTTTCATTTTAAAGCATAAATTCCGCAAATCTAACTCTTACATGCACACACCCCATACAAAAATGAAAACAAAGATACACAAGATTGATGAAAAGGAGGCATTCAGAGACATTCTTAAGCATTGTAAGGATGAAAAAACTAACGATTTTATTAACAAAGAAGTTGATTACAAAAGCTTAAATAAACTTAAAAAGGAGGGGGGAGATTATCCTTACATTGCACTAAAACAGCTCCTAACAGCAGCCCTTAACACCAAATTGGTTCAAAATTCGGAACCCAGACACCTTACAACAAGGGCCTATTTATAGCCAAAAAATCAGATTACACGCCCTCGGTTACGGGCGGGTAGGGGCGTGTTAGAATTGTTGATGAAGTGATGCCAAGCATTCAATGCCTATTGACTTTGGGGCAGTCCACGTGGAAGTCACGCCCGTGTCTCTGTCGAAACGGGCATGTCGGATGGCGTGTCCAGCAGGTGGATCTGGGGACGGGTTACGTCAAAAAGTTGCTGGCGATATCTTATCGGGCCAGGTGGAGGTGTCACGCCCGTGTCGCATCTTGACACGGGCGTGTCGGGTCGGTCGACGATCATCAAGTGCGAAATCGTCGAGCGCGTGACACGGGACTCGGTCACGATCGTGTCATATTTGACACGGGCGTAGTAGAGGGTATGTCCAGCAATTCTTCGGCTTTGGCTGATTTCTGTTTGAATCCAAGTCACACGCCCCAATCACGGGCGTGTACTGAAGTACACTGGCGTGTACTTGCAAATTTTGACATTTTTTGAAAAATTTCAGAAAAATAAAATAAACTTAAGTTAGAATAAAATTTATAAAAGAAGAGCATTTTATTGAACAAAATTAACTAAAAATAACAAAAATGAACTAAGATGACTTAATTAATGTACATAAAAATACGTATATTTACAACTCATCAAATACCCCCATACTTAAGCTTTTGATATTACAGAGCAAAATTTGGAGATGTACTTATAAGGAATTAAAAGAAATCCTAAGTTTAGCTACCGCTTGAATTAATTAAAAGAGAGATCAAAGTAATTATCAAGGGTATAAGAGTTAAGTCCTAAATCATGAAATTGAATTAAATAGAGAAAAAGTTTTGGCCAAAAAGACTTCTTGAAGTAGCCAAATAGCAAGCAAAAATTGTAATCGTTAGCTAAAAAATAGATTGAAATTATAGGAACTTTGGCTTAAGAGTTTAAAGGAAATAATGCAATTTAAAAATTATGCTCTCAAAAAGATTTTAAATTAAGTCTAGAATCATGAAGATGGCTAAAGGGATTGTTTTGGTTTATGAAGAGGGCTTTGGAGGAGGTGAGGTATATTTTTTTCTCAAACCTCAAATACAATTTTTTGAATATGGATGTTTAGGAAAACGAAGTCTTATTTTTCATAACATGTAACAGTAAATTTTTTGTACAACTTCAAATAACCCAATGTATATGTATAGGAGTGATGAATTTTATCATCTTACTCCGTAACATATAATCTTTTCAAATATTGGATGCCTGTGTTTACGGAACGAAATCTTATTCTCATTGACATAGGTTTTTTTAAGGATAAAATATGAGGAGATGAGTTTTTTCAAACAGAAAACTATATTTTAATAAAAATAAATTTGGGAGCAATCTTTATAAATTGAACATTCCTGTGTTTCTAAAAAGCTTGAAGTATAAATAATTGAAGTCTATAGTTATTTTTTTCTAACATAATACACATGCCTCTATTTTAGATAAATTAGAAGTAGTGCCTAAAACAAGTCCCCTATCATAAGAACAAAGCATAAAAAATTCTTTAAAACTTAACCCCGGATATTTAAGTCTATCAATCTCTAATTAATAAACAGATAGTAAACAAAGAATTAAAGAAATTAACTTATAAATAAACTCGCAACAATATTTTTGGAGAGTAAAAATGGTTAAGAATGGAATATTCGATTTAATTGTTTCATAAAAATTTTAGGGATTTTTAGAGTTTTCATCATTTTTTTGTGTTTTTAATTTATTATATTTTTTTTTGAATGTTTGTTTTGTTTTACTCTTTTTTTAAATTTTTGACTTATTATCTTTTTTGTGTGTTAAATTTAATTTTGTTATTATATACATAATAAAAAAACGATAAGACATATATATTTTTTGGATTATTATTTTGTTCTCATTTTTTTGTATTTTTTGTTTTTATAAGCAAATATTTACAAAATAATGAAAGTGTGAAAAAGTTATTTACAAAGAAGAGAAAAAAAGGAAGAGTGGAAAGAGAGAAAAGAATATTTACAAGAATATTTACAAAAAGATATGTGCATAAAGTATTTCCAAAAGAAAACTAAACATTCTTTTGGAAATTTTTTTATAATTTTTTGGAATTTTTGCTTTATTTTTTTGGATTTTTTATTTTATAATTAATTTTGTTTTTGTAATTTTGTTTATAATTTTTTTATGATAAAAAAGGAAAAAATATTTATTATTATTTTTTTTGAAGTTTTCAGTTTAATTTTTTTTTGTTTTTTTTTTTTTGTATATTTTAAATTTTTGGAGTGCAAATAGTAGAAGTGCAGAAAATAAAGCAAGAAAACACACTCATACTTAAGTCCAACATTGTTCCCAATGTTGCAACGTAGGTATGTGGAATAAGAAGAAAATGCAATATGTACAAAGAAAATAAAGAGCGGGGGGGGGGGGGGGGGGGAGCTTCCCTGAAACAAGGTCAGGGAGACCCGGTTTAGGAACGCTGCATTATTAAGAAAAAAATTGCAAAGAAAAAGTGAAAAAAAGATGAATATGGGGTGCCTCCCATGAGCGCTTTGTTTATAGTCGTGTAGCTTGACTATTTTGGCGTTTTATATGTCGAGGAGGGTTATGGATTCGAAATTACCGCGCATAGGATCGCCTGCTATATATAATTTTAAGCGATGACCGTTCACTTTAAACGAGCCTTTTTCCGGGTGGGAGACGAGTACGGTCCCATATGGCCAAACCTCTTCAACTTTGAAGCGGCCGGACCATCGTGATTTTAGTTTATCGGGAAAAAGTCTAAGTCGTGAGTTATATAGAAGGACAAGATCACCCGGAGAAAAAGTTTTTTGGGTCTTGATTTTTCGGTCGTGGTAAAACTTAGAATGCTCCTTATAGAATTCATTGCTCTAGTAAGCGCATGTCATTCATCGAGCTCGTTTAGTTGCAATTTGCTATTTTGAGCGGCTAAGTTAGCGTCGAGATTTAAGAATTTTAAAGCCCAAAAAGTGCGATGTTCTAATTCTATGGGGAGATGACACGCTTTGTCGTATACTAATAGATACGGCGTACAACTAATTACGGTTTTGTATGCAGTACGATATGCCCACAACACATCGTCGAGTTTGATGGACCAATCTTTCCTATTAAGTGAAATAGTTTTCTCTAATATACGCTTAATCTCTCGATTTACTACCTCAACTTGGTCATTAGTTTGCGGGTGGTAGGGGTGGCAAGTTTGTGCATGATCCCGTATTTATCTAACGTCTTAGCCATCTGGGTGCTACAGAAATGTGTTCCCCTATCGCTCACAATAGTGTGAGGTGTGCTGAAGTGAGAAAATAGTTTTTTAAGAAAATTAACGATGACTCGTGCATCATTGGTGGGGAGAGCTTGCGCTTCCGCCCACCTCGATACGTAGTTGGCCGCCACTAAAATATAATTATTTTAAAAAGGAGGTAGGGGGCCAATGAAATAGATGCCCCATAAATCGAAGTCTTCGCATTATAAAAACAAATTTTGGGGCATCTCATCGCGACGAGAGATGTTACCTGACCGCTGGAAGCTATCGCAGGAGCTCACAGAATTGTGAGCATCTTTGAATAGAGTGGGCCAAAAGAAGCCCGCCTCCAGCGTCTTCCGCGTGGTCCGATTAGCTTGATAATGCCCACCCGCCGGACCCTCGTGGCAGTGCCTAAGTATTTGCGTGCACTCCACACCCGCGACGCATCTTCGGACCACTTGGTTCGCACAGATACAGAAAGAAAAAGGTCCTCCCCAAAATAATATTTCAAGTCAGAAAAGAATTCTTCTTTTGCTAGCTCGAAAAGTCTTTTGGGAGTACCAGCGCATCTAAATAGTTCGCAAAACCTGCGAACCTAGGCGGGGAAGATGAATAGTATTTATGGCTAGGAGGCATCCCACGGGGAATCTGCCATTTATGTCAGATTCGACGAGCTCTACTGCACCGGGATTTTCTAAGCGGGAGAGGTGATCGGAGGCTAAATTTTTCACGCCCTTCTTATCCGGGATCTCCCAATCAAATTCTTGTAGTAGGAGGATCCATCGAAGAAGGCGGGGTTTGACGTCCGTTTTTGCTAACAAATATTTTAAGGAGGAGTGGTCGGTAAAAACGATAACTTTAGATAGCATAATATACGAGCGAAACTTATCAAAAGCAAAAAACGACGGCTAAAAGTTCCTTTTCCATTGTCGTGTAATTTCCTTGTGCGGACGTGAGCATCTTGCTAGCGTAGTAAATAGGATGAAAATATTTGTTTATATGTTGACCAAAAACGGCACCTATGGCAATATCACTAGCGTCACACATAATCTTAAATGGAAGCGTCCAATTGGGGGCCACTAAAATGGGTGAATTGATAAGTTTTTGTTTTATAAAATTAAATGCAGACCCGCATTCACTATCAAAGACAAAATTTGATTCCTTTTCCAACAAACAAGTAAGCGGCTTTGTTATTTTTGAAAAATCTTTGATGAAACGTCTATAAAAGCCCGCATGGCCAAGGAAACTCCTAATAGATTTAACGTTAGAAAGCAGGGGAAGTTTTTCGATAATTTCAACTTTGGCCTTATCGACCTCCATCCCCTTAGACGAAATCTTATGGTCGAGAACCAAACCTTCTCTAACCATAATGTTACATTTTTCCCAATTTAAAACAAGATGCGTGTCCTCGCATTGCTGAAAGACATGATCTAAATTACGAAGACAATACGGAAAAGAGAATCCGAAAACAGAGAAGTCATCCATAAAGACTTCCATAATGTCTCCTACCAGCTCGCCAAAGATCGCCAGCATACATCTTTGGAATGTAGCTAGCGTATTGCAGAGACCAAATGGCATTCTTCGTTATGCGAAGGTACCAAACAGACACGTAAAAGTTATTTTCTCTTGGTCATCGGGGGAAATGGGGATTTGGGAAAACCCCGATAAGCCATCAAGAAAACAAAAATACGGATGACCAGATAGACGCTCCAGAATTTGGTCTAAGAACGGTAGTGGGAAATTGTAAGACCCCTCCCTCCCCCTTACCAAGGAGGGCTACCGGGTCTTATGCCCAGAACCGCCGTCTTACGGTGGCACTAACGCACGGGTTAGTCGACACCGCAACACGCCGATCCTGCCGGCTAGTACGATCATTTAACCTGTAGGCCAATATGAGAAGAAGAAGTAAAGCAGTATATTAATCCACTAGTCCACAAGTCACATAGTACAATCATGTATATGAAATGAAAAGTACATCAATATAGTCCACAGAAGAGTACAAAAGAAAGAGTAATAAGGGCTTATGCCCAGTACATCAAATCCACTCTCTCTCTCTCAAAATAAAAATGGAAGCTACACTAGTACATCAGAACTCGTCCCACCTGAGGACGCACAGTAGTGGTAGTAGCCTGCTGAAGTGGTATCTGCTCCTCAAGTCCTGCCTCCTCGACGTGCTGGTGCTCCATCTCCACGGGCTCCTAAAAATAGTATGGTCACCGACCATTAGTCAAAAAGACTAAGTCATGTCCTCCGCACCTCGCCCCGCAGCTCCTAGGCACCGAGCGGGAGGACGAAGCGGAGGACAACAAGGGGTAACAAAAGTGGAAGCAGGTGATAGAACTAACTAACAGTTGTAATAAGTAATATTGTTCTACTCTAGCAGTTCTAAATATGGTACAAGTATGTAAGAGCAGTACAGTAAGGAAGTAAAGAACAGCAGTAAGAGTAAGTAAATAAACTATTCTACCATTATAATATCATCACAAAAGTACCCTAACTTATATAAATGCCCATACAAATATATAAGTTAGGATTTCCAGGAAATTTAACTTATCATATAAAAGAGCCCATACTAATTTATATGATAAGGATCTATGAAGCGTATGACCTAATATGAATGAATGTTATGATGCAATTTTATGCACAGGCAAGTGCAACTCACACACAACGACTCTGTGATCACAGACCTTTAGTTCCCACTTTTTGAGAGCTAGCATCACTCTCGGGTACCACCGCTGTGGCTACGGCAGCAGCGAAGCGGGCGTCTCCGCTTCTAGGCCGGTATGCACACTACCAAGCCTTAGAACCCTCTCATACGCCTCTGTACACGACCAAGGTGCACTCTAGAGTCTCGCGTACGTACTTTGCTGACAACCCGTCAGTCTTGTTGGGTCGGATGTGCGTTATCGGGGGTCGTCCTCCAGACCGCAGTGTAAAACAACCCACTGGCCCCTCTAACCCTCACAACCGCCTGGTGCACCGTACTGCCATCGGTGTGACGAATGTCCAGTACCGCATGCCCCGCCACTATGTTTATGCACATGCAAGTATTTTATTCCGAGCCTTCCGCTCGCAGGACCAAACCCGTCCTGAAACCCTCAAACCCAACTCGGGTGAGAACGCACAATAGTGCCTTTATACCAATTCCCTCAAACCCTACACGGGTGAGCATATATCATGAATCTCTCCAACCCTACACGGGTGAGAAGGTACAACAAATGTCTTAACCTATTAGACTACTCTTGTCTACGGGTTATTATACTTAGTGATTTAAGGTTAATCCCAGGACTGCCCAGGGTATACCCGGTGAAGGGCTCTCGGGGGCACTAGGAACTACAATGGGATTACGCCCAAAGTTCCCTTTCGCAAGGATATTTACTTTAGTTGATGACTACCCATGTTTCACCCCAGCTCTCTTTGTTGCTCTGTAACAATCCTAGTGACTTAAGATATTGCCGGGAAACCGACGGTCTTCCGTCGACCTCCACTCCGGTTGCTACCTAAAGACTTGCACTTTTAATCCCGTCACTAAGACAATACTACCCACCAGGGATTATTCATGTTGCACTCCTTTATTTCTTTCGATAATCAATCCTCTAGTAATCCCTTAAAGTATACCCTATTTATGTTATATGCAGACCATGTTCTCTTATTACCCCAAAAATGGAATCTTCCAATACTTAGGGCCTCTTGCCCTTAAATATTTATCCTAGGGTAGTATGGGCTAATGGAACTATCATATGGGTTCTCATAATTTTCCTTGGCCAATTAATCCCTTAATTAAATCTTTTAAATTAATTCCTAGGTCACTTTACACATGAAGTAGTATGATTTAAAATCCACTGACCTAGGTAATTTTTTCTGAGATGTATAATGATAACATATTTCTATCTTCAGGGTTTCACAATTTTCCTTTGACTATTTATACCAATTCTTTATTTAATATCAAATTTACATAATTTCCATTTTTCCAAATGAAGTACAAGGAATATGTAATCCAAAAATCCAGGAAAATTACAGAACATATAAAATATTAATTTATGACTATTAGCAGAGTTTCATCAACATTTATATTGTAATGGCCTAACAATTCCCATTCTTACATATTTACCAAAATGCCATTATATTAATTTTAAACCTATCAGCACACCCATAAATTCTGAAATAATTATACAAGACTAATAATATAATTTTACAACACTAAAAATATTTCCAAATTTTCTGATGTGTATATCCATCAATTCAAGAATAAATGAAATAAGGATAAAATGGGCATTTCAAGATATTTTACTCCAAACGTTCTTCAAACAGAAAGATCAAATTTTCCTAAGTCCAATATAACCTTATTGTCAACTTGGCAAAGTTTGAGGATTTGTACTTGAGGAAAATGTATTTTTCAAATTTATTTTCAAAAGGAGCTAGCTATATTTTAAAAAATTCCAATAAATGGGATTTTTGATTCCAAAAATCCCATAATTAATCTCAGGGGTGAACTTTACCCGAATGAACCACTGGAATCAAATCCATGATTTTTGAATGCCTCCATTAGGCTGAATGCACAATATTTAAATTATTGCTATTGGCACACCAAGGCAATATATGAACCAACACATGCAAGTGGATTTTCCAACATGCAGTGATCTAAATGTGCTGAAATTGTTATCATGCACCAATGATGTCCCCAAGGACCTACCACCAAAAGTTGGGGCCATGAGGAGTCATATAACTCCAAATATTTTATTTATTTAGTTTTTGATATTATGACCAAAACTATAGAAACAGTTGTTTCAAAAATTCCCCATTTTTGGCAGGGGCTAGGTATGACCTAATCATGCATGTAACCAACATTTGGGGCCATGGTGATTGCTGGTTTGACTTGGGCATCCAAATAAATTTTTGCCCTTGTCTAGGACCAGTCCTAGGAGAAATGCCCTACAGGACTATATACTACACCAAATCACAAATTTAAGGTGGCAAATTAAAGGTAAGACAGTCAGCTACATTTTTAATTTATAGAACAGTTTTTGGAAATGCCTCTAAGAGGCCTGAAAATGACATGCAATGTCACTGTATTTATGTGACACTTAATTAGATTCATTTCATTTAATATATATATATATAAGTATTTTGTTTTTTAAAATAAAACCACACGAATCTTGAAGCACAAATGAACGAAATCCGTTTATCTTCTCCACCCGTCCGACGACTGAGATCTAGCCGACATGGGCATCTTTGCTGGCTTTTTCCGGCCAGCTGAGGCGGCGCCACCCCCGGCCAACGGCGCCATCACCTTCACGGTGGTGGTGGCTATCGTTTCCCGGTGATGGGGCGGTGGGATACGGCGGTGACGGTGATCCCGAGCGGTTTCTAAATCTTGGAAAAATCCCACTTTTCTCCCATGGCATCGGGCGCAGTTGAGCCCGATATCTCACCTAATCGATCTAGGATCCTAGTACGGGTAGAGGTGAGGTGAAACGAACCTGGATTGGGGCTTGGTGGCGGTTGAGGCGGCGGTTTTCCATGGTGGTGGTGCGCCGACGAGCTCCTACCCGATTCCTAGATTCTCCACCGTTTTCCATGTTCTAGCACTCGATTTCAATTCTTTTTCTCTCTCTGAAGCTGATGGAGGGGTTATTTGGGGCTGAGGTGGTGTATATGGGGAGATAAAACCTATGTGAGCTCGATTTGAGCTTTGGTTGCTCCGCCCATGCATGTCAGGTGGCTCTTAGCCCCTAATGTCTTCTATAATGATGATAGGAGGTCGGCCAGCAGATGTTGGGCAGAGAATTGCAGCTGAAGGGGTGGCCATGTGGCCACCCTTCCTCTTCATCCCCATTTCTCTCTCCTCTTCCTCTTAAAATCCCATTTATACCCCTTTGCATGCATTCTCTCTCCTGATTTAGAGGGGTATGGCTGGTCTTGTTCACTTGGGCTGGCCATGGGCCAAATTTGGTGGGCTTGGTCCAAGGAGAGTGAGCTTAGTCTTCATTTTCTTCTTTAGGTCAATTGTGTTGACTATGTTGACTTGAGTTGACTTGGTCAACCATGGTGGGTGGGCTGACCCCATTTGATGGTCATGAGCTTAGTGGCACCATCCAACTTGGGTTGGGTCAAGGGGGTGCCCTACTTAGGCTAATTTGGGCTTATGAGTGTGAGTTTGACCAAATTAGGCCCAAGGTTGACTTTGGTCAACTGGGGTCAAAGTGTTGACCAAGTGACATGTCCTAGGGTCCACTTAGATTGTTTTTAGGGTTAGGGCAATGTGGTGGGGTCATGGTGTGGTTTGGGTCCCTATTTAGGCTAGTTTGACCTAGTTTGACTTGGTCCTATAGTGAGCCCCACATGGCTACAACCCACTACCTAAGGTCAAACCTAGCTAAAACCCCTATCACCCATCCCTTTGCCTAACCCAATCTAAGTTAAGGGGTCCAAAAGTAACATGGGATGTTACAAATTCCAATAAACAAGAAAATAATTTCATCCCCGAAATTTATGTTCGGGTCTACGGGGTTCTACTTGCAAGAATTTTTAAGAAACTTTAAAACATAAATTGAAAGTACCTGATGCAAATAGCTCCGGGTGTTGCTCCAGCATCAGATCCCTCGGCTCCCAGGTGTGCTCCTCCCGTCCATGGTTGGACCACAGCACCTTCATAAGAGGGACCTTCTTCTTCCGCAACACTCGGATGGTTGTATCGTCAATCCGGATCAGCTCCAATCTAACTGATCTGTCAGGCTCTACCGGTCCGGCTGTAGTAGTAATGTGCAGCTCCGGCCGAAGGAGAGCTCTCCGCAAGGAAGAGACATGGAAGACGTCATGTAATGCACCCAACTCCGGTGGCAGCTGTAGTCGGTAAGCTAAGGGGCCGATCCGCTCCAGGATCAGGTATGGCCCCATGTATCGTGGGCTGAGCTTCTTGTGCCTCCGTACCCGAGAGACACCGTGTACTGGATGTATCTTCAAGAATACTCTGTCTCCAACCTGGAACTCCACCTTTCGGTGCCGAGCATCATAATACTTTGCCTGCATGCTCTGGGCCTCTAGTAGCCGATCCCTGATCAAACGAATCTGCATTTCAGTATCCTCTATATAATCAGATCCAAGAGCCCTGGTATCCACATCCTGAACCCATGATAGCGGTGTCCGACATCTCCTCCCATAAAGTGCCTCATATGGAGCCATCCTGATGCTAGCCTGGTGGCTGTTATTGTACGAGAACTCAATCAGTGGCAGCAACCTCTCCCAAGGCTTCCCTGTATCCAATATGCATAGTCTGAGTAGGTCCTCCATGGTCCGGATGGTCCGCTCGGTCTGTCCGTCGGTCTGCGGATGGAAGGCGGTACTAAAAGTAAGCCGAGATCCCAAGTAAGCATGCACGACCCTCCACTCGCTCGAAGTGAACCGACCATCACGGCCCGAAACAATCGTCCTGGGAATACCATGATATCTGACGAACTGCTCCACAAATAGTCTCACCAGAACTGCAACTGGGGCATCCTTCCGAACTGGGATAAATCGCGCTACCTTGGTCAGTCTATCCACTATGACCCATATAGAATCATGCCCAGAGTGGGAGCGAGGCAATCCTTGTACAAAGTCCATAGCAATGTCCTCGAACTTCCATTCTGGAACTGGCAGTGGCTGTAGTAAACCTCCCAGGCTTTTGCATTTTGCTTTCACGCGCTGGCAGGTCTCGCAATGGGTCACAAAATCTGTGATCCCCCTCTTCATCCCAGGCCAATACATAGACCTCCGCAAATCTGCCCACATCTTGGTGATGTCGGGATGTACTGAATATCTGGAGCAATGAGCCTCTCTGAGTATTTCATCCCGGATACTGCCTCCTGCGGGTATGTAAATGCGTCCACGAAATCGAAGAAGATCATCCTGTAGCGTGTAGTCCTCAACCTTGCCCCTCTCCAGGGCACTAAAAATTGGCTGTAATGCAGCATCCAGCCTCTGATATGTTCGGATGCGCTCCCGTATATCATCACCACTGATCACTGAGCTCAAATACTCTCGATACACCACTGGTTCGGTCTCAGATACCATGGTAATGTGTATGTCTTCCATCATCCGTAGCAGCTTTATGGACATCAACCGAGGCTCCAGTCCAGAAGTGCCGGCCCTCCTGCTCAAGGCATCTGCTACCGTGTTCGCTTTTCCCGGATGGTAGTGGATCTTATAATCATAGTCGCAGAGGAATTCCAGCCATCTCCTCTGTCGCAAGTTTAAGTACTTCTGTGTATCGATATATTTAAGATTCTTGTGATCTGAAAAGATGTCACAATGAATCCCGTATAAGTAATGCCTCCATATCTTTAGGGCGAATACCACAGCCCCGAGCTCTAAGTCATGTACCGGATAGTTATGCTCATGCTTCTTCAACTGTCTTGAAGCATAAGCAATAACATGTCCATGCTGCATCAGGACAACACCCATCCCCTGATAAGAGGCGTCTGTGTAGATCTGGAATCCTTCACTCCCGGATGGAAGCGCAAGAATGGGGGATGAGATGAGTCGGTCCTTCAGCTCCTGAAAAGCCGTCTCGCACTGCTCTGACCAAATAAAATCTGCATCCTTCTTCGTCAAGGACGTGAGGGGGAGTGATATCCTCGAGAACCCCTCCACGAACTTACGATAATACCCTGCTAGTCCCAAGAAACTACGAATGTCAGATGCGGTCTTCGGCCGTGGCCAATCCCTCACTGTCTCTATCTTGGCTGGGTCCACTACTAATCCAGCCCCACTGATCGTGTGTCCCAGGAAAGCCACCTCCTGCAGCCAAAACTGGCACTTTGAAAACTTTGCGTACATCTGGGAATCCCTCAGCCTCTGCAATACCAGTGTCAAATGCTTCGTGTGCTCTTCCTGAGTCCGGGAGTATATCAAAATGTCGTCGATGAATACAATCACGAAGCGGTCTAAGAAGGGCTCGAATACACAGTTCATTAGACTCATGAATGCGGCAGGGGCATTCGTGAGCCCAAAAGGCATCACCGTGAACTCGTATAATCCATAGCGTGAACTGAATGCCGTCTTCGGTATGTCCTCTTCCCTGATGCGGAGCTGGTAGTAGCCAGATCGCAAATCTAGCTTAGAGAACCAGAAGGATCCCGACAACTGATCAAATAGCTCATATATCCGAGGCAGAGGATATGTATTGCGGACCGTTAACCGGTTCAGCTCCCGGTAATCTATGCATAGTCGCAATGACTCGTCCTTCTTCTTCACAAAGAGAACTGGCGCTCCCCACGGTGATGAACTGGGCCACACAAATCCTAACTCGACTAGTTCCTGAAGTTGAGTCCTGAACTCCGCTAACTCCCTGGGAGCCATCCTGTAGGGTGCCCGGGACACCGGCCTCGCTCCCGGTACTAGCTGAATCCTGAAATCCAACTCTCTGGCAGGTGGTAGCCCGGGCAATTTCTCCGGGAATACGTCGGAGAAATCCCGGACCACCGGAATATCTGAAATAGTCGTCTCTGCTCCCACCATCTCAAAGCAGATAAGGTAAACTTCCTCTCCCTGCTCGTGGGCCTTCACAGCCTGTACAGAAGATAACAATAGATGGCAGATAGGCTGAATACCTTCGATGATAACATGAGAGTTGCCATGCCTTAGCGTGATCCTCCTGGACGGACAATCTATCTGAGCATGGTTCCGATGTAACCATGCCATACCCAAAATCAAGTCGAAGTCCCGCAGCTTCAGAATAGTTGCTGGCGCCTCAAATGCCTTGCCGCCAATCTCGGCCTCCATATCACAGTGTGCAGTGGTCCGCAGCTCTGACCCATCGGGTAGACGCACCCTCATCTCTAGTCCAGGAAATCTCTCCACGCCTTCGAGTCCGTCTATGAAGGCCTCGGATACGAACGAGTGCGAAGCACCCGTGTCGAAGAGAGTATGAGCGGGCTTGCCGCTGATCATAACTATGCCTGAGGTTTGTTTACGTTAAAATTAATTGCTACCCTATAGTTCCAGGTACTATATAATTGAAAACTCAAGAAATTTAATAATTAACCTTAAGTACCTGTGATAACCTCCTCGGGGTTCCTCTGCTCTGTGAGGTCAAAGGTGTATATCTGCTCCTGCTCGCGTCTCCTGCCGTGATATCCTCGGCCTTGGCCTCGTCCTCGGCCTCTACCTCGGCCCTACTGTACTAGGGCCACTAGAGGTGGAGGAGGAGGAGGAGGATGGAATCGATGCGGGCACTCCGACCTAATGTGCCCGGGCTGGCGGCATCCGTAACAAACTAGCTGTCGGTGGACACGATCATCCTGTCTCCTCGGATCATGCATCTGTAGAGGTGCGGGAGCCAATGCTGGAGGAGGCCCCTGCTCCTGCCTGAAGTTGGGACTACGACGTCCCCCACCCTTCTTGTATCCGATATTCCTGGCTCTCTGAGAGCCCCTGTTGCTCACTCCTGATGTCGACCCATAAAATTGTCTCTTCCCTCTGCCTTGCACCATCAGCTGGTCAGCCTCCAGCTTCTTTGCCATCTCGATGATCTGCCTAGAGGTGCCATGAGAAATGAATAGCAAGGCCTGCCTCAAATCGTCCCTGAGGCCCCGGTAGAACCTCTTGGCATACCTCCTATCATTGGTATCCTGAATCCCTGCAAACCTGGCCAAATGAGAGAACTCTCTCTGATACTCGATCACCGATCTAGTCCCCTGCCTGAGGCTCAAAAACCTCTCCTCCAAGGCATCTCTATCCGTAGCAGAGACGAAGTGATCCAGAAATACATCGCCAAACTCCTCCCATGATATCTCTGACAGCTCCAAGTCCGCATATGTAGACTCCCGCACTGATTTCCACCATCTCTTCGCATGAGCCTCTATTGCAGAGGTGGCTAGAGGTACTGCCTCGCCGACTGGGCAGCTGATGCCTGCTAAAATCTCGTGTATGGCCTCCAGCCATTCCTCCGTCTTTACCGCATCCTCTGTCCCAGGGTACGTCGGTGGGGACAGGATCTTGAAGGCACTCAGCCAGCTCGACCCCAGATTTGGCTGTGGAGACGGGACTTGCTGGGATTTGAAGGCATCCAGAATCGCCGTCAAAGTCTGTCCCATCTCCGTATGTAGGAATGGAGTGGCAGCTGGAGGGGGAGGAGCCACATTTTGCGGCGCGGCGACCTGTGGAGGTTGCATAAAGGTAAGGTTAAAACGGAACTGGCCTAACTCATTGTACTTTGTGGACCATTTTATGTGACGTTTGCACATGGGCACACCACGGCTTCCGCTCCATAGTTTGTCCGCAAACTAATGCTCGAGCGGGGGTGGTCCCGTGTTGTGGACTTCTTTCTCATATGATCGTTGTTCAAGTGATACCAGTTTGTAAGACCCCTCCCTCCCCCTTACCAAGGAGGGCTACCGGGTCTTATGCCCAGAACCGCCATCTTACAGTGGCACTAACGCACGGGTTAGTCGACACCGCAACACGCCGATCCTGCCGGCTATTACAATCATTTAACCTGTAGGCTAATATGAGAAGAAGAAGTAAAGCAGTATATTAATCCACTAGTCCACAAGTCACATAGTACAATCATGTATATGAAATGAAAAGTACATCAATATAGTCCATAGAAGAGTACAAAAGAAAGAGTAATAAGGGCTTATGCCCAATACATCAAATCCACTCTCTCTCTCTCAAAATAAAAACGGAAGCTACACTAGTACATCAGAACTCGTCCCACCTGAGGACGCACAGTAGTGGTAGTAGCCTGCTGAAGTGGTATCTGCTCCTCAAGTCCTGCCTCCTCGACGTGCTGGTGCTCCATCTCCACGGGCTCCTAAAAATAGTATGGTCACCGACCATTAGTCAAAAAGACTAAGTCGTTTCCTCCGCACCTCATCCCGCAGCTCCTAGGCACCGAGCGGGAGGACGAAGCGGAGGACAACAAGGGGTAGTTATTGGGTACATTGGTTAAATGTACCTGATTTGAAGAAGCCTCACCCAACTCAATGATATACATCATAATGTATTTGATGTATGTTGAGTTTACTTGTGCAGGTTAAGTAATTACTGGACTGAAGCAAAAAGTTTCTAAGTCCATGTGTCGACACCCAGAGGGAAAGTGTCGACACTTAAGAAGACTTGTGTCGACACCCAGACAAGCAGTGTCGACACTTGGAGTCATTGTGTCGATACCTGGGATGCAGAGTCGACACCAGACAGAAAGTGTCGACACAAGGAACTGGTGTCGACACTCAGTGAAGAAAAGTGCAGAGAAGCTGTGTCGACACAAGGAGCTGTGTCGACACCCAGTGAAGCTGTGTCTACACCAGAAAGTGTCGACACTTGGAGCTGTGTCGACACTTGGAGCTGTGTCGACACTCCGCAAAAGTCAGCAGAGACTAAGTTAAAGTGTCGACACCAAGAACAATGTGTCGACACACAACAAGAAGAGTCAGCACTTGAAGAAAGTGTCGACACCAAGAACAAAGTGTCGACACTCAACAAAAGAGTCAACACGTGAAGTAAGTGTCGACACCTAGAACAATGTGTCGACACTCAGCTGAAGACTCTACACTTGAAGAAAGTGTCGACACATGGAGCTGTGTCGACACTTAGCAAAGAACAGAATTATCAACAAAATATTCTAAGTACAAGTGTCGACACTAAGGGAATATGTCGACACTCAGCTGAAGTCTCAACAGAAGAATCAAGTGTCGACACAAGGAGCTGTGTCGACACTCAGCAAGTATCAACATAGAAGACTATGTGTCGACACCAAGAAGCAGTGTCGACACTTAACAGATTCAACACAAGAAGTTGTGTCGACACAAAGGAGATGTGTCGACACTTAGAAGAATTCAGCAAAAGATAGAAGATAAAGTACTTCTGTCGACACTCAAGTTCAGTGTCGACACATGCAGAAGAATCTGTGTCGAGACTTGGTATCTACAACACAAGGAGTTGTGTCGACACCTTGTACACTTGTGTCGACACTTACACAATTGGTGTCGACACTTGGTCTATAAGTGTCGACACTTAAAGACAGAAAGTCTCGACACTTTCATACAGTTAGAGATTTTCAAGAATTGACTGGATGACTTGACAGCTGCCGTTCCAGCCGGTCTACAACAACTGTCAGAAATGTCAGAAGTCAGTTACGGACCGGACCAGCCGGTTACCATGAAGAAGGTCTATAAATAGACTCATACAGTTTACAGAAGTGTGGTAGTAGTTGTTCAGATTATTGTTCAACAAGTTATTGAAGTGGTACACATAGTATCAAATCAAGAAGATCTAGCTGTCCAAGTGCAGATCTAAGAAATTGGAGAGAGAGGGCTCCATCCAAGAAATCAGCCGTTGGAACTAGGCTGAGAAGAAGGATTCAGTTTTGTTCTGGATCTTAAGAAGCAGAGATCAAGGATCAACTGCAGGAGGATTCATTCTTATTCAGTTCTACTTTCAAGAAGTTTTGAAGAAAGCTAAGTCAGATTGAATCCAGCTGAGTTCTTCCAAGAACTCATCAAGAAACTCTCAACTCCCCTCTCTTGTTTCTGAGTTGTTGAGTTAATATTTGTAAAATCATTTTTAACTTGTAGGATCCTTTGGATCTGAGTGAAATGTAAGCCTGTAATTATAAAGGCTGAGGGTAGGGCTTGAGAGCCTGAGTGTAGGAGATTGAAATCTCTGAGTGTAGGCCTTATTGGCTGAGTGTAGGCCTTGTTGGCTGAGTGTAGGCCTTGGTGGCTGAGTATAGGCCTTTGTGACTGAGTGTAGGCTTTGGGATAAAGCTGAGTTGTAGGGCCTTGGGCCTAAGGTGTAGGAACCAATTTGGGTTCTGAGACAGTGGAGAAGTTTGGCCGAATCTAGTACACTGCTAGATAGGCGAAGGGGGAAAGTGGATGTACCCAAAGCTTGGGGAACCACTATAAATCACTGTGTCTGCTGTGTTGTGATTTGCTGTGTATACTGTGTGTTTGCTGTGATAAAATAGTTAGAAATCTGTGGTATTAACTGTTTGCTGCCATTAAAGTTTAAAAAGGATTAGGTCACCTATTCACCCCCCCCACTCTAGGTGTTTAGGTACCATATCTTTCAAGTGGTATCAGAGGGAGGTTCCTCAAAAAGGACTAACAGTCTGAGGAGATCCTGATTGGCAGATTCAGTCTAAGTCAAAATACAGATTCAAGAAAATCAAGAACCATGGGTTCCTCTGAAAATCACAAGGAATTGGGTTCCATGAAATTACCCATATGCAGGAAAGAGATCTTTGGGATTTGGAAGGAAAGGGTAAGGCTGTTTATGGAAGCCTCTGACCCTAGAATCTACATCACAGTAAAGGAGGGGCCTTATGTGCCCATGAAGATATCTGTTCTAGATGCAAATCAGAGAACCCCAAAGGATTTCTCTGAAATGACTAAGGATGAGATTGTCCTAGCCACCATGGACAAGAGGGCACAAAACATTATAGTGAGTGCCATAGATGATGCAACATTTCAGAATCTTATATACTATAAGACAACCAAAGAGATGTGGGACACTCTTATTGTGTATATGGAAGGATCTGAAGAAGTTAGACAAGACAGAAAATCCTTGCTAAATCAGGAGTATGAAAGTTTTAGACAAGGAAAGGGTGATAGCATAACTGAGTGCTATAAGAAGTTCTACAGAATAGTGAATGAACTCATGTCTTATGGAAGAGAGTTCAGTAACTATGAACTAAATGACAAGTTCTTAAGGTCCCTAACCAAAGATTGGGACACCAAGATCTGTGTCATAAGAGAAATGGCTAAGTTGGGGGAAATTCCTCCTCTTACACTGTTTGGCAAGTTATTGTCTTATAAAATGCAATTGACAGTGAGGAAAGAGGAGGAGAAGTCAACAAGAACTGAACACAAGGAAAGAACAGTAGCCTTCAAGACAGATGCCTCCAGAAAGTGCAGGAATAAGTCATCAACTCCACCTCCAAAGGTAGTTGAATCAGAGTCAGATGAGTCAGTCAGCGCAAAGTCTGAAAGCAGTGAAAGTGATGAAGACTTTGCTGCCTTCACTAGACACTTTCAGAAATTCTTGAAGAAGAAACAGTGGAGGACAAGGCCCTCTACTTCAAAAGGAAAAGAAGATTTTTATCAGGATAAAAAGGCTTCAAAGAAGGACAGGAAGAGGACAAAATCTAGCAAGGCAACTAGTTCTAAGATAGTGTGCTATTGCTGCAATAGACAGGGCCATGTTATTGCAGACTGTCCTGAAAAGAGGAGAGAGTCTAGTGACAAGAAAAAGACTTATTTCAAAGGCAAGAAAGAAAAGTCTTTTGTAGCCAAGAAAGAGAAGACTCTATCAGATATCTCTTCTTCAGAAACTGAGTATGATGTTGAGGCTTACATAGGGCTGTTTGCTGAAGAAGAAGAAGAAGAAGAATTCATGCAGATAATGGAGTCTATTTATGAACAAGAAGACTGTCAGTGCCAAGGACTGATGGCATTGACTGAGAGTGACAAAATCCTGGAGCAGCCAGGACCCAGTAAGGTACAAAGTTCAACTCTAAGTTCAGTTTCTTGTTCTAGTACAGAATCAGATTCATCTTCATCAAGTGATGAAAGTGTATCTGAGTCTGAGGAAGATAATCATCAGCTTATAGATGAATATAAAGTGCTGTTGCAAGCTTACAAGAAAAGCAAGTCCCTAGTCAAAAGTCAGGCAAAGGAAATTGCTGATCTAAAAGCTGCTGTAATAGATTCTGAGAAGCAATTTGATCAAAAGCTTAATGAGATAGCCAGGCTGAAACACATAACAGTGATTCAGATGGGGACTATCACCTTTAAGAATGATCAAATCAAGAGTCTGGAGATCAATCTTCAGAAAGAGAGAGAGAGCTTGTTGCTAGGTTTTTTAAACCTAAGTCAGTGCTACCTTTAATTGATGAATTTGTTCATCATAAAGGCAAGGCTGGATTGGGTTTTATTAGACCTGCAAGGACTGAGCAGTCCAAGTCTAAGTCCAAGGGCAAAGCCCCAACATTCAACAAGTCTGCTGTAGATAAGACAGCAAAGGCTGTACCTAAGCAAAAGTATAATAAGTTTGAATGTTGGTGTTGTGGCAAAGTTGGCCATTTTGCAGTGGACTGTTGGCACAATGCTAGTGCCAAAGTGAGTTGCAAATTACCTGTTGGAAAGCCAATAGGTAGTTTTGTCAAGTTGCAAACTAACAAGTACCAAGGACCCAAGAATTCTTTGGGTTCTAAGGTTCATTAATCTGTTTTGCAGGTGAGTCCAAGTTGCCATACCCCAACATGGTACTTGGACAGTGGATGTTCCAGACATATGACTGGAATAAGAGGATTACTAAAGGACTACATTCCAATAAAAGATGGTCCAAAAGTCACCTTTGGTGGTTCTGAAAAAGGAATCATCAAAGGATTTGGTAACATTTCTACTAACTTGGTTACCATTACTCAAGTGGCTTATGTTAAAGGGTTGAAACACAACCTAATAAGTATAAGTCAATTAAGTGATGTAGGGTATGACATCTCATTTGTTAAAAATGGTTGTCATATCAGGAGGTCAAGTGATCAAGAGATCATTTTGACTGGTTATAGGAAAAGAAATGTCTACTGCCTAGACATTATGGTTGAGAACAATGGTTCTCCAGTTTGTCTTGTAGCTGATGAGACAGTCTCTCATTGTGTCAAATGGCACAAGAGGCTAGCCCATCTTAACTACAAGACTATTAGTAAACTCTTTAGCAAAGAGTTAGTGAGGAATGGTCCTCAAGTTAAGTGTGTTAAAGATGACATTTGCTCAGCTTGTCAAAAGGGCAAGCAGACTAAATCCACCTTTAGAAGCATAGAAAATAAAGATGCTGTGAGGTGTTTATACCTCTTGCATATGGATCTCTTTGGTCCAATGCCAGTTCACAGCTTAGGTAGGAAGGTCTATACCTTTGTAGTTGTAGATGACTACTCAAGGTTTTCCTGGGTGTTCTTCTTAAGACAAAAATCTAAAACACCTAGTGTCTTCTATAGCTTTGTCAAGCAAATTCAGAATG
This sequence comes from Platanthera guangdongensis, assembly GCA_039583875.1. Taxonomy (NCBI): domain Eukaryota; kingdom Viridiplantae; phylum Streptophyta; class Magnoliopsida; order Asparagales; family Orchidaceae; genus Platanthera; species Platanthera guangdongensis. The sequence continues at coordinate 236,398,767 of CM077150.1, forward strand.
AACTAAATAGTACAGTGGTCAAAATTAGAAGTGACCATGGTACTGAATTTCAGTCTGATAGCATGACAAAACTATGTGAAGACTTTGGGATATTTCAAGAATTCTCTTCACCTAGAACACCTCAGCAAAATGACATTGCTGAGAGGAAGAATAGAACCTTGGTAGAGGCTGGTAGGACCCTACTAAGTGATACATCACTGCCAGAGTATTTCTGGGCTGAAGCAGTTAACACTGCATGCCATGTTATAAATAGGGCTACCATCACTAAAAGGCTCAACAAGACCCCCTATGAAGTTGTGAAAGGCAGGAAACCAAACCTATCCTACTTCAGGATCTTTGGTTGCAAATGCTTCATACTTAACAATGAGAAGTCTTACTTAACTAAGTTTGCTGCCAAGTCCCAAGAGGGAATTTATGTTGGGTACAGCAATAATAGTAAGGCTTATAGAGTCTACAACTTGACTACACAAGTTGTAGAAGAATCTGTGTATGTAGTTTTTGATGAGACTAAACTTATTAACAATGAGTTGTTTAGTAGTGTATGCAACCCCACAGGTTTAACAAAGAAGATGGACAAGCTTACTATAGAAGAAGTGCCTGCTGCAAGACAGCAAGTAGAAGACAGTAGCTGTTGTCCAGGGGGAGAACTACATGTGCCAATTGCTGAAGAAATACAAGGAGTACAACATGATGGAGATGCTGAAGTGGTTCAACCAGAAGTAAGGATGCCTCCAGCCAACAGGCATCTAAGAGATCATCCAGTAGAGCAGATTATTGGAGATCCAAGACAAGGAGTACAAAACAGGAGCAGATACATGAATGCAGCAATCTACTCCAGTTTTCTATCACAAGTTGAACCTAAGAAGTTTGAAGAAGCAATACAAGATCCACAATGGATTGAAGCAATGCAAGAAGAGCTTAATCAGTTCAAGAGGTGCAAGGTCTGGGAATTAGTTCCTAAACCTAAAGACCACAATGTAATAGGAACTAAGTGGATCTACAAGAATAAGATGGATGAACAAGGGATCATCATTAAGAATAAGGCAAGACTGGTTGCTAAGGGATATAGGCAAGAAGAAGGTATTGACTTTGATCAAACCTTTGCTCCAGTAGCCAGACTGGAAGCCATAAGGATGTTCTTGGCCTATGCAACCTATCAAGGATTCAAGGTTTACCAAATGGATGTCAAGTCAGCATTCCTGAATGGTAATCTTAAGGAAGAAGTCTATGTGGAACAGCCTTCAGGTTTTATTGATCCAACTCTACCTCATCATGTCTATAGACTTAGGAAAGCTTTATATGGGTTAAAGCAAGCCCCTAGGGCTTGCTATGAAACCCTATCTAGTTTTCTCATTGAGAACAAGTTCTCAAGGGGGAAAATAGATAAGACTCTATTCCTTAGGGAATCTAGAGGCAAAGTTATACTAGTCCAAATATATGTAGATGACATTATATTTGGGTCTACTGAAAGCAGCCTTTGCAAAAAGTTTGCAAAACTTATGCAAGGTCAATTTGAGATGAGTAGTATGGGAGAGCTAAAGTTTTTCTTGGGTCTCCAAGTTAAACAGACTGAAAGTGGTTTATCCATATGTCAGTCCAAGTTCACCCTAGAACTCATAAGGAAGTATGGTATGGATTCATCCAGTACCATGAAGACTCCTATGAGGTCAAGTATGTCTCTCAGCAAGGATGATGCAGGGAAACCTGTAGATGAAACCTTGTATAGAGGGATAGTTGGCTCCCTACTATACTTAACTGCTAGTAGACCAGATATCATGTATGCTACATGTGTCTGTGCAAGGTATCAAGCCTGCCCTAAAGAGTCTCATTTGACTACAGTCAAAAGAATATTGAGATATCTAAAGGGTACTCACTATCTAGGCCTCTGGTACCCTAGGAATGGAGATTTTAATCTAACAGGTTATTCAGATGCAGACTTTGCAGGATGCAAAGAAGATAGAAAAAGCACTACTGGAACCTGTCAATTCCTAGGTGGGAGACTAATTTCATGGAGTAGCAAAAAGCAAACCAGTGTGGCTATCTCCACTGCAGAGTCAGAGTATGTGGCTGCAGGAAGTTGCTGTGCTCAACTTCTGTGGATACAACATCAGCTAGAGGACTATGGATTTCAGGTAAGTAGAACCCCACTCTTCTGTGATTCTACAAGTGCTATTTCAATAGCTAATAACCCTGTATCCCATAGTAGAACAAAACATATTGAAATTAAATATCATTTTCTTAGGGAGCATGTAGAAAGAGAAGATATTTTATTAGAATATGTTAAAACTGATAATCAAGTAGTTGATATATTTACTAAGCCCCTAGAAGAAGCTAAGTTCAATAGATTTAAAATTGAACTAGGAATGATAAACTTAGAGTAAGTTTACAGTATTGAATATGGCTAAGTAAAAAGGTGTCGACACATAGACAAGTCTATGTCGACACAGAATAGTGGTGTCGACACTTCAGGAAAAAGGTGTCAACACATCTAGAAAGTTGGTGTCGAAACTTCAGAATGTTAGTGTCGACACATGTCAAGTAGGTGTCGACACATCCAATGTGGTGTCGACACTTAAGTTTTACTCAGAATTTTCTAAGTAAAGTCTCGACAATGTGTCGAGTTATGTTGTGTCGACACATAAACAAGTGTCGACACATAAAATCTGTTGACTAAACTTGTGTCGACACATGAGTGTCGAGACATTATAAGTCAGTGTCGACACTTATTGCCAGTGTCGACACATTTTAAGTTAGCTGTCCCGCCTGTTCATCTTCAAAATCAGAAAGGTATAAATAGGGTTATGTCTTTGTTTGTCGACACACTTTCAAAGTTTCGAGACAAAAACTTCTGTGTCGACACCTCTCTTCTCTCAAGACAAATTCTACAAACCCTAATGGAGCCTAAGCTAGAGGAGAACGTCAACGAAGGATATGAGCTGGTGCGCGGCGCTTTCACTGATGCTGATCAAGAAATCCAGGCGGTAGTAACCCTAGTCGCTGATTCCGGGTTAGATTATTTAGTTTCAGAACCTACTAAGATATGGAAGAAAGAGGTTCTTGAATTCCTAAATGGAGCTGAAGTAGATGAGTCTGGATACAGAATCAAATCCAGAGTTCATGGAACGAAGGTCAAGGTATCACCAAAGAGTCTGAGGAAGATTCTACAGCTTCCAAGAACTCAAGAGGAAGATGAAGTTACTGCATCCAAGACCAGGGAAGCTCTAACCTGGTGTGGACTTGACTCTAAGATGAAGATAGGTTCTGTTTTCAACAGAAAGGGCATGAACAGCCAAGGCAAATTCATGTCTGAGATTGTTGGCAAGGTTATTCTCAGCAAGCCAGGAGGGCATGACAGAGTGTCTGCCTCCATGTTCAATTTAATGACCAGGATAATCTTCACTTTAAGAACTAATTGGTCAGTTATAGTGTTTGAAAAGATTAAGGAAAGCTTGAAGAAGCCCAACCTGGGCAGAATCATAAGTCTTTATCTTGCTGGAACCATACCTGAGGTAATGCAACAAGCTGCAGGAAGTAAGATAAATCATATGAGAAGGATGGATCTGAGGAACTTTTCTAGATGGGACATGGTGTTGTCAAAGGAAATGCCAACCCCTAAGAAGACAGTTTCTGAGAAAGAGATTCCTCCCAAGAAGAAAAGGAAGACTGCTCCAGTGGCACAAGAGTCCACTAGCAGTTCTGATAGTGAAGAACAGGTTGTCTTCACACCTGATGAGCAAGAGGAAGAGCCTGCTGTGAAGTCTCCTGCTCCTCCAGCTGATGCTGAGATCCAGGGGGAGCTGCCTCAAGCTAGCCCCATCCACAGGGATCAAAGCCAGGGGGAGCCACCAGTTGTAGATAAACCCCCTACACTGGAAAGTGAACAAGCATCCACCATCATACAAGAGGTACTCACTGAACTAAACACTTTAGATTTTTCTATGGAAGATACTGATTTGTCTGATGATCATCAACAAACTCAGCTGAATAGACAAGTTCCAGATGCTGTTAGAGAAGACACATCTGCTGTACAAGAAGTGATTCCTGATCCAGTGGTTGAAGAGCAAAGAATGTCTCCAGCTCCTTCACCACAAGAGTTCACCATGGAAGATTTATTCCTAAATCTGGATCAAGCAGATTTTGATAAGGAAACTGATGCTGCTGAAGAAGAGAATACTACTGCTGAGGGGGAGCAAGTACACATTATGGAAGAGCCTGTAAGGCAGGAAACTGAGAGGGCACCTGAAGTGCAGAAAGAGAGGCCCCCAAGCCCTAAGGAGAGGGTTGACATAGCCAGCTCCTCAGAGTCTGAAGATGAGGAGGAGACAAGGGCTAAGCAAAAGAAACTTTATGTTTTCAAGCGAAGAAGCCAAAGTTATAAAAAGGCTTTACAATCAATTGCACCACAGTCTCTAGTTCAGCAAGCCCCATCAATAGATTATAGTGCTTTGATGATTGCACTGCAGATTAAATTAGATGAACAAAGAAAAGCCATAGAGGCTTATGTAGATGAAGGGCAGAAATCCTTACAGTTTGATCTAGCCCAGGACATAAAGTCTATCAGGTTTGAGATGAACCTCAACAAGAAGGAGATGACTGAATGTTTCCACAAGGGTAGAAATGCAGTGGTATACTTGGCAACACACAAAGAAAAGATAAAGGCTCAAGTGGATGACATAGCATTGAAGCAAGGATATGTTCTTGAAAATCAACTAAGAATGAATGACAATTTGACTGCTTCACATAATGCTATTGTCACTGAGTTAAAGAACAAGGCAGCTGAACCTTCTACTGCTACTATTAAAGCTGAATTTGACAAAGTATTTCAAGAAGAAATTACTGCTGTTAAGACTGCTATCCAAGCCTCCTAGAAAGTCATATCTGAACAACTTCAAAAGCTAAAACCTTACTTTAAAGATGGAATCAGATACTTGGATAGTCAAATAAGATTTCAGAAGGATGATGTCAGAGATCATATGGCTAGAGAAGTCATAAAGGGGGAGAGAGTGTTAGTCAAGGCAGGCTCTGACCATGCTAAGTGGATATCAAATTCCATCAGAGCTACACTTGGATATCCTCCTATGTGTGATGACAATGATGTTGCTGAATCTGGCATTAACCCTGCATATCTTGGAGGTGAGCAACCAGAGGTAGCTCAAGTGATCTATCCTCCACCAGATTTTGAAATGATTCATGCTGAGGTACAGACCATGTACAGCCCATCTGGGGGCAAGGACAATGTCCATATTGGAAAGGTTGTTCAGCCTATATCAGAAGCTATGCAAGAGGCATTGCAGAAGGAGGAAGAGACAAGGTTGTCTAAGAAGAGGTTTAGGGAACAAGCAGAACAAAGGCCAGACTTTGAACAGTAGAGCCCTACCTCTAGAAACATAATATTAACTGCCTGGAAAGCTGCCAAGGATAACACTCATGACAGGAATAAGTGGTTCTCTGAAGCTGAATGGAGGAAACATGAGACCAGACAAGAAGAAATTGTTCAATACAGAAGGAAGACAAAGATGGGAAAGCTACCTCCTACAGCTCAGGATCCTAGCAAGTACTTTCCAAAGCCATACCATTACTTTGAGAGACAGAAGATCAAAGCTAAAGAGCTTAAAAAGAAAGATCTGAAAGGCAAGAAGCCTACTGATGCTGAAACTGCTGATGCCCCTGTCAAAGCTAAAGTCCAAGCTGGCAAAGGAATAGTTATTAAGGAGCCTGAACAAAAATAGATTTAGAATTTTCTTGAAGTCTATTTTGTACTCCTTTGAATGTAAAACATTTTTGTGAACTACTGCAAATGTATAAGACAAATGTTAGAACAATATATGATTAATATATTTCATGTTTGTTCTGTGAATATGTCTATTTCTTATTTGCTCTGTGTTGATGTATGTGTATACATGTGTGATTTATACATGTTTATGTTTACCCTGCTGAATATTATCCTGCTTTACATCATTTTGTAATTTTTAATTATGAATGGTGTATATCATTGACTAAGGGTTATGACTTCTCCAAATAGGGGGAGATTGTTGGGTACATTAGTTAAATGTACCTGATTTGAAGAAGCCTCACCCAACTCAATGATATACATCATAATGTATTTGATGTATGTTGAGTTTACTTGTGCAGGTTAAGTAATTACTGGATTGAAGCAAAAAGTTTCTAAGTCTATGTGTCGACACCCAGAGGGAAAGTGTCGACACTTAAGAAGACTTGTGTCGACACCCAGACAAGCAGTGTCGACACTTGGAGTCATTGTATCGACACCTGGGATGCAGAGTCGACACCAGACAAAAAGTGTCGACACAAGGATCTGGTGTCGACACTCAGTGAAGAAAAGTGTAGAGAAGCTGTGTCGACACAAGGAGCTGTGTCGACACCCAGTGAAGCTGTGTCTACACCAGAAAGTGTCGACACTTGGAGCTGTGTCGACACTCCGCAAAAGTCAGCAGAGACTAAGTTAAAGTGTCGACACCAAGAACAATGTGTAGACACACAACAAGAAGAGTCAGCACTTGAAGAAAGTGTCGACACCAAGAACAAAGTGTCGACACTCAACAGAAGAGTCAACACGTGAAGTAAGTGTCGACACCTAGAACAATGTGTCGACACTCAGCTGAAGACTCTACACTTGAAGAAAGTGTCGACACATGGAGCTGTGTCGACACTTAGCAAAGAATAGAATTATCAACAAAATATTCTAAGTACAAGTTTCGACACTAAGGGAATGTGTCGACACTCAGCTGAAGTCTCAACAGAAGAATCAAGTGTCGACACAAGGAGCTGTGTCGACACTCAGCAAGTATCAACATAGAAGACTATGTGTCGACACCAAGAAGCAGTGTCGACACTTAACAGATTCAACACAAGAAGTTGTGTCGACACAAAGGAGATGTGTCGACACTTAGAAGAATTCAGCAAAAGATAGAAGATCAAGTACTTGTGTCGACACTCAAGTTCAGTGTCGACACATGCAGAAGAATATATGTCGAGACTTAGTATCTACAACACAAGGAGTTGTGTCGACACCTTGTAGACTTGTGTCGACACTTACACAATTGGTGTCGATACTTGGTCTATAAGTGTCGACACTTAAAGACAGAAAGTCTCGACACTTTCAGACAGTTAGAGATTTTCAAGAATTGACTGGATGACTTGACAGCTGCCGTTCCAGCCGGTCTACAGCAACTGTCAGAAATGTCAGAAGTCAGTTATGGACCGGACCAGCCGGTTACCATGAAGAAGGTCTTTAAATAGACTCATACAGTTTACAGAAGTGTGGTAGTAGTTGTTCATATTATTGTTCAACAAGTTATTGAAGTGGTACACATAGTATCAAATCAAGAAGATCTAGCTGTCCAAGTGCAGATCTAAGAAGTTGGAGAGAGAGAGGGCTCCATCCAAGAAATCAGCCGTTGGAACTAGGCTGAGAAGAAGGATTCAGTTTTGTTCTGGATCTTAAGAAGCAGAGATCAAGGATCAACTGCAGGAGGATTCATTCTTATTCAGTTCTACTTTCAAGAAGCTTTGAAGAAAGCTAAGTCAGATTGAATCCAGCTGAGTTCTTCCAAGAACTCATCAAGAAACTCTCAACTCCCCTCTCTTATTTCTGAGTTGTTGAGTTAATATTTGTAAAATTATTTTTAACTTGTAGGATCCTTTGGATCTGAGTGAATTGTAAGCCTGTAATTATAAAGGCTGAGGGTAGGGCTTGAGAGCCTGAGTGTAGGAGATTGAAATCTCTGAGTGTAGGCCTTGTTGGCTGAGTGTAGGCCTTGTTGGCTGAGTGTAGGCCTTGGTGGCTGAGTATAGGCCTTTGTGGCTGAGTGTAGGCTTTAGGATAAAGCTGAGTTGTAGGGCCTTGGGCCTGAGGTGTAGGAACCAATTTGGGTTCTGAGACAGTGGAGAAGTTTGGCCGAATCTAGTACACTGCTAGATAGGCGAAGGGGGAAAGTGGATGTACCCAAAGCTTGGGGAACCACTATAAATCACTGTGTCTGCTGTGTTGTGATTTGTTGTGTATACTGTGTGTTTGCTGTGATAAAATAGTTAGAAATCTGTGATATTAACTGTTTGCTTCCATTAAAGTTTAAAAAGGATTAGGTCACCTATTCACCCCCCTTTATGTGTTTAGGTACCATATCTTTCAGTAGCAAAAGTGGAAGTAGCTGATATAACTAACTAGCAGTTGTAATAAGTAATATTGTTCTACTCTAGTAGTTTTAAATATGGTACAAGTAAGTAAGAGCAGTACAGTAAGGAAGTAAAGAACAACAGTAAGAGCAAGTAAATAAACTATTCTACCACTATACTATCATCACAAAAGTACCCTAACTTATATAAATGCCCATACAAATATATAAGTTACGATTTCTAGGAAATTTAACTTATCATATAAAAGAGCCCATACTAATTTATATGATAAGAATCTATGAAGCGTATGACCTAATATGAATGAATGTTATGATGCAATTTTATGCATAGGCAAGTGCAACTCACACACAATGACTCTGTGATCACAGACCTTTAGTTCCCACTTTTTGAGAGCTAGCATCACTCTCGGGTACCACCGCTGTGGCTACGGCAGCAGCGGAGCGGGCGTCTCCGCTTCTAGGCCGGTATGCACACTACCAAGCCTTAGACCCCTCTTATACGCCTCTGTACACGTCCAAGGTGCACTCTAGAGTCTCGCGTACGTACTTTGCTGACAACCCGTCAGTCTTGTTGGGTCGGATGTGCGTTATCGGGGGTCGTCCTCCAGACCGCAGTGTAAAACAACCCACTAGCCCCTCTAACCCTCACAACCGCCTGGTGCACCGTACTGCCATCGGTGTGACGAATGGCCAGTACCGCATGCCCCGCCACTATGTTTATGCACATGCAAGTATTTTATTCCGAGCCTTCCGCTTGCAGGACCAAACCCGTCCTGAAACCCTCAAACCCAACCCGGGTGAGAACGCACAATAGTGCCTTTATACCAATTCCCTCAAACCCTACACGGGTGAGCATATATCATGAATCTCTCTAACCCTACACGGGTGAGAAGGTACAACAAATGTCTTAACCTATTAGATTACTCTTGTCTACGGGTTATTATACTTAGTGATTTAAGGTTAATCCCAGCACTGCCTAGGGTATACCCGGTGAAGGGCTCTCGGGGGCACTAGGAACTACGATGGGATTACGCCCAAAGTTCCCTTTCGCAAGGATATTTACTTTAGTTGATGACTACCCATGTTTCACCCCAGCTCTCTTTGTTGCTCTGTAACAATCCTAGTGACTTAAGATATTGCCGGGAAACCGACGGTCTTCCGTCGACCTCCACTCTGGTTGCTACCTAAAGACTTGCACTTTTAATCCCGTCACTAAGACAATACTACCCACCAGGGATTATTCATGTTGCACTCCTTTATTTCTTCCGATAATCAATCCTCTGGTAATCCCTTAAAGTATACCCTATTTATGCTACATGCAGACCATGCCCTATTATTACCCCAAAAATGGAATCTTCCAATCCTTAGAGCCTCTTGTCCTTAAATATTTATCCTAGGGTAGTATGGGCTAATGGAACTATCATATGGGTTCTCATAATTTTCCTTGGCCAATTAATCCCTTAATTAAATCTTTTAAATTAATTCCTAGCTCACTTTACACATGAAGTAGTATGATTTAAAATCCACTGACCTAGGTAATTTTTCCTGAGATGTATAATGATAAAATATTTCTGTCTTCAGGGTTTCACAATTTTCCTTTGATAATTTATACCAATTATGTATTTAATATCAAATCTACATAATTTCCATTTTTCCAAATGAAGTACAAGGAATATGTAATCCAAATCCAGGAAATTTACAGAACATATAAAATATTAATTTATGACTATTGGCAGAGTTTCATCAACTTTTATAGTGTAATGGCCTAACAATTCCCATTCTTACATATTTACCAAAATGCCATTATATTAAGTTTAACACTATCAGCACACCCATAAATTCTGAAATATTTATGCAAGACTAATAATACAATCTTACAACACTAAAAATATTTCCAAATTTTTCTGAGGTGTATATCCATCAATTCAAGAATAAATGAAATAAGGGTAAAATGGGCATTTCAAGATATTTTACTCCAAACGTTCTTCAAACAGAAAGATAAAATTTTCCTAAGTTAAATATAACATTATTGTCAACTTGGAAAAGTTTGAGGAGTTTTACTTGAGGAAAACCTATTTTGCAAATTTATTTTCAAAAGGAGCTATATTTTTAAAAATTCCAATAAATGAGATTTTTGATTCCAAAAATCCCATAATTAATCTGAGGGGTGAACTTTACCCTAATGAACCACTGGAATCAAATCCATGATTTTTGAATGCCTCCATTAGGCTGAATGCACAATATTTAAATTATTGCTATTGGCACACCAAGGCAATATATGAACCAACACATGCAAGTGGATTTTCCAACATGTAGTGATCTAAATGTGCTGAAATTGTTATCATGCACCAATGATGTCCCCAAGGACCTACCACCAAAATTTGGGGCCATGAGGAGTCATATAACTCCAAATATTTCATTTATTTAGTTTTTGATATTATGACCAAAACTATAGAAAAAGTTGTTTCCAAAATTCCCCATTTTTGGAAGGGGCTAGGTATGACCTAATCATGCATGTACCCAACATTTGGGGCCATGGTGATTGCTGGTTTGACTTGGGCATCCAAATGAATTTCTGCCCTTGTCTAGGACCAGTCCTAGGAGAAAAGCCCTACAGGACTGTATATTACACAAAATCACAAATTTAAGGTGGAAAACTAAAGGTAAGACAGTCAGCTACAATTTTCATTTGGAGATCAGTTTCTGGAAATGCCTCTAAGAGGCCTGAAAATGACATGCAAAGTCACTGTATTTATGTGACACTTAATTAGATTCATTTCATTTAATATATATATAAGTATTTTGATTTTTAAAATAAAACCGCACGAATCTTGAAGCGCAAATGAACGGAATCCATTTATCTTCTCCACCCATCCGACGGCTGAGATCGAGCCGACCTGGGCATCTTTGCTGGCTTTTTCCGGCCAGCTGAGGCGGCGCCACCCCCGGCCAACGGCACCATCACCTTCACGGTGGTGGTGGCTATCGTTTCCCGGTGATGGGGCGGTGGGAGACGGTGGCGACGACGATCCCGAGTGGTTTCTAAAGCTTGGAAAAATCCCACTTTTCTCCCATGGCACCGGGCGCAGTTGAGCCCGATATCTCACCTAATCGATCTAGGATCCTATTACGGGTAGAGGTGAGGTGAAACGAACCTGGATTGGGGCTTGGTGGCGGTTCAGGAGGCAGTTTGCCATGGTGGTGGTGCGCCGGTGAGCTCCTACCCGATTCCTGGATTCTCCACCATTTTCCATGTTCCAGCACTCGATTTCAATTCTTTTTCTCTCTCTGAAGCTGATGGAGGGGTTATTTGGGGCTGAGGTGGTGTATATGGGGAGATAGAACCTATGTGAGCTCGGTTTGAGCTTTGGTTGCTCCTCCCATGCATGCCAGGTGTCTCTCAGCCCCTAATTTCTTCTGGAATGATGAGAGGAGGTCGGCCAGCAGATGTTGGGCAGAGAATTGCAGCTGAAGGGGTGGCCATGTGGCCACCCTTCCTCTTCATCCCCATTTCTCTCTCCTCTTCCTCTTAAAATCCCATTTCTACCCCTTTGCATGCATTATCTCTCCTGATTTAGAGGGGTAGGGCTGGTCTTGTTCACTTGGGCTGGCCATGGGCCAAATTTGGTGGGCTTGGTCCAAGGAGAGTGAGCTTAGTCTTCATTTTCTTCTTTAGGTCAATTATGTTGACTATGTTGACTTGAGTTGACTTGGTCAACCATGGTGGGTGGGCTGACCCCATTTGATGGGCACGAGCTTAGTGGCACCACCCAACTTGGGTTGGGTCAAGGGGGTGCCCTACTTAGGCTAATTTGGGCTTATGAGTGTGGGTTTGACCAAATTAGGCCCAAGGTTGACTTTGGTCAACTGGGGTCAAAGTGTTGACCAAGTGACATGTCCTAGGGTCCACTTAGATTGTTTTTAGGGTTAGGGCAATGTGGTGGGGTCATGGTGTGGTTTGGGTCCCTATTTAGGCTAGTTTGACCTAGTTTGACTTGGTCCTATAGTGGGCCCCACATGGCTACAACCCACTACCTAAGGTCAAACCTAGCTAAAACCCCTATCACCCATCCCATGCCTAAGCCAATCTAAGTTGAGGGGTCCAAAATTAACATGGGATGTTACAGAAATGATCCTTATGGGTAGCATCATTTAGTTTTCTATAATCGATGCACACCCGCCAACCCATAACAGTATGAGTCGGGACGAGTTCATTATGCTCATTTTCCACTACGCTAAGATCGCCCCTTTTGGGCACGACATGAACAAGACTAACCCACGTACTATCTGATATAGGATAAATAATCTCTGCATCTAATAATTTAATAATTTCGACTTTAACGACGTATTTCATGTTTGGGTTAAGACGTCGCTGTGGCTGAATAGTTTTGCGACAATTATCGTGAAAGAAAATCTTATGGGTGCAGAAAGAAGGGTTAAACTCTTTTAGATCAGAAATTTGTCACGCAATTACGTGGCGATGTTTTAGTAAAACTCTCAATAAATCGGAAGTCTCCGAATCGCTCAAATGCGAAGAAATGATAACGGGAAGGGTATCATTTTTTTCCCAAAAAGGCGTATTTGAGTGATTCGTGTAGGGGTTTGAGTTCAAGGTAGGGCGGTTCTTCTAACGAGGTTTAAATTTTAATATCTTTCGATCCAAAAGGTTTGAAAGACAAATTAGTAGAGTTATCCTCTTCGCAGTAAAAATTTTGTAGAGCAAAAATGTCATCGTTTAAAAACATAGACTCAAAAATAGGGGAAGAACAATCTTCAAGATAGGTATCTAAATTATAACAAAAGTCATCGCTCGATGACGAGTCTCCTGTGGAGGGATTAATAGGGAAAGTAACTTTGTCATCTCCTACCCGAAGGAGGAGACGACCATTACTTACGTCAATTAATGCGTGGGAGGTGGCGAGAAAAGGGCGACCAAGTATAATTGGTACATTGGTGTCCTCCTCGATGTTTAAGATGACGAAGTCTACCGGAAAGATAAACTTATCAACTCGGACAAGTTCGTCCTCCACTACCCCGACGGAAAACTTAACGAGCGATCAGCTAGTTGGATTCGCATTTTAGTAGGGGCCGGAGTGCCCAAACCTAATTTTTGAAAGATCGAGAATGACATCAAATTAATGCTCCCTCCTAAATCTACAAGAGCGTATTTTACTAATATATTGCCAAAAAGGCACGGGATGGAGAACCTTCCCGAGTTATTTCTTTTAAGGGGGAATTTATTAGTAAGAGCCGCTAAGCAGTCTGCATTCAGAGATATATGCGAAATATTTTCTAATTTTTGTTTATTAGAAAGAATTTGTTTTAAATATTTCGCGTATTTAGGCATCTGCGAGATCGCTTCGCAAAAGGGATATTGGAACCCTAGTTCTGATTTGGGCAAGGATCATTATTAGGACTACTAGATTGACCCAACATGTATATTCATGGGTCATAGGACTATTTCCAGGATTGGTCATTCAGAAGGACTTTCCAGAATTGCTGAAAGAAATCTGAAAAATGCAGTTAAGACAAAGTCAGAGAATCAGCTCGACGATCGTCGAATGCAGTTCGACGAACGGCGAACTCAGGTCGACGAATTCTGAGTTCCTTTCTCTGAACTCAGGTCAACAAACTCTGATCTCAAGCAAGAAACTTAGCTCGATGAATTCCAGCTGAGCTCGATGAACTCAAAGCTAAGGTCGACGATCGGTGAACTCTAGCCAGCAAGTCATCTAGTCGACGAACACAGAAGCTGAGCTCGACGAACTACAAGCTCCGGTCGACGAACACAGATCACAAGCAAGATATTCAGCTCGACGAAATCTAGCTAAGTTTGACGAATGTCGAACTCAGGTCAAAGATCGATGAACTCGACGAAATTTCAGGTCGATGATTTCTGTGCAAACAGTTACAGTTAGCAGAATTAATTACAGTCAATAGAATTCAACATTCCTAATAGAAATAGCCGTTCAAAGTGGGCAGTTACAGGAGAATTAATTGTGGATTAATTCTCAAGGCATATTCTACTCTCGGGAATGCTTCTGCCATCTTTAAGATAAATAAATTCAAATGTTTTGAACAAGACAAGATACAGAGAATACGTAGTACGACAGAAAGAAAGAAAAGGGCTTTTCTACAGAGAGAGGAACTTTGCATCATCAAAGAAGTTAATCATCAGATTTCTTCATCTGCTCCAAGCTTTCAAGAGACAACTAATCAATATCAGTCTAAAATCTTACTGGGGATCATCATCACTGTGAAGGCCTATCACCCTGCAGCAAGGCTTCCAGATTTTCCCTGAACCAATCAATATCTTTGGGGGAGCCTTTTGCTAACATCATATCCACTTGAGTCTTCTCTTTGATTATTGACAGAGAAGACAAAATCAACTCTCACCCCCACCTCTATAAAGGGTTGTCATCTCCCTTCAAAAGTGATTCCTTGGTTGCAAGTCTCCTGATCAAAGGACTTGGGTTGATTTTTGAGCACCTGATCAAAAGATCATTGGTGTCAGGCACCTGATCAAAAACCTGAGTGGATTCCTACCAAGGGTGGTAGAAGAGTGGATGTACCCAGTTGAGGGGGAACCACTATAAAATCCTTGTGTCTCTTCTGGTTGTTTGATTTCTTTACTTTATTTTTTTGTGTGCTGTGATTTGCTTTACTTACTATATAACTCTATTTAGTTAAGTTAAGATATATCCCTCACTTTCAAGGGAACATTAATATGAATTTGTTTTAATAATAAAATAAATTTTTTGTACTGCGCGTCCTTATACTCACTATCGAGCTTATGTGGATACGGAAAGGTCATTTTAATAAATTTTTCATTTAAAATTTGTAAAGGTGGCGTAATCGAAGAAGGGGGAAGAGGGGTCGGAGGTGAAATATGTACCAGAGGATCGATCCGTTTTGGATCGATCACCTCCTTTCCGCTACGTAGGGTTATAACATTGATATTCTCCCGCGGATTGGGCTCCGTGTTTCCCGGCAGTGCCCCGAGCGCACGCTCGGACATCATTCGGGCTAGCTACCCAACCAGGAGTTATAAGTTTTTTAGCGATCCGGTGATGTTTCGGATATTTGATTGTTGGAAGCTATGTATTTAGAAACATTTTCCTCCATCGGGGAGGGTTTTGGAAGAGGGGGAGGCGGCAGAAATCTAAGAGCAAAGGAATTGGGCGGGCGCTGCGCATTATTCGCGTTGCTCCATGAGAAGTTGGTGTGGTTCCTGCAACCCGGATTATAGTTATTACTATAAGGGTTTTTGTTGGGGTTGAAGGAAGGTCGCCCAGCATTTCCCACATAGTCTACGAACTCATTGACTACGCTGAAAGTAGGGGGAATCGCCCAAGGTAGACTGGAGGAGGCAGCAGACATCTCCGCCACCTGCTTCATCAGCCTTTTAACTAGAAGGGCTAAGTGGGCAGTGGCATCCACTTCGAAGAGGCCGGCCGCCTGGTTGGGAATTCCTCGCGGGATGTTCCATTGATAGGTGTTCATAGCCATCTCTTCAATAAGAGCTTGGGCAGCCTCGGGGGTCTTATTATTTAGAGTGCCCCCGGCAGCCGCGTCAATCATTTGACATGTCTGATAGTTAAGCCCGTTGTAGAATATTTGGACCTGCAACCACGTAGGCAGCGCATGGTGTTGACACTTGTGGAGGAATTCTTTAAACCGCTCCCAAGTCTCAAATAGAGACTCGGAATCTTTTTACACAAATGAAGAAATGTCCGCCCGCAACTTTGCAGTTTTGGCGAGCGGAAAATACTTCGTTAAGAACCGTTCCGCAAGCTCGGCCCAGGTGGTGATATATCCTCGCGGGAGGGAATTCAACCACGCCTTAGCTTTGGATCTTAAGGAGAATGGAAAAAGGCGTAAACGAATGACATCATCAGTGATTCCATTATTCTTAAAGGTATCGCAGATTTCCAAAAAACTAGACAAATGAATGTTCGGGTCCTCATTCGGCAGTCCATCGAACTGCACGACATTTTGGATCATTTGGATAACACTCGATTTGATCTCAAAATTATTGTTCGCCACCGTCGGGAGAATAATACTGGACCCAGTATCGTCCAAATTTGGTCGGGCATAATAAGACATTGTACGCTCGACGGCCGCGTTCGGATTAGGGTCGGCCATAACAACGACAGAGTCTTCTCCGACGGATTCTTCGGGATCCAAAGAGGGATTTCGGCATTGAGATCGAATACGTACAAATGCACGTTCGATCTCAGGATTGAAATCCAAATTTTCGGACTCCGAAGGTTGTCCACTAGTCATACACTCTAAAATATAAACAAAAAATTAACTTTCTTTTTTTGGAATTTTAAGTAAAGTTTTTAAGTTTTTTTAGTTTTTAGAAATATAGGTAAAAGTAATAGACTTCGAATTTCAAAATAACAACTCGAAGAGTCCCCTGCAACGACACCAAAAACTTGATGCGTATGAAGCCCAGCTCTAAGTTATCTAGGGAGTGCGGTGGGTCCGGATTTTGCGCGGCGAATTATAGGCAAGTGCAACTATCGCAAGTAATACAGGATATTCGCGGGAATATCGAGATCGTAAATTTCCCGGGAACAGGTTGATTATCCCTACTGCTCCGAAAGAACTATTATTTTACCGAAATATTTAAGTTGTCGATTTTAACTAAGAAAAAGCTGGAAATAGATTAAGAACAAAGTCGATGAGGAAATAACACCCGGTATCGAATTACGTTAGGACTAAAATAGATTTGAATGATTAGAGATCCTAGGTTTCAATTCAATTAAAGGGGAAACTTGGTCGTGGAGGTTCCAAAAGAATCAGCTCACCTATCTCTAGGAATATCGCTCACCTTACTATTACGGCTATTCGATCGGGCTCTCGTCCGACGAAGGATTCCTCTTAATGCCCGCAGTATGCTAAGAACCCTGCTATTTGGGGGGACCCAATCCGGAAGAATTATGCGCCTCCTCTCTCGAAACTCTCTTTACCCGGGGGTGATCAGTCCATACGCACGGTCTCTCGGCTAGCTAGCGTATGGATAACAAAAATAGAGCACACACATCGATATATGGTTCTACGCGTCGTTAACTCGGGGTAAACCTTAAGTTTTTTAATTAAATAGAAAAACAAGACCTTTAGTTATTTAAAACATTTTATATCTCAATGCTCCTTGATACCGAGGGCTAAATGCGATTAGCCACTCATCGGAATGGGGATGGCTTATGAGTTTGGTTAGGCGTGAGTTCTAAGATAAGCGCTGAAGGGTTACAAAAAAATAATAAGAAAAATAAGATAACCTAATATTAGAAATAGAAAAGCTACTAAAACAATTAAGAACACACACACTCAACCAAACACATAATAAAGAAAAAGAAAAAAAACTAAGTTACAAAGAAGAGAAAATTGCATAATTGAAATTACAAGTCCTACTCAAACGAGTAGGCGGGAAATTAAAGCAGAAAATATAAGTCCTACTCAAACGAGTAGGCGGGAAATTAAAACGAGTCCTACTCAAACGAGTAGGAGAAAATAGATGCACACACGCACACTCTCTACATAAATGAAAACACACACACTCTCTACATAAATAAATACTCACACACTCTGCATAAATGAAAAACACACACACACACTTGCATAAATGAAAACACACACACACACTTGCTGAAATGAAAAACACACACACACTTACATAAATGAAAACACACACACACACACACACACACACACACACACACACACACACACACACACACACACACACACACACACACTTGTTGAAATTAAAACGCACACACACTTGCATAAATGAAAATACACACACACTTGCTGAAATTAAAACGCACACACACTTGCATAAATGAAAACACACACACGCACACTTGCTGAAATTAAAACACACACACACACACACACTTGCTGAAATTAAAACACACACACACACACACTCCACATAAAATGAAATACACCAACGCACTCTACTTGAAATAAAAACACACCCACTTTACTAAAAATAAAAACACACTCACACACTCGATAGAAATGAAAATGCACACACACTGCAGAAAATAAAAACTCTCACACATAATCATAAAATAGAACACACACACTCTACATAAAATAAAACGCACACACACACTCTACAAAAATGAAAGAAAGTGATAAAAATTATCTCATACACGTATGTACACATACGAAAAAAAGAAAAAAACTTAGTTATCTAAAAATTAAAACAACTACATTTCTAACGCTAGAATGTGGTAGAAATGCAAAAAGAGAAGAAATAAAAATTATTTGAGCAAAAGAGTTTTCAAATTAATACAAGAAAAACAAGTGCTTGGAAAATTAAAACGTTTACATTTTTACCGTTATAAGTTGATGAAAATGCATAAAAAGTAGAAATAAAAATTATTTGAGCAAAAGTATTTTTAAGTAAATGCAAAAATCAAAGGTGTTGGAAAATTGAAATAACACATAATCCATTCTCATGGCTTTGTAAAAGGGCTTAAAAAGTGGAAGAAAGTTAAAAAGAAGCAAAAATTTTATAACCTAAAAAAGGAAAATCCAAGTTAAAGAGTAATGAAAACTACTTTTGAAATCATTTTACAAGTTCATAAGAATGAATATAAAAGAATAAAAATCCTAAATCTAAACCATTCTAAGTAGTATGATAAGAAAAATGGCTATAACAACGACTAGTAATTTTGAGAAAATTTAAAGTAAAGAAAAGCAATTTTTCATTTTAAAGCATAAATTTGGCAAATCTAACTCATACACGCACACACCCCATACAAAAATGAAAACAAAGATACACAAGGTTGATGAAAAGAAGGCATTCAGAGACATTTCAAAGCATTGTCAGGATGAAAAAACTAATGATTTTATTAACAAAGAAGTTGATTACAAAAGCTTAAACAAACTTAAAAAGGAGGGGGAGATTATCCATACAGAGCACTAAAATAGCTCCTAGCAGCAACCCTTAACACCAAAATGGTTCAAAATTCGGAACTCAAACACCTTATAGCAAGGGCCTATTTATAGACAAAAAATTCAGATTACATGCCCTTGGTCACGGGCGTGTAGGGGGGCGTGTAGGGGGGCGTGTCAACACTATTGATGAAGTGATGCCGAGCATTCAATGCCTGTTGACTTCGGGGCGGTCCACGTGGAAGTCATGCCCGTGTCTCTATCAACACGGGCGTGTCGGAGGGCGTGTCCAGCAGGTGGATCTAGGGATGGGTTGAGTCAAAAAGTCGTCGGCGATGTCTTGTCGGGCCGGGTGGAGGCGTCACGCCCATGTCGCATCTTGACACGGGCATGTCGGGTCAGTCGACGATCGTCGAGCAGGAAATCATCGAGTGCGTGACACGACACGCTGTCACAGCCGTGTCACATTTGACACTGGTATGGCAGAGGGCGTGTCCAGCAATTCTTCGGCTTTGGCTGATTTTTCTTTGAATCTAAGTCACACACCCATGTCACGAGCGTGTACTGAAGTGCACGGGCATATACCGAAGTACACGGGCATGTACTTGGCAAATTTTGACATTTTCTGAAAAATTTCAAAAAAAATAAAATAAACTTAAGTAAGAATAAAATTTATAAAAAAGGAGCATTTTATTGAACAAAATTAACAAAAAATAACAGATATGAACTAAGACGACTTAATTAATATACATAAAAATACGTATATTTACAACTCATCAATGCGTGCATGACATCTACACTTTTCTTATTTTCTTTCAAGCATTCTAGGCACCGGATCTCTCAAGTGAGTGTGATTCAGGTTGCTATGGTTCAAGAGGAGCCACCAGGTCGATTCTGTCTGTCCCTAGTATGATATTGCATTAGAGATCCGCTCCGTTAGTGGATTAGTTATTGTGGGTGAAGCCGTAGTCGCGACCGTTAGCCCCACTCGGTGATGTTTCATAGCGATCCTTAAGGATTGTGTAGAAATTCGTTAGCATTAAGACGCCGTTTGTGATGATTTTTTCACATTTTTCATGTGAGTATGTGTGGCCAGAACCGGACCGGGTGGAAATTAGTGTACACACGGGGGATTCGGGATGTTACGGTACAAATGTTGGAATAGGGTGGGGAAAGGCATGGGATTGTGATGTGCTAAGGTGTGGTTTGTCTCTATGGTCGGCTGTCTAGCCCATGACGTGCAAGTCACGTGTGGAGAGTGTCCCAGCGAGACATGTCCCCTTCTGTGGGACTGATGAGTACTCCAAGCTTAGGGTAAGCCCAGACGATCCCAGCTGCGTCCTTTTGGGTCTCCTTCAGTGGAATTGGTCCCGATATTGGAGCCGGGCCTGGGTCGTCGAGAATGGGTGGGGTCTAGCAAGGGTTCTTAGCATCAGTTTGTTTGAATGGTGGAACCCTAATGTGAGAAGTCAGAGATTACAGGCAATCCTGGGGCATGAGACCCATGAGCGAGTGGGTCCGAGACAAGAGTTCTGTGTGGCAGCTTGCATGTCGTTGAGGGAAATTAAAGTACCCTAGTGTTTGCGGCTTGAATGCCGATGGGAAAATTAGAAGTACCCGATGTGATGATGTATTAGAAGCATACTCTTTAGGGTGCCTTGGGTGAAACCCAGGATTGCATTCATGCTGCATTGTAGACCCCTTTTTATTACGTGCTCAACTTAGAAACATGTTTGTTGCTTGAGAAATCCAAACCGGTTTTATAGCTTTACATGTTATTGTATATTGCATACGAAGCGCTGACCTGTAGGGTGATGGTGTACCCCGGGGTCCATTAGGGATGGCCGGGAGGAGATGTGTTGGTTACACAGTTGAGGTCAGGCTTTGTTTACCCACATTACCACCAATTTTTACAGTGCAATGATCGCAAGTAGGAGCAAGCTCGCCGGCCAAAAAGGCCTAAGCCTCATAAAGTGAACTTACATGTATTTATATTTTTATTGAATGATGTGCTCCATGAAATGTAATCTGACATGCATGCCGAGGTAGCCTTGGAGTGCATATGCACACTACTACTGTTTAATATTGTTGTAGTTTTGGACTTATGATGTGTAAGGCCTTAAGGACATTTTGATACTCTTGGCTTGTGGTGGATAACTTCTAGTTTTAATTGTGGGTTTCCGTTGTTGATGTCTGAGTTTTTGAGATTGGGTAGTTTATATCATTTTAAAATGCTAACGCTGTAGAGTCGGTATGTTGTGGGGCCCCGGCCAGACCCATATTATACGGTCATTACAGAGGAGGTATTACAATTTGGTATCAGAGGGAGGTTAATGTCCAAGGTAAAGATTTGTGGTCGAATGTCGTAATCGGATCGTGTAGTGAAGTTATCCACCTAGGATTATCGAAGGACCATGAGTGTCCTTGTGTCTAGTTGCACGACTAAAAGCTGATTCTTGTTCTTCTTTTCTTTTGTGAAGGGTGCAAGTGACGCGGCGGTGACGTCAAGGAAATGATAAGAGCCTTCGGGGAGCAGTGCTACTATTCAGGGTCCTTTGGGCATGGGGGTAAGCCCGGCCGATTTCTTTCGCATGCTTGTAGAAGCAATGGTGGCAGCCTAAGCTACTGTTGCAGCGCAAGTTGTGACCCCTATTGCACAGGTAGCAACTTCTGCTACCTCAGATGTGGCAACAGTCGTGCCAGACGGAGGAGCCAGACAAGCAGAGCCGTTAGCTGAAAGAGTGGTCGTTGGGCATGGAGACCGACAAATGAAATATTTCCTAAGCTTCCATCCTCCAACATTCAAGGGAATCGACACACCGAACGATGCAGTGGATTGGTGGGCAAGGATTCAAGAACTATTCAGGGAAGCAGAGACGCCAGTAGAGAAGCAGTCCAGGTTTGCAAGTTTCATGTTGGAAGGTGATGCTAAACTGTGGTGGGTGAGCCATAGCGGTCGCCAGTTTCCTGGACGCACCCCGTCCATAGAAGAGTTCGGGAATGCTTTCATGAAGAATTATATTCCCGCGTCGACAAGGTTAGTCATTTAGAGGCAATTTCTGCACTTGGTGTAGTGGGACAAGGCGGTAGACGAGTATGTTCAGGAGTTTACTCGTTTGGGTCGTTATGATGGAATGACCATGGCTGACGATATGGAGAGAGACAACCTCTTCTACCATAGGCTAAGGGAGAATATGAAACAACCTCTCGTATCTATGAAGAATGCTGATTTCAATGAGCTAGGTGAGGTTACTCGAACGTTGGAAAGCGATTTGGAGCGAACCCAACATCGAATGGGTTTTGCAGCCATGCAGGGAGAAGGAAAGCCTTCTCAATATCAAGGAAAGTCTGACGGAAGTAAGTGGAAGAAGAAGTCCCATCCCTACAAGAATTGGGAGAAGGATAGTACGATGTCAAGGGGGTCTCGCTTTAAGGGACCATGATCGTTCTACAAGTGTGGCAAGCCGGGCGATATAGCTCGTTTCTATACTGAGGGTGGCACTGAGCAGGAGCCGAGGAAAGAGTAGTCGGTGCGCTCCGGGCCCAGCACAACAAATAAAGGAAATATGGCGGAGTCTGGAGCTTCTCGTTTCCAACCCATGCAGCCAAGGGCATATAACCTTGGGCAGTAGAAAGCGGTCCGCCAACCTGATGTGGTGACAGGTATGAAAGTTTAAGTTAATCTTTTACTTTAGACTTTCAAGACCGTTTATGTATGTTGCCTATGTTTTAGGCTTTGTGTTAGTTTCTGAGTACCCCGCTAGGGTATTGTTTGGTACGGGAGCGTCGCACTCCTTCCTTGCGGAAAGCTTTATCTGGAGAATTGGAGTTATCATTTTCGATAGATGTAGAGCTGAAGGTTCGCATGCCCAATGGGTCTTCCATGACTACCGGGGTGAAGGGGCTCATTTGTTGGAGTCTAGGTGGTGTTGACTTCATGTTGGTAGCAACAGTTCTACCGGTGGTCGAGTTCGATGTGATTTTGGTAATGGACTAGCTTGCAGAGAAGCGTGCCAGTATTTACTGCCTATTTAAGGTAGTGACCCTGAGAAGCGAAGGGAAGATAAAAGTTATGCTTGAGGGCCTTAGTGGAGTGGCATGTTCCCTGATTTCAGACATACAGTTGGTTCGGACAGTTAACCAGGGATGAGTAGCTCTTGTAGTATTGTTGTACATTCGCCTTTCCACATTATCACTTCGAGAAATGCTGGTAGTGGCATAGTTCGAGGATGTGTTTCCCGAGGAGCTTCGTGGAGCACCTTCTCGACTGGAGATTGATTTCTCGATTGTGTTAGTTCTAGAGGCTAGGCCGGTGTCACGTCATCATTTTATGATGGCACCAAAAGGAGTTAGCCGAACTCAAAGTACAGTTGCAGGAACTATTGGAACAGGGGTATATTAGACCCAATTCTTCACCATGGAGCGCGCCGGTACTGTTCGTGAAGAAGAAAGATGGTAGTTGTAACACCCCAAAAATCGTAGTCGAACCGGTCGCGTCCTAAGGAATTTTGGTGCTTTAATAGGGGTACACGGCCTATGACACGGGCATTTCCAAGGCCGTGTCTTTCTCTGTGTTGGTCGGCTGTGTCCAGAAAAGGACACGACATGAAACACGGCAGTTGACACAGGCGTGTCAAGTGTGACACAGGCGTGTAAAGTGTGACACAGGCGTGTTCATACCCGTGTCACCACCCGTGTTCCCAAGGGACGTGACGGTTGGCGTGGCGGTTACCTGTGACATGCCCTTAGGACACGGGCATGTCAGGACCTGACACGGGCGTGTCAGGTTGAGACACGGGCGTGTCTCGACCCGTGTCACCATGTCCTTAAATTATGTAAAGGTACGAAAAAACTAAAAGTTACCTGAGTGGAATAACTCGGGGTATTCCTCCAACATAGTCTGCACTCGCTCCTAGGAAAGCTCCTCACGTCCGCAGTTATCCCAACATACTTTAACCATTTGGATATCTTTACTGCGGAGTCGTTTGACTTTAAAGTCTTCAATACATACTAGCTTGACCTTTGTTGTCAACCCGTAATAAACAGACACTTGATCGACCCCTACCACCTACAAAGGTTCTTACACCGCCTTCCGCAACACCGATACGTGGAATACATCATGTAGCCCACTCAACTCCACTGATAGTTTCAAACGATACGCTGCCTCGCCAACCCGCTCCAGTATTTCAAATGGTCCCTGGTATCTCGGACTCAGCTTCTTCAAGCGTCGAACCCGCGAGACACCCTTGAATGGCTTGATTTTCAAATACACCCAGTCGCCAACACTGAACTCCACATTCCTATGCTTGGTGTTATAGTATTTTGCCTGCCTCTCCTGAGCGATATTCAACCATTCTTGAATTGTACGTATCTTTGAAGTGGCATCTTCCACCGCTTGATGTTTGTATAGATTTGACTCGCATGTCTCCAACCAAGACAACGACGTGCTACACTTCCTTCCATACAAGGCCTCGAAAGGTGCCATTCCAATACTCGCTTGATAGTTGTTGTTATATGCAAACTCCACCATGTACAGGTGATCTTCCCACTGCTTTCTGAAATCCAGGTCACACATGCGAAGTATGTCCTCCATCGTCCTGTTGACCCTCTCGGTCTAACCACCCGTCTGAGGATGAAAGGTTGTGCTGAAACTCAGCTTAGTTCCCAAAAGTCTATGCACAAGCCTCCAGTCATTTGACGTGAAACATCCATCCCGGTCACTAACAATACTGCGGGGCACACCATGCAATCGAACATTATTTTCCACATAGAGTTTGGCTAAATTTTCTACCAGATCTTCCTTCCTGTTTGGGATGAAGTGCGGCACTTTTGTCAATCTATCTACGACTACCCTGATGGTGTCGTTCCCCCTCTACGACTTTGGCAAACCATGCACAAAATCCATAGAAATGTCGTCAAACTTCCATTCTGGGGTAGGCAAGGACTTTAAGAATCCTCCGGGCTTCTGGCACTCCGTCTTCACCAATGCACATGTCTGGCACTTGGACATATAAAGTGCTACATCCTTCTTTAATTCTGGCCACCAGAATAACTTCTTCATGTCTTTATACATCTTTGTGCTCCTCGGGTGGATTGAGTACTTGGTATGATGAGCCTCGTACATCAACTCCTCCAAAAGATTATCCGCACTATGGATGCATAGGCGACCATCCCTCCATAGCAGTCCATCCTCAACAACAAATTGGGAATTTGACCCATCCAGAGATTCGTCCAAGATCTGCTTCATCCTGCTATCCTGAACCAAAGCGCACCGAACTCTATTAGCTAGGTCATACTGCACATCTGTCCAATACAATTTTGCCTCGACACTAGTCTTCTTGTCGATGTAAGATCTCTAATGCCTCCAAATCACAGACCTAACTCTCATCGTGTACCGACAACCAACTGGCTCGCGCAGGAGCCCTACAACTCAACGCATCCGCCACTGCATTTCCTTTCCCAGGCACATAATGTATCTCGAAAGTGTAGTCCCCCAAGAACTCAATCCACCTCTGATGCCTCATGTTCAGGTCCTTCTGATCTAAGAAGTACTTCAGGCTCTTATGATCGGTGTTGATATCAACCTTCACACCGTACAGGTTGTGCCTCCACAGTTTTAGATCAAATATCATGGCCGCTAACTCTAAGTCGTGGACCGGATAATTCCTGTCGTGAACCTTCAATTACCGTGAACCATAGGCTATCACGCTCCCATACTGTAGCAGAACACAGCCCAAACCACTGACCGAAGCATCACTATAAATTTCATACCCTTCGGTCCCACACGGCGAACATAAAATGGGCATCGTGGTCAACCGCCTCTTCAACTCTTCAAAAGCATGCTCGCACTCCAGAGACCGTACAAACTTTTGATCCTTCCTTGTCAACATCATGAGTGGTAGTGCTATCCGCGAGAAGTTCTCTACGAAGCACCTGTAGTATCCGGCAAGCCCCAGAAAGCTCCGGACTTCCGCCATTGTAGTCAACACAGGCCACTCCCGTATCACCACTATCTTCACCGGATCCACCGCTATCCCTTCACCACTAACAATATGACCAAGGAACGCTATCGAGGATAACCAGAACTCATACTTGGAGAACTTAGCATACAACTGATTCCTTCTCAACATCTCCAACACCATATGCAGATGCTTGTAGTGGTCATCCTCACAATGCGAGTACACCAAGATATCGTCGATAAATACTATCACAAAATGGTCCAGGTACTCTCTGAACGTCCTGTTCATCTGATCCATAAACATGGATGCCTCATTGGTCAACCCAAACAGCATGACCATAAACTCATAATGCCCAAACCGCGTGCTGAATGCTGTCTTTGGGATGTCGCTTTCCCTTATCCTTAATTGATAGTAACCGGACTTCAGATCTAACTTCGAATATACTGTTGACCCAACCAATTGATCAAAAAGATCGTCAATCCTTGGGATCGGGTACTTATTCTTAACCGTAAGCTTGTTCAACTCCCGATAGTCGATACAGAGTCGCAAGCTCCCATCCTTCTTCTTAATGAAGAGGACCGGTGTGCTCCAAGGTGACGAACTTGGAAGCACATAGCCATGCTCCAATAACTCTTGCATTTGCACCTTCATCTCCGCCATCTCTCTAGGTGTTATCTGATACGGAGATCGTGATACCGGTTTAGCACCCGACACTATCTCAATTGTAAAATCGATTTCCCGCTGAGGAGGTGCTCCGGGGAGATCATCTGGGAACACATCAGGATACTCGGACACAACTGAAATACTGCCCAAACTTGGCTTAGGCGTTGAAGTTTGCACTAATGTGACAAATAGATCTTCCCCAGACCGAACTGCCTTGATCACCTGGAGGGCCGACATCAAAATCTTACTCGACCCATTCATGCCCGCAAACGTAGTCTCCCGATCAGTATTCAGTCCCAAATTAACCTCCTTTCGGTTCAAATCAATGCATGCTCGCTGCTCCGAGAGCCAGTCCATACCAAATGTAACGTCCTGAATCGCTCTAGGCCCGTAGTGTGTGTGTTTTTGAGCCAGGAGGGTTGACTCGAGTCCTGAGAAGTGCAGGGAATTGGACTGCACTTGTGGAGAAGTGGAGAAATCAGTGTAAAAAGACACGGGTAGTAACACGGGTAGTGACACGGGTAGTGACACGGGTAGTGACACGGGTAGTGACACGGGTAGCGACACGGGTAGCGACACGGGCGTGTCCCTACCCGTGTGCGTTGAGTTGAGCTCGACGAGCCGTGTCGAGACTAACGAGCTGTGTCGACACCAAGTGACACGGGTAGTGACACGGCCGTGTCCCTACCCGTGTGCGTCGAGTTGAGCTCGACGAGGCGTGTCGAGATCGTCGAACTGTGTCGACACCAAGTGACACGGGTAGTGACACGGGCGTGTCCCTACCCGTGTGCGTCGAGTTGAGCTCGACGAGGCGTGTCGAGATGCAACCCGAGAAGGACACGAGCAAGGACACAGCCAGGCACACAGCCGTGTCATGTGGACACGGGTCGAGACACGGGCATGTCCCTACCCGTGTCAAGTATTGAACCGACATGGAAACTATCGTTGCCGCTTCGCCAGGCAGGACACGGGTAAGGACACGGCCGTGTCCCTACCTGTGTCACATTTTATATATATGGGGGAGAGAAAACCCTAGCCGTTTTCATTCTCATTTCTTCCCCTATTTCCTGTGAGAACTCCTGGTGAGAGGGAAAACTGCTGGAGCAAGTTCTACCGAAGGAGATCCGCCATCGCCGTGAAAGAGAAGATGCCGCCAAGGAGAACTACGAGATCCATGGCCGGAAATGGTGGTACCGCTGGAGCCAATGTGAGTTTCCTACCCTCTCCCTTGGTGCTAGATCTATAGTTATTTTCCTAGGAGTGACATCGGCTCAAAGGAGTCTTGATGGAGAGAAGAAGTCTTCTAGGTTTGGCCATGCTAGGACTTGTGTTCTAGATTTTAGATCTCTTCAACCACTCTCTTCTTCTATGTGATGATGGAGGATGGTTTCGTGAAGAGTATTGGCCTCATGAGGTTGAATAAGGGTGGAGGAAATTCTGGAATGATTTGGGATGATCGCATTGAGGAGGAAGATGAACCGATGTCGTTCATGCCGCCTTAAGATGCGCGCAGAACCTGTATTCTGCGCGCAGCGAACTTCGTGGCCATTTTTAGGTATGCCATGGCCATATCTGGGCTTTCGGCTAAACACGAAAGTTGAAGCCCTTGAAATACCTTTCCAACGAATGGTTACACGACTTCTGGCGAAGTGCGTAGCCACGGGAAAGTCTAAACGAAAATGGTGTTCAATAAATCCTGTATGCAGAAACTGTGTTCTGTACGCAGCGGACTTCAAGTCCGATTTCAAATAGGATAATGTCGAATCTGGGTTGAGGTCTGAATACGAGAGTTGTATACCTCGGAAAGACCTTTCCATCGTGGGGTCACACGTCTTCACCGGATTCCTGTAACTTCGGGAATCTTCGGTCGAAGTTGCTGTCCAGAATCAGCCTGCACCTAAATTCTGGGCTTAATGGAAAATGGATTTTTGATTCGGTGAGATTAATAATGCAAGATACTTGGCTTGGATGAATGATTAATCATTTGTTGCAGATTTCATATTATCAAATTGAGAAACAATATTATTTAAACGAACCGAATTGGTAGAAATTGAAAGATTGATAATTGTGCACCTCATGTTTATATTATGACATTATCGAATGAAAAGTGTGATAAATCTTTATATGCGCATCATGTTTATATTAGACTGTCATCATTTGGAAAGTCATATAGATGAATAGATTATGATCATGGACATGTTTCATTAATGAAATGAGTCTTGTAGTCCAATACTTATAGAGTCGTCTCCCTACGGGTAGTATTATGAAGGGATGTAAGTGCGATGTTGACCGTCACTTGTTTTGGTTGTGTTGAGATAAGGTGTGGATGGATGGTTGGGCTGTGTCCTCGTGTTTACTTCCAAGGCCCCTTCCATGTTATGTTGATGCGGTATTTGCATGTGGTGTGAGTCGACACGCGGTGTCGTAATCCTGTGTTAAGGATAGTGTGGCAGGTCTACGGGCTCGCCAGTCGTCACACCGACGGGAGTTGGCAGTTAGGCTTGGTCGGTTTGGGCTGTGTCCTCGGTGTTCACGTCCCGAGGCCCCTCCGGCCATGTGAACGGTTGGGCTGTGTACTCGTGCTTTCTTCTGAGGCCCCTTCCGGGTCACGCAAGGCCAATTCGGGCTGTGTTCTTGGTGCACATCTACCCAAGACCCCGCTGGGCCATAGTACGCATGGGCTCCGCTGTTGTGTTCTTAGCGTTGAGGCGTACGGAGGCCTAGGTGAAGTAATGTGATACCCGCCTAGTAGTAGAAGTGCCCGTTCTACTGTCACCGCCTGGCCACGACGGCTGATGCCTGAGAGGTTAGCTACCTGCTCGAAAAGTGGGAACTACAGTCTGTGTCGACATAGCAATTGCATGGGTGTGCATGGGTGAGTCATTGCATAGCATTCATAGCATTTCATAACATTGCACAACAGGATCCTCATCGTATAAGTTTGTATGGGCACTCTTATACGATGAGTTACTTTATGCAAATCGATCCTTAACTTATAAGCTTGTATGGGCATCCTTATAAGTTAAGTTACTTTCCTGCTGTAGATTTTCTTACACTTGTTACCATACCTTGATGGCTCTTGTAGAATTGTTAGTTTATATATGGATAGCTTTGTAGAACTGCTAGTATACATTAATACTCATGTACCTTGTCACCTGTTTGTACTTTTATACTCCCTTACTTGCATACTTGTTATATACTATACTCTTGTTCCTTTTCTCCGCCCGGTGCCGAGGAGTCGCCGGGGGAGCGGATGTGAAACCACTTAGTCGTTTCGACTAACGGTTGCTA
This sequence comes from Platanthera guangdongensis, assembly GCA_039583875.1. Lineage (NCBI taxonomy): Eukaryota > Viridiplantae > Streptophyta > Magnoliopsida > Asparagales > Orchidaceae > Platanthera > Platanthera guangdongensis. Next base: position 236,428,753 of record CM077150.1, read on the forward strand.
CGCCTTCCTTTTTAGGAGGTCACGCCGCAGGTAGAGCAGCCGCAGACTACGCAGCAGGACAGCCAGGCCAGGACGACAGAGCCTGATGTGACGGTGCCGTCGATACCGTCGGTTACTGATGTTAGTATTTTGATTACTCTGATGTAGCCCGTTTGGGCAATGATTAGCCGTACTCTGATATTTTGTAGAAGCTTGTTTAGCTTCTCATTATTTCATGTTTTTGGACATTATATACTTAGTGTGGATTTTGACTTCTCTTGCTTATTTATTTGGTTGGGTTGGCATTTATATTGATATGGTTGTAGCCGGCGGAATAGGCGTCTTGTGGTACAGGTTAGCCCGTGTGCTAATGCTACCGCAAGGCGGCTGTTCCGGGCATAAGACTCCCCCTTCGTGACGTGTTTTGGAATTCGGGGAGGAGGGGTCTTACAAATGGTATCAGTTTGCCACGATCCTCAACTAAAGAAGTCATTCAACAATGGTGCCACCCCCGTTTGGTTAGTCAGTTTGGGGACAAACTGACTTAGCGGAAGCAGTGGTGTGCTCATATGTAATTCGCATCAAGTTTGTCCAACTTTGACCTTGAGTTTAGCCAACCTGACCACAAATTTGTCGTGTACGTGTAGGTTCCACTGCATGTTGAGCCGATGGGGGGGGGGGGGGGTACTCCTACCCCTCCCATACCCACTCAGTTGCAACAGTCTGAGTTGGGGCAGACGCTCACCGCCATTCTTGATGCTTTTAAGGCACAGCAGGCTCCGGTGCAACAACAGACCCCGAGCTCCAATTGGCTGAGCACCTTCCGGGCTCTCTCCCCTCCCGTCTACCTTGGGGCGGAGTCAGCCGTACGTACAGAGGAATGGCTAGACACGATACAGGAGTTGTTGGCTGGTATCCGTTGCCCGGCCAACATGGCAGTGACATTGGCAGTGTCCGTCTTGGACTTCCATGCGAAGAGGTGGTGGAAGTCCCTCATGGGATCTACCTTTCAAGGCTGAATCTACACAGAGATAAGTTGGAGTGAATTCTCGGGTGTTTTCTTGGAGCACTTTATCCCTACGTCGGCCCGAGATGAGCTTGAGCAGAGGTTCCTTCTATTAAAGCAGGGATCAAAGACGGTTACGGAATACCAGCGGGAATTCCAGCATCTCGCAAGGTTTGCGGATTCTTACGAGTTGGATGACAGAGGCTATGCCAAGCGCTTCTACAAAGGGCTGCGAGATTCCCTAAGGCAGTCCCTTTTGTTTATAGCGGATGGTAGCTTGGCGTAGATCATTGATATGGCAAAAAGATTGGAGGCGGACCACATGGGATGTAGTAAGAGGCCTGCGGAGGACGTGATGGAAGCCGGCCCATGGAATAGAAGGAGGCGAGACTTTAGAGGAGGAAGAGGACACCAAAGAGGTGGAGGGCGTGTCCACCAAAACTATAGGGTGGAGCATCCAGTTCCGCAGCCGCCTGCGTTGCCTCCACCCCCACAGCCTCAGCAATTTCAACAACCTGCAGGGCGTCGTGGTCTGGTGTGCTTCGAATGCAACCAGCGGGGCCACATCCGACGTTTCTGCCCGCAGTTATTTGGGAATGTCCCTCCTGCTCTCCCTCCCGCTCTCCCTCCAGCTGCTTTTCGAGGGCGGGGATATATGCGTGGTCGAGGACGAGGACCGCCAAGAGGTAATCCCGGCCCTGCTAGGGATCAAGTGTACGCGCTTGACATGGCGCAGGAACGGAACCCCCAAGATGTGATTGCAGGTATGATTTAATTAATTCACATATTTGCATGGCCTAACATGATTTGATTAGAACTTATTAGACACTAGCAATAAGTTTTGGTTGTTGGCACTTAGGCATCGTGATTATTGGCGGGAAGACGGCCTATGCGCTGTTCGATACCGGTGCCTCACACTCCTTTGTGTCCGAGGATTTCATAAAAGACGTGGGGGATGTACAGTACTTCACTAACATAGCCCGACGTGTACGCCTTCCGGACGGCTCGGAGATGTTCGCGACCGCTAAGTGCGAGTTGGAGTTATTTATTGATGGGAAAGCCTTTGATACACCGGCCACGGTTCTGAGAATGCCGGAGTTCGACATCATTTTGGGCATGGCATGGCTGGACTGGCACTTCGCGAGGATCGACTGCATGGAGAAGCGGATCTATTTGAGACATGGAGACTCTGACGTCATCTTCCAAGGTATTGGCTTCGCGCCACGTATGATATTATCTTCTATTCAGGCTGTAAAGGCTCATATGAAGGGGGATGAGGTCTTCATGATCTGGTTCGAGTTGAAGGAAGCAGCGTTGGAATTAAAGGATGTACGGGTAGTGCGGGATTTTCCCGAGGTATTTCCTGAAAAGCTGCCAGGATTGCCCCCACATAGAGAACTCGATTTCCAGATTAATCTAGTACCAGGTGCCAAGCCTGTATCTAAGGCTCCGTACAGAATGGCCCCGAAAGAACTAGCAGAATTTAGAGTTCAACTACAGGAACTAGTGGATTCAGGGTTCGTACGCCCCAGTTCATCACCATGGGGAGCCCCTGTGCTATTCGTGAAGAAGAAGGATGGAACCCTGCGATTGTGCATAGATTATCGGGAACTCAATCGGTTGACGGTGCGGAACACTTATCCGTTACCGCGGATCGACGAGTTGTTCGATCAATTAGTGGGAGCACATTGGTTCTCTAAACTAGACTTGCGCTCTGGATACTATCAGTTGAGGATACATGAGGGGGATATTTAGAAAACAGCATTCAGTTCGAGATATGGTTTGTATGAGTTCACAATAATGCCGTTTGGGCTCACAAATGCACCTTCAGCCTTCATGAGTCTAATGAACAAGGTGTTTGAACCATACTTGGACATCTTCGTCATTGTTTTCATCGACGACATCTTGGTCTACTCAAAGACAGAGGAGGAGCATGTCGAGCACCTGACCTTAGTTTTGAAGAAATTGAAGGAGCACGCCTTGTATGCCAAGTTTAGCAAGTGTGAATTCTGGCTTAAGGAGGTTGCCTTCTTGGGGCATGTGATCAGTGGAGCAGGGTTAGCAGTGGATCCAGCAAAGGTGCGGGCCGTGAAGGAGTGGTCGCCCTTGAAGTCGGCGGCCGATGTACGAAGCTTTCTTGGACTTGCTGGCTACTACCGCAAGTTCGTGAAAGGATTTTCCAAGATTGCCCTTCCTCTTACCTCCTTGACAAAGAAGGGTGTGCCATTTGAGTGGACACCTCAATGTGAAGCGGCATTTCAAGAGTTGAAAGATAGGCTTACCTCCGCCCCCATCCTTGCACTTCCGTCGGGGAAGGAAGGATTTCAGGTTTACACGGACGCATCATATCAAGGGATGGGTGCGGTGCTGATGCAGCACGGACACGTGATCGCTTATGCTTCAAGGAAGTTAAAGAAACATGAAATCAATTACCCGGTTCATGATTTGGACCTGGGAGCAGTGGTGTTCGCTTTGAAGGTCTGGAGGCATTACCTATATGGCGTACACTGCGAGATCTTTTCCGATCACAAGAACTTGAAGTATGTCCACACTCAGAAGGAGTTGAACATGAGACAACGACGGTGGTTGGAATTTCTATGCGACTATGAGTTCACCATGAACTACCACCCCGGGAAAGCGAACTCCGTAGCCGATGCCTTGAGTAGGAAAGCGCCAGGCTCTAGCCCAGAGTCTCGGTTGATGAGTATGGAGTTGACTCGGATGGTCGAAGAGATGGAAATTACTCTAGTATTCAAGGCTCCTTCGGCAGAGCATGCAGAGTATTTGGCCAACATGAGCATAGTTTGTGATATCCAAGACCGGATTCGGGTGGAGCAAGGAATGGATGCGGCCTTGGCCCCGACAATCAAGGCAATTGAAGATGGGACCACCGATGAGTACACACTAAAAGACGGCCTCATTTATTTTCGTGGCCGACTCTATATTCCCAAGGGCGGCAAAATTCGGGAGGATATCTTGAGAGAGGCACATTCCTCTCAATATTCAGTGCACCCGGGTGTTGCTAAGATGTACGCCGGATTGCGGAAGACCATGTGTTGGCCGGGAATGAAGAAGGATGTTCGCTACTATGTTACACATTGCGAAGCTTGTCAAAGAGTGAAGGCTGAATGCAGGAGTCCCGGTGGTTTGTTGCAGTCATTGCCCATCCCCGAATGGAAGTTTGAGGGCATCTCCATGGACTTTGTCCATGGGCTACCTCGCTCATGCTCCGGGAATGATTCGGTGTGGGTTATTGTGGATCGACTGACAAAGGTGGCCCGGTTCATTCCAATGAAGAAGGAAACACACGTGGATGTTTTGGTACGCCTTTTTGTGGAGCAATTTGTACGGTATCATGGCGTGCCCAAGACAATTGTTTCGGATCGGGATGGTCGGTTTACATCCAATGAGTGGAAGGCGGTACAGGCGTATTTGGGCTCACGCCTAACCTTTAGTACCGCATTTCATCCTCAGACGGACGGGCAGTCAGAGCGGACTATCAGAACACTGGAGGATTTATTAAGGTTATGTGTGTTGGATAGAGGAGAGCCGTGGGAAAGACTCTTGCACCTGGTGGAATTCTCCTACAACAATAGTCATCAAGCGAGCATCAGTATGGCGCCCCATGAAGCCCTTTACGGAAGAAGGTGCATGACCCCCTTGTCTTGGGTGCAGGATGAAGATCTGAAGGTATTGGGAAATGAATATATAGATGATACTGATGTGGCGGTCAGATTGATACGGGATCGCATGTTGGAGGCTCAAAGTCGACAGGCAAAATATTACAATAAAAAGCACCGGATGGTGGAGTTCCAAGTGGGCGAAAAAGTGTTCCTCAAGATTCGGCCGATGCATGGAGTATCGCGGGTGCGTGGAGTGAAAACGCTCAGCACAAGGTATGTTGGGCCTTATACTATATTGGAAAGGATTGGCCCGTTGGCCTATCGGTTGGAGCTACCACCAGAACTAGAAAATCTTCACGACGTGTTTCATGTATCGTCACTTCGAAAAGCACTATTGCGGCCCGACCAATTTATTCCCACTATTGGTGGTGCAGTGGCGTCAGATAGGTCTGTGCGACTAGAGCCGGTGCGGATTGTTGACAGCGAGACAAGAACATTACGCCGCAAAAGTGTTCCCTTAGTGAAGGTGCTATGGTTGAATCATGGGAAGGAGGAGTACACATGGGAGCCAATGGATTTAATGCAGCAACGCTACCCGGAGTTGTTTGCTCAAGGTAATCTTATTTAAAAGTATATGTTAAATTTCCTGTTATGCTCTTCTCCCCACAGCCTAAGACTGATTTCGGGGACGAAATCTTTTATTTTGTTTATAGGATTTGTAACATCCTGAATCGCTCTAGGCCCCTAGTGTGTGTGTTTTTGAGCCAGGAGGGTTGACTCGAGTCCTGAGAAGTGCAGGGAATTGGACTGCACTTTGTGGAGAAGTGGATAAATCAGTGTAAAAAGACACGGGTAGTGACACGGGTAGTGACACGGGTAGTGACACAGGTAGTGACACGGGTAGTGACACGGGTAGCGACACGGGTAGCGACACGGGCATATCCCTACCCGTGTGCGTCGAGTTGAGCTCGACGAGCCGTGTCGAGACTGACGAGCTGTGCCGACACCAAGTGACACGGGTAGTGACACGGGTAGTGACACGGCCGTGTCCCTACCCGTGTGCGTCGAGTTGAGCTCGACGAGGCATGTCGAGATCGTCGAACTGTGTCGACACCAAGTGACACGGGTAGTGACACGGGCGTGTCCCTACCCGTGTGCGTCGAGTTGAGCTCGACAAGGCGTGTCGAGATGCAACCCGAGAAGGACACGGCCAAGGACACGACCAGGCACACGGCCGTGTCATGTGGACACGGGTCGGGACACGGGCGTGTCCCCACCCGTGTCAAGTATTGAACCGACATGGAAACTGTCGTTGCCGCTTCGCCAGGCAGGACACGGGTAAGGACACGGCCGTGTCCCTACCCGTGTCACATTTTATATATATGGGGGAGAGAAAACCATAGCCGTTTTCATTCTCATTTCTTCCCCTATTTCCTGTGAGAACTCCTGGTGAGAGGGAAAACTGCTGGAGCAAGTTCTACCGAAGGAGATCCGCCATCGCCGTGAAAGAGAAGATGCCGCCAAGGAGAACTACGAGATCCATGGCCGGAAATGGTGGTACCGCTGGAGCCAATGTGAGTTTCCTACCCTCTCCCTTGGTGCTAGATCTATAGTTATTTTCCTAGGAGAGACATCGGCTCAAAGGAGTCTTGATGGAGAGAAGAAGTCTTCTAGGTTTGGCCATGCTAGGACTTGTGTTCTAGATTTTAGATCTCTTCAACCACTCTCTTCTTCTATGTGATGATGGAGGATGGTTTCATGAAGAGTATTGGCCTCATGAGGTTGAATAAGGGTGGAGGAAATTCTGAAATGATTTGGGATGATCGCATTGAGGAGGAAGATGAACCGATGTCGTTCATGCCGCCTTAAGATGCGCACAGAACCTGTATTCTGCGCGCAGCGAACTTCGTGGCCATTTTTAAGTATGCCATGTCCATATCTGGGCTTTCGGCTAAACACGAAAGTTTACGCCCTTGAAAATACCCTTCCAACGAATGGTTACACGACTTCTGGTGAAGTCCGTAGCCACGGGAAAGTCTAAACGAAAATGGTGTTCAATAAATCCTGTATGCAGAAACTGTGTTCTGTACGCAGCGGACTTCAAGTCCGATTTCAAATAGGATAATGTCGAATCTGGGTTGAGGTCTGAATACGAGTGTTGTAGAACTCGGAAAGACCTTTACATCGTGGGGTTACACGTCTTCACCGGATTCTTGTAGCTTCGGGAATCTTCGGTCGAAGTTGCTGTCCAGAATCAGCCTGCACCTAAATTCTGGGCTTAATGGAAAATGGATTTTTGATTCGGTGAGATTAATAATGCAAGATACTTGACTTGGATGAATGATTAATCATTTGTTGCAGATTTCATATTATCAAATTGAGAAACAATATTATTTAAACGAACCGAATTGGTAGGAATTGAAAGATTGATAATTGTGCACTTCATGTTTATATTATGACATTATCGAATGAAAAGTGTGATAGATCTTTATATGCGCATCATGTTTATATTAGATTGTCATCATTTGGAAAGTCATATAGATGAATAGATTATGATCATGGACATGTTTGATTAATGAAATGAGTCTTGTAGTCCAATACTTAGAGAGTCGTCTCCCTACGGGTAGTATTATGAAGAGATGTAAGTGCGATGTTGACCGTCACTTGTTTTGGTTGTGTTGAGATAAGGTGTGGATGGATGGTTGGGCTGTGTCCTCGTGTTTACTTCCGAGGCCCCTTCCATGTTATGTTGATGTGGTATTTGCATGTGGTGTGAGTCGACACGCGGTGTCGTAATCCTGGGTTAAGGATTGTGTGGCAGGTCTACGGGCTCGCCAGTCGTCACACCGACGGGAGTTGGCAGTTAGGCTTGGTCGGTTTGGGCTGTGTCCTCGGTGTTCACGTCCCGAGGCCCCTCCGGCCATGTGAACGGTTGGGCTGTGTCCTCGTGCTTTCTTCCGAGGCCCCTTCCGGGTCACGCAAGGCCAGTTCGGGCTGTGTTCTTGGTGCACATCTACCCAAGACCCCGCTGGGCCATAGTACGCATGGGCTCCGCTGTTGTGTTCTTAGCGTTGAGGCGTACGGAGGCCTAGGTGAAGTAGTGTGATACCCGCCTAGTAGTAGAAGTGCCCGTTCTACTGTCACCGCCTGGCCACGGCGGCTGATGCCTGAGAGGTTAGCTACCTGCTCGAAAAGTGGGAACTACAGTCTGTGTCGACATAGCAATTGCATGGGTGTGCATGGGTGAGTCATTGCATAGCATTCATAGCATTTCATAACATTGCACAACAGGATCCTCATCGTATAAGTTTGTATGGGCACTCTAATACGATGAGTTACTTTATGCAAATCGATCCTTAACTTATAAGCTTGTATGGGCATCCTTATAAGTTAAGTTACTTTCCTGCTGTAGATTTTCTTACACTTGTTACCATACCTTGATGGCTCTTGTAGAATTGTTAGTTTATATATGGATAGCTTTGTAGAACTGCTAGTATACATTGATACTTATGTACCTTGTCACCTGTTTGTACTTTTATACTCCCTTACTTGCATACTTGTTATATACTATACTCTTGTTCCTTTTCTCCGCCCGGTGCCGAGGAGTCGCCGGGGGAGCGGATGTGAAACCACTTAGTCATTTCGACTAACGGTTGCTACGTCTTCCTTTTTAGGAGGTCACGCCGCAGGTTGAGCAGCCGCAGACTACGCAGCAGGACAGCCAGGCCAGGACGACAGAGCCTGATGTGACGGTGCCGTTGATACCGTCGGTTACTGATGTTAGTATTTTGATTACTCTGATGTAGCCCGTTTGGGCAATGATTAGCCGTACTCTGATATTTTGTAGAAGCTTGTTTAGCTTCTCATTATTTCATGTTTTTGGACATTATATACTTAGTGTGGATTTTGACTTCTCTTGCTTATTTATTTGGTTGGGTTGGCATTTATATTGATATGGTTGTAGCCGGCGGAATAGGCGTCTTGTGGTACAGGTTAGCCCGTGTGCTAATGCTACCGCAAGGCGGCTGTTCTGGGCATAAGACTCCCCCTTCGTGACGTGTTTTGGAATTCGGGGAGGAGGGGTCTTACAAATGGTATCAGTTTGCCACGATCCTCAACTAAAGAAGTCATTCAGCAATGGTGCCACCCCCATTTGGTTAGTCGGTTTGGGGACAAACTGACTTAGCGGAAGCAGTGGTGTGTCCATATGTAATTCGCATTAAGTTTGTCCAACTTTGACTTTGAGTTTAGCCAACCTGACCACAAATTTGTCGTGTACGTGTAGGTTCCACTGCATGTTGAGCCGATGGGGGGTACTCCTACCCCTCCCATACCCACTCAGTTGCAACAGTCTGAGTTGGGGCAGACGCTCACCGCCATTCTTGATGCTTTTAAGGCACAGCAGGCTCCGATGCAACAACAGGCCCCGAGCTCCAATTGGTTGAGCACCTTCCGGGCTCTCTCCCCTCCCGTCTACCTTGGGGCGGAGTCAGCCGTACGTACAGAGGAATGGCTAGACACGATACAGGAGTTGTTGGCTGGTATCCGTTGCCCGGCCAACATGGCAGTGATATTGGCAGTATCCGTCTTGGACTTCCATGCGAAGAGGTGGTGGAAGTCCCTCATGGGATTTACCTTTCAAGGCCGAATCTACACAGAGATAAGTTGGAGTGAATTCTCGGGTGTTTTCTTGGAGCACTTTATCCCTACGTCGGCCCGAGATGAGCTTGAGCAGAGGTTCCTTCTATTAAAGCAGGGATCAAAGACGGTTACGGAATACCAGCGGGAATTCCAGCATCTCGCAAGGTTTGCGGATTCTTACGAGTTGGATGACAGAGGCTATGCCAAGCGCTTCTACAAAGGGCTGCGAGATTCCCTAAGGCAGTCCCTTTTGTTTATAGCGGATGGTAGCTTGGCAGAGATCATTGATATGGCAAAAAGATTGGAGGCGGACCACATGGGATGTAGTAAGAGGCCTGCGGAGTACGTGATGGAAGCCGGCCCATGGAATAGAAGGAGGCGAGGCTTTAGAGGAGGAAGAGGACACCAAAGAGGTGGAGGGCGTGTCCACCAAAACTATAGGGTGGAGCATCCAGTTCCGCAGCCGCCTGCGTTGCCTCCACCCCCACAGCCTCAGCAATTTCAACAACCTGCAGGGCGTCGTGGTCTGGTGTGCTTCGAATGCAACCAACCGGGCCACATCCGACGTTTCTGCCCGCAGTTATTAGGGAATGTCCCTCCTGCTCTCCCTCCCGCACTCCCTCCAGCTGCTTTTCGAGGGCGGGGATATATGCGTGGTCGAGGACGAGGACCGCCAAGAGGTAATCCCGGCCCTGCTAGGGATCAAGTGTACGCGCTTGACATGGCGCAGGAACGGAACCCCCAAGATGTGATTGCTGGTATGATTTAATTAATTCACATATTTGCATGGCCTAACATGATTTGATTAGAACTTATTAGACACTAGCAATAAGTTTTGGTTGTTGGCACTTAGGCATCGTGATTATTGGCGGGAAGACGGCCTATGCGCTGTTCGATACCGGTGCCTCACACTCCTTTGTGTCCGAGGATTTCATAAAAGACGTGGGGGATGTACAGTACTTCACTGGCATAGCCCGACGTGTACGCCTTCCGGACGGCTCGGAGATGATCACGACCGCTAAGTGCGAGTTGGAGTTATTTATTGATGGGAAAGCCTTTGATACACCGGCCACGGTTTTGAGAATGCTGGAGTTCGACATCATTTTGGGCATGGCATGGCTGGACTGGCACTTCGCGAGGATCGACTGCGCGGAGAAGCGGATCTATTTGAGACATGGAGACTCTGACGTCATCTTCCAAGGTATTGGCTCCGCGCCACGTATGATATTATCTTCTATTCAGGCTGTAAAGGCTCATATGAAGGGGGATGAGGTCTTCATGATCTGGTTCGAGTTGAAGGAAGCAGCGTTGGAATTAAAGGATGTACGGGTAGTGCGGGATTTTCCCGAGGTATTTCCTGAAAAGCTGCCAAGATTGCCCCCGCATAGAGAGGTCGATTTCCAGATTAATCTAGTACCAGGTGCCAAGCCTGTATCTAAGGCTCCGTACAGAATGGCCCCGAAAGAACTAGCATAATTTAGAGTTCAACTACATGAACTAGTGGATTCAGGGTTCGTACGCCCCAGTTCATCACCATGGGGAGCCCCTGTGCTGTTCGTGAAGAAGAAGGATGGAACCCTGCGATTGTGCATAGATTATCGGGAACTCAATCGGTTGACGGTGAGGAACACTTATCCTCTACCGCGGATCGACGAGTTGTTCGATCAATTAGTGGGAGCACATTGGTTCTCTAAACTAGACTTGCGCTCTGGATACTATCAGTTGAGGATACATGAGGGGGATATTCAGAAAACAACATTCAGTTCGAGATATGGTTTGTATGAGTTCACAGTAATGCCGTTTGGGCTCACAAATGCACCTTCGGCCTTCATGAGTCTAATGAATAAGGTGTTTGAACCATACTTGGACATCTTCGTCATTGTTTTCATCGACGACATCTTGGTCTACTCAAAGACGGAGGAGGAGCATGTCGAGCACCTGACCTTAGTTTTGAAGAAATTGAAGGAGCACGCCTTGTATGCCAAGTTTAGCAAGTGTGAATTCTGGCTTAAGGAGGTTGCCTTCTTAGGGCATGTGATCAGTGGAGCAGGGTTAGCAGTGGATCCAGCAAAGGTGCGGGCCGTGAAGGAGTGGTCGCCCTTGAAGTCGGCGGCCGATGTACGAAGCTTTCTTGGACTTGCTGGCTACTACCGCAAGTTCGTGAAAGGATTTTCCAAGATTGCCCTTCCTCTTACCTCCTTGACGAAGAAGGGTGTGCCATTTGAGTGGACACCTCAATGTGAAGCGGCATTTCAAGAGTTGAAAGATAGGCTTACCTCCGCCCCCATGCACTTCCGTGGGGAAGGAAGGATTTCAGGTTTACACGGAGATCATATCAAGAGATGGGTGATGCATCACGGACACGTGATGCTTATGCTTCAAGGCAGTTAAAGAAACATGAAATCAATTACCCGGTTCATGATTTGGAGCTGGGAGCAGTGGTGTTCGCTTTGAAGGTCTGGAGGCATCCTATATGGCGTACACTGCGAGATCTTTTCCGATCACAAGAACTTGAAGTATGTCCACACTCAGAAGGAGTTGAACATGAGACAACGACAGTGGTTGGAATTTCTATGCGACTATGAGTTCACCATGAACTACCACCCCGGGAAAGCGAACTCCGTAGCCGATGCCTTGAGTAGGAAAGCGCCAGGCTCTAGCCCAGAGTCTCGGTTGATGAGTATGGAGTTGGCTCGGATGGTCGAAGAGATGGAAATTACTATAGTATTCAAGGCTCCTTCGGCAGAGCATGCAGAGTATTTGGCCAACATGAGCATAGTTTGTGATATCCGAGACCGGATTCAGGTGGAGCAAGGAATGGATGCGGCCTTGGCCCCGACAATCAAGGCAATTGAAGATGGGACCACCGATGAGTACACACTAAAAGACGGCCTCGTTTATTTTCGTGGCCGACTCTATATTCCCAAGGGCGGCAAAATTCGGGAAGATATCTTGAGAGAGGCACATTCCTCTCAATATTCAGTGCACCCGGGTATTGCTAAGATGTACGCCGGATTGCGGAAGACCATGTGTTGGTCGGGAATGAAGAAGGATGTTCGCTACTATGTTACACATTGCGAAGCTTGTCAAAGAGTGAAGGCTGAATGCAGGAGTCCTGGTGGTTTGTTGCAGTCATTGCCCATCCCCGAATGGAAGTTCGAGGACATCTCCATGTACTTTGTCCCTGGGCTACCTCGCTCACGCTCCGGGAATGATTCGGTTTGTGTTATTGTGGATCAACTGACAAAGGTGGCCCGGTTCATTCCAATGAAGAAGGAAGCACACGTGGATGTTTTGGTACGCCTTTTTGTGGAGCAATTTGTACGGTATCATGGCGTGCCCAAGACAATTGTTTCGGATCGGGATGGTCGGTTTACATCCAATGAGTGGAAGGCGGTACAGGCATATTTGGGCTCACGCCTAACCTTTAGTACCGCATTTCATCCTCAGACGGACGGGCAGTCAGAGCGGACTATCAGAACACTGGAGGATTTATTAAGGTTATGTGTGTTGGACAGAGGAGAGCCGTGGGAAAGACTCTTGCACCTGGTGGAATTCTCCTACAACAATAGTCATCAAGCGAGCATCGGTATGGCGCCCCATGAAGCCCTTTACGGAAGAAGGTGCTGGACCCCCTTGTCTTGGGTGCAGGATGAAGATCCGAAGGCATTGGGAAATGAATATATAGATGATACTGATGTGGCGGTCAGATTGATACGGGATCGCATGTTGGAGGCTCAAAGTCGACAGCCAAAATATTACAATAAAAAGCACCGGATGGTGGAGTTCCAAGTGGGCGAAAAAGTGTTCCTCAAGATTCAGCCGATGCATGGAGTGTCGCGGGTGCGTGGAGTGAAAAAGCTCAGCCCAAGGTATGTTGGGCCTTATACTATATTGGAAAGGATTGGCCCGTTGGCCTATCGGTTGGAGCTACCACCAGAACTAGAAAATCTTCACAACGTGTTCTATGTATCGTCGCTTCGAAAAGCAATATTGCGGCCCGACCAATTTATTCCCACTATTGGTGGTGCAGTGGCGTCAGATAGGTCTGTGCGACTAGAGCCGGTGCGGATTGTTGACAGCGAGACAAGAACATTACGCCGCAAAAGTGTTCCCTTAGTGAAGTGCTATTGTTGAATCATGGGAAGGAGGAGTACACATGGGAGCCAATGGATTTAATGCAGCAACGCTACCCGGAGTTGTTTGCTCAAGGTAATCTTATTTAAAAGCATATGTTAAATTTCCTGTTATGCTCTTCTCCCCACAGCCTAAGCCTGATTTCGGGGACGAAATCTTTTATTTTGTTTATAGGATTTGTAACATCCCGAATCGCTCTAGGCCCCTAGTGTGTGTGTTTTTGAGCCAGGAGGGTTGACTCGAGTCCTGAGAAGTGCAGGAAATTGGACTGCACTTGTGGAGAAGTGGAGAAATCAGTGTAAAAAGACACGGGTAGTGACACGGGTAGTGACACGGGTAGTGACACGGGTAGCCACACGGGTAGCGACACGGGCGTGTCCCTACCTGTGTGCGTCGAGTTGAGCTCAACGAGGCGTGTCGAGATGCAACCCTAGAAGGACACGGCCAAGGACACGGCCAGGCACACGGCCGTGTCATGTGGACACGGGTCGGGACACGGGCGTGTCCCTACCCGTGTCAAGTATTGAACCGACATGGAAACTGTCGTTGCCGCTTCGCCAGGCAGGACACGGGTAAGGAAACGGCCATGTCCCTACCCGTGTCACATTTTATATATATGGGGGAGAGAAAACCCTAGCCGTTTTCATTCTCATTTCTTCCCCTATTTCCTGTGAGAACTCCTAGTGAGAGGGAAAACTGCTGGAGCAAGTTCTACCGAAGGAGATCCGCCATCGCCGTGAAAGAGAAGATGCCGCCAAGGAGAACTACGAGATCCATGGCCGGAAATGGTGGTACCGCTGGAGCCAATGTGAGTTTCCTACCCTCTCCCTTGGTGCTAGATCTATAGTTATTTTCCTAGGAGAGACATCGGCTCAAAGGAGTCTTGATGGAGAGAAGAAGTCTTCTAGGTTTGGCCATGCTAGGACTTGTGTTCTAGATTTTAGATCTCTTCAACCACTCTCTTCTTCTATGTGATGATGGAGGATGGTTTCGTGAAAAGTATTGGCCTCATGAGGTTGAATAAGGGTGGAGGAAATTCTTGAATGATTTGGGATGATCGCATTGAGGAGGAAGATGAACCGATGTCGTTCATGCCACCTTAAGATGCGCGCAGAACCTGTATTCTGCGCGCAGCGAACTTCGTGGCCATTTTTAAGTATGCCATGTCCATATATGGGCTTTCGGCTAAACACGAAAGTTTAAGCCCTTGAAAATACCTTTCCAACAAATAGTTACACGACTTCTGGCGATGTCGGTAGCCACGGGAAAGTCTAAACGAAAATGGTGTTCAATAAATCCTGTATGCAGAAACTGTGTTCTGTACGCAGCGGACTTCAAGTCCGATTTCAAATAGGATAATGTCGAATCTGGGTTGAGGTCTGAATACAAGAGTTGTAGACCTCGGAAAGACCTTTCCATCGTGGGGTTACACGTCTTCACCGGATTCCTGTAGCTTCGGGAATCTTCGGTCGAAGTTGCTGTCCAGAATCAGCCTGCACCTAAATTCTGGGCTTAATGGAAAATGGATTTTTGATTCGGTGAGATTAATAATGCAAGATACTTGGTTTGGATGAATGATTAATCATTTGTTGCAGATTTCATATTATCAAATTGAGAAACAATATTATTTAAACGAACCGAATTGGTAGAAATTGAAAGATTGATAATTGTGCACTTCATGTTTATATTATGACATTATCGAATGAAAAGTGTGATAGATCTTTATATGCGCATCATGTTTATATTAGATTGTCATCATTTGGAAAGTCATATAGATGAATAGATTATGATCATGGACATGTTTGATTAATGAAATGAGTCTTGTAGTCCAATACTTAGAGAGTCTTCTCCCTACGGGTAGTATTATGAAGGGATGTAAGTGCGACGTTGACCGTCACTTGTTTTGGTTATGTTGAGATAAGGTGTGGATGGATGGTTGGGCTGTGTCCTCGTGTTTACTTCCGAGGCCCCTTCCATGTTATGTTGATGTGGTATTTGCATGTGGTGTGAGTCGACACGCGGTGTCGTAATCCTGGGTTAAGTATAGTGTGGCAGGTCTACGGGCTCGCCAGTCGTCACACCGACGGGAGTTGGCAGTTAGGCTTGGTCGGTTTGGGCTGTGTCCTCGGTGTTCACGTCCCGAGGCCCCTCCGGCCATGTGAACGGTTGGGCTGTGTCCTCGTGCTTTCTTCCGAGGCCCCTTCGGGGTCACGCAAGGCCAGTTCGGGCTGTGTTCTTGGTGCACATCTACCCAAGACCCCGCTGGGCCATAGTACGCATGGGCTCCGCTATTGTGTTCTTAGCGTTGAGGCGTACGGAGGCCTAGGTGAAGTAGTGTGATACCCTCCTAGTAGTAGAAGTGCCCGTTCTACTGTCACCGCCTGGCCACGGCGGCTGATGCCTGAGAGGTTAGCTACCTGCTCGAAAAGTGGGAACTACAGTCTGTGTCGACATAGCAATTGCATGGGTGTGCATGGGTGAGTCATTGCATAGCATTCATAGCATTTCATAACATTGCACAACAGGATCCTCATCGTATAAGTTTGTATGGGCACTCTTATACGATGAGTTACTTTATGCAAATCGATCCTTAACTTATAAGCTTGTATGGGCATCCTTATAAGTTAAGTTACTTTCCTGCTGTAGATTTTCTTACACTTGTTACCATACCTTGATGGCTCTTGTAGAATTGTTAGTTTATATATGGATAGCTTTGTAGAACTGCTAGTATACATTGATACTCATGTACCTTGTCACCTGTTTGTACTTTTATACTCCCTTACTTGCATACTTGTTATATACTATACTCTTGTTCCTTTTCTCCGCCTGGTGCCGAGGAGTCGCCGGGGGAGCGGATGTGAAACCACTTAGTCGTTTCGACTAACGGTTGCTACGTCTTCCTTTTTAGGAGGTCACGTCGCAGGTAGAGCAGCCGCAGACTACGCAGCAGGACAGCCAGGCCAGGACGACAGAGCCTGATGTGACGGTGCCGTCGATACCGTCGGTTACTGATGTTAGTATTTTGATTACTCTGATGTAGCCCGTTTGGGCAATGATTAGCCGTACTCTGATATTTTGTAGAAGCTTGTTTAGCTTCTCATTATTTCTTGTTTTTAGACATTATATACTTAGTGTGGATTTTGACTTCTCTTGCTTATTTATTTGGTTGGGTTGGCATTTATATTGATATGGTTGTAGCCAGCGGAATAGGAGTCTTGTGGTACAGGTTAGCCCGTGTTCTAATGCTACCGCAAGGCGGCTGTTCCGGGCATAAGACTCCCCCTTCGTGACGTGTTTTGGAATTCGGGGAGGAGGGGTCTTACACCAAAGATTACGTTGAACTCTACTAACGGCAATATCGACGCTTGCAAATCAAACTCCTGATCCCCAATCTGAATCTTTACCACACAGATTCTATCCGCGCGCATTGAGCATCCATTGGGAAACAACACATCCAATTTGTCTTTTGTCATCGAGGAAGGGACCCTGATGCGCGATATAAATCTTTCGGACAAGAAGGAATGTGATGCTCCCGTATCAAACAGGGCTCTCGCCGGACATTATAGGATAACATATCAAAATGTAACAACTACATAAAGTTAAACTGTAACGCCCCGAAACTCAAAGGAGCGACGGGGGACGTTTTGGGCCAGTTTTGGGTTCTGGCTGCAGGCACACGGCCTGGGACACGGGCATGTCCCAGGGCGTGTCAAGCTTGTGTCGACACTTTGGTCTCGACATTGTGTCGAGACTGGGTACACGGCCTGCGATACGGGCGTGTCGCAGGGCGTGTCGACCCGTGTAGACACTTAGCCCACGAAGTCGACACTCTACGTTCGACGAAGTGTCGAGACATGGCACACAGCCTGCGACACGGGCGTGTCGCAGGGCGTGTCAACCCGTGTCGACACTCGTCCCGGGAAGTCAACACTTTGGTCTCGACATTGTGTCGAGACAAGGCACACGGCCTAGGACACGGGCGTCTCCAAGGCCGTGTCATCAGGTCGACGATCTTCGCTCGACGAAGTGTCGAGTGTCGAGACCATGTACACAGCCTGGGGTCCAGGCGTGTTGAGGTGACACGGGCAAGGACACGGGCGTGTCCTAGAACCCGTGTAGTGCTCGGGTTGTTTTCGGGGAAAAATGATGGGGGTATACGGCCGGCCACACGGCCGTGTCAGGTGGAACACGGGCATGTCAGGTCGAACACGGGCGTGTTCGATACCCGTGTGTTGTTCCAGGCGATTCGATTTTGACGGCGAATGAGGCACACGGCCCTGGACACAGGCGTGTGCCAGGCCGTGTTCGGTCCAGATTGGGCATTTCAGTCCCGAATCAAAGCCATTCATTTCTTTAATTGTTGATCCAACAACTGGGGGTTGTTCCTGAAGGGATATACCCGGGATTGGACTTGGAAACCCTCACTTTTCGTAAGTTCTTATCTTTCTAAAAGCTTAGAGAGAGAGGAGAGCCAAGGAAGGAGGAAGGAGCTAGATCCGGCCATTGGAGGAGCTTCAAAGCTCCAAATCGCGAGCCGACTCTAGATCCACGGAGGCAAAGCTAGTGCGGTGCTTTTTCCGCTTACTTTTCCATGGCGCCAAAGAGGAACGCTAGGGTAATGATTCTCTCCTTGAGCATGAGTAGCTCTTCTTCTTTGCATAAGAAGCCCGCTCTCGCGAGTTTGCGGAGAATTGGAGGCGTTCCTTCGGGTAGATATGTGAAGTCCCCGTTGTTTAGAGTCCGTAAGCGAGAACGGACATAGGCATGATGTGTGAAGCCTACCCGGACATGTTGGTCTGGATCGGTGATGTTGCATTGCATAAATGCCGGAGAAGACTCCGTGCTATTGATTGTTTTTCGGGTTTTCTACGCGGTAGATTGCAGCAGGGAGTCTTGGGGACTAACCCAAAGGTGCACCCGAAAAACTGGGCGGATACGAGATCTTGCCAACTTGGTGGCCTGAGAGCCAACTTGAACATAACCGGGTTATGTGAATTGTGACGGAAATGGGACTCGGTGGAAGTTTGACCCGCGCAAATGGCTTAAATTGTCATTGCGATGTGAGCACGGGTTAGATGGAACCGTACCCGTTCTATGTCGTTCGGTTAAAGAGACCTAAGGGTACGTGGCACTTGCCATTGGCATAGATTAGGGTCTTCGGCGGTCAATGGCTTAAATTGTCGTGACCCAGGCCAGGAAGACAAATTGCTCATAGGTTTGGTCGTCAAAGTGACGTTGGTGAGTCCGGAATGTCTATGGCTTTAATTGATGTGACATCGACCGGTTCGCCGAGAATGTGCCCTGAGAGCACGGGGCGTGTGGCCGTGCGAGCCAACGTCTGTGATGAAATGGTTATATATATTGCTCGCTTATGCTAATGAAATGCAGGGAAGGAGTATCGCCGCTCCGAGTTGGGGGCGGGATCGTTATAATTTGGTCAGCATTGTTGACCATTGCCTTGTTTTGCCACCGTGCGGTGGTTTGTTGTTTGCAGGTGCTGCTGGACCAAGCGGTCAATAGCGGGCTAAATCCCAAGTGCGAAGCCGGCCCTCGAAGGCCTAATTGGAAGTGTTTACTGTTTTATTCATGTATGACCGGCCTGCGTGCCGTTGTTTGTAAATCTTGTAATATCAAGTGAAACATTTTGTAAGGCCTTAAGGCTTATGTTGGTATTTGTATAACACCTATTTTGGATTAGTGGACATTCATGCTTTAGTGCTGGGTTCTTATTTGCAACTTTTATAAACTGCTTCCGCTAGAATGCTCTGTGTAGGACGTTGATTGGTTGGATGGTTTCCATGAGTAACCACCCGGTCTGTCGGTGGCATACAGCGTCGGGCCCCGGCCGGACCTACTGTTATATGCTATGTGACGGATAGGGGGTGTTACAATTTGGTATCAAACTAATGATTTTGGTCGGGCTTAAGATGAATTCGTGGACGAATTCTTTTTAAGGGGTGGTGAGCACATTGTGTGCGTCATCGTTATAACGGTAAAAGAACCCATGAATGTCCACTTAGGAATGAAAATACAGGTGTTTGAGGAACCTGCGTGTTCCTATAATTGCTGTTTGCAATTTTATTTGGTCGCTTAACGGTGTTTTGTACCACTATAGGTGACCAGAAGTGGTGTTGGGCCGTCAGAACGCCGAGTTTCTGAGGCTATCAGTGCACCAGATGTTGCTCCTGCAACACCTTTGTCGGCTGAGAACATACGATTGGTGGCTGAAGCGGTGTTGGCCGTGATAAATGCGCAGCCTGCAAGGCAAATGCAGCAGCCCGCTCCTGTGATGGAGCAGGTACCTCTTCAAGAGGCTGAGCCGAAGAGAGTGGAGCAAGTGATTGTGGAACAGGTGGTGCCAAGGAGGGCAACAGAGAGGCAGCTTAAACATGTAATGAGCTTTAACCTTTCGTTATTCTCGGGGTTGGGAACCCCATCACAGGCTGAAGACTGGCTCTCCAGGTTGAAGAGAGTCATGACAGCAACGGAGACGGAGGAGTGGCAAATGACCACCATCACTACGTTCCTTGTGGACGGTGAAGCGAGGATGTGGTGGGAAGGTTTGGAGCTGCATCATTTGAGAGGTAGACAACTTATAGATGTTCCGATGGAAGAGTTCTCGGGATTGTTCTTAGCAAGATACCTCCCTTCTACTCAGAGGATTTCGATGGAGAACGAATTTCTGAAGTTGGTTCAGGGTGAGAAGAGCGTGGATGAATATCTCCATGAGTTCACTCGTTTGAGTCGATATGCTAGCTCCACCATCGTGGATGAGGAGCGCAAGACTAATCTCTTCTATGAAGGCTTGAGAGATGAGTTGAGATTACTACTTTCGGGGCCGATGACGTAGGGTTTCTTAACCTTGGTCAATACTGCCCGGTCCTTGGATAAGGACATGAAGAATGTGCAAGCAAAGAAAAGCTTGGGTGATAGGAAATCTGAATTTAAAGTGCCGACTAATTCAAAGTCCGGCTATCGAAGGTCTTTCAAGAAGCATAGGACTTCGGGTCCAGCTCCTTCTGGTGCTTCTGGGGGCGACTACGAGTCGGACCCCGGGCGCGTGTTTTACTTGTGGAAAGACGGGGCATTTTGCCCGTGACTATTGGAGCGGACGTCCTAAGTCTGAGAAAAGGCCGGGAGCTACTTATGAAGAGAAGGAAAAGGCGGTAGAGTCGACCGCATCCCATTATGCTCCGGCCCAACCAAGGGTTTATAATCTTGGCCAACATGAGGCCATCAAACAGGCTGATGTGGTGACAGGTACGGTTTAATTTACAGCAAGTTAATTTCTTTAAATACTTGTTATGCACATGTTACCTTACCACTGCTTGTTTAGGATTTGTATTGATTTGTGAAAATCCAGCACGAGCACTCTTCGATACGGGAGCTTCACACTCCTTATTGTCCGAAGGATTTATATCACGCATCGGAGTCCCTTCTTCGATGGCGAAGGATAAGTTGGATGTGTTGTTGCCCAATGGGTGTTCGATGCGAGCGGATAGTATCTGCGATGTTAAGATTCGTATTGGGGATCAGGAGTTCGACCTACGGGCGTCTTTACTTCCGTTGGTGGAGTTCGGCGTCATATTTGGCATGGACTGGCTCTCGGAGCAGCAGGCCCATATAGATTGCGGTAGCAAGGAAGTCAAGCTGGGAGCAAGTCGTGAAACGACTTTTACGGGCTTAAAGGGGTCGAGCAAGACGCTGATGTCTGCTATTCAGGTGGTGAAGGCGGTTCGTGCCGGTGCAGAACTGTTCTTTACACTAGTGGAGGTTGCAAAGCCGAAGCCCGCGTTGGATTGTATTACAGTGGTGTCAGAATACCCTGATGTGTTCCCCGCAGATCTTCCAGGAGCCCCGCCTCAATGGGAGATAGATTTTACGATTGAGCTAGTGCCAGGTGCAAAGCCTGTGTCACGATCTCCTTATCGGCTAGCGCCTAAGGAAATGGCGGAGCTGAAAGTTCAACTGCAAGAGTTGTTGGAGCAAGGGTATGTGCGCCCGAGTTCTTCGCCTTGGAGCGCACCGATCCTCTTTGTTAAGAAGAAGGACGGAAGCTTGAGGCTATGTATTGATTATCGGGAGCTCAACAAGCTGACGGAGAAGAACAAGTACCCGATCCCCCGGATTGATGATCTTTTTGATCAGTTAGTCGGGTCGACGGTGTACTCGAAGTTGGATCTCAAGGCTGGGTACTATCAGCTGCGAATAAGGGAGAGTGATATCCCGAAGACAGCATTAAGTACGAGATACAGGAATTATGAGTTTACGGGCATGCCGTTTGGGCTGACTAATGCGCCGTCAGTGTTCATGGATTTGATGAACAGGACTTTCAGGGAGTACTTAGACCATTTCGTGATCGTCTTCATCGACGATATTTTGGTGTACTCGCAAAGTGAGGAAGATCACTTCAAGCATCTTTATTTGGTGTTGGAGACGCTAAGGAGAAATCAGTTGTATGCCAAGTTCTCGAAGTGCGAGTTTTGGCTATTCTCAGTGGCGTTCCTCCGGCATATAGTGAGTGGAGAGGGTATTACCGTGGATCCGGCGAAGATTGTTGCGATACGGGAGTGGCCTGAGCTTGCTATGGTAGCGGAATTCCGGAGATTTTTGGGGCTTGCCGGCTATTATAGGCGCTTCGTAGAGAACTTCTCGCGGATAGCATTACCTCTCACTACTTTGACGAGGAAGGAGCATAAGTTCGTTTGGACGCCGGAGTGCGCGCGAGATTTTGAGGAGTTGAAGTGTAGGTTGACCACGGCGCCTGTGCTGAGTTCGCCATGTGGGACCGAGGGCTATGAGATTTATAGTGATGCTTCGGGTAGCGGTTTGGGTTGCGTGCTGCTGCAACACGGAAGTGTAATAGCTTATGGCTCAAGACAGCTAAAAGTGCACGAGAGGAATTATCCAGTCTATGACTTGGAGTTAGCGGCCGTGATTTTTACCTTGAAGCTGTGGAGACACTATTTGTACGGTGTGAAGATTGATATCTACACCGATCACAAGAGCCTGAAGTATCTTATTGATCAGAAGGATCTGAATATGCAGCAGCGTAGATGGATGGAGTTCCTGGGGGACTATACATTCAAGATCCACTACGTGCCTGGTAAAGGGAATGCGGTTGCGGATGTGTTGAGTCGACGAGCCCCAGCTCAAGCCAATTGGCTATCGGTGCATGATGAGCGTTTGGTGCGGGAGTTGGAGGCGTTGGAGATTGTTTGTGTGGATAGACAATCAAGTGCTGAAGCAGTTCTGAATTGGACTGAAGTCCAATATGGCCTGGCTGATCGTATTCGGCAGGCTTTGGATATGGATGCTCATATAAAGCAGTTCATGGTAGAGGCTCTGGATGGGTCAAATTCCTAATTCGTCGTGGAGGACGGATTACTTTGGAAAGACGGTCGTCTGTGCGTCCCAAGTGTGGGCAATTTGCGGGTGGAGTTGTTGTACGAGGCACACCATACCAAGTACTCGATTCACCCGGGGAGCACAAAGATGTACCGTGATGTGAAGAAACTATTCTGGTGGCCGGGTTTGAAGAAAGATGTGGCGCTATACGTAGCAAAGTGCCAAACTTGCGCCTTGGTAAAGGCGGAGTGCCAAAAATCGGGAGGATTTCTTAAGTCCTTGCCTATTCCGGAGTGGAAATTTGACGACATCTCTATGGACTTTGTGCACGGTTTGCCAAGGTCGCAAAAGGGGAACGACACCATTTGGGTGGTTGTTGATCGATTAACGAAGGTGTCGCATTTTATTCCGCATAGGAAGGATGATCCGGTGGAGAAGTTGGCAAAGCTTTATGTGTATAACATAGTACGACTTCATGGTGTGCCCCGCAGCATCGTGAGTGACTGAGATGAGTGGTTCACGTCCAATGATTGGAGGCTAGTGCAGCAAATGTTGGGAACAAAGTTGAAATTCAGCATAGCCTTCCATCCGCAAACGGATGGGCAGACCGAGAGGGTCAATAGAAACATGGAAGACATGCTCCGCATGTGTGTCTTGGATTTTGGAAAGCAATGGGAAGACCACCTTTATTTGGTGGAGTTCGCATACAACAATAGCTACCAAGCGAGTATTCAGATGGCGCCTTTCGAGGCCCTATATGTTAGAACATGTCGCACGCCGTTGTCTTGGTTAGAAACGGGCGAGTCAAAGTTGTATAAGCGATCGGAAGTGGAGGATGCTACTTCTTTGGTAAGAACCATTCGGGAGAGGTTGCTTATCGCTCAGGACCGACAAGCGAAGTACTATAATGCCAAGCACAGGAACGTGGAGTTCGCGGTGGGCGATTATGTATACTTAAAGATCAAGCCGTTCAAGGGTGTCTCGCGGGTGCGGCGATTGAAAAAGCTAAGCCCGAGGTACCTTGGACCGTTTGAGGTTCTGGAGCGAGTTGGTGAAGCGGCCTATCGGTTGAAGCGTTTAGTGGAGCTTTGTGGTTTACATGATGTATTCCATATTTTGGTGCTTCGAAAGGCGGTGCAAGAGCCTACGCAAGTGATCGCGGTTGATCAAGTGCCGGTGGATAGTGGGCTGACGACAAAGGTCAAGCTCGTGGGATTGAGGACTCGGAGGTCAAGCGGCTACGCAATAAAGAGATCAGGATGGTCAAGGTCCGGTGGGACAATTGCGGTCGTGAGGAGCTCTCTTGGGAGCGAGAGCAGACTATGCTTGACGAGTATCCGGAGTTATTCCGCTCAGGTACAAATTTTGGTTTTTGTACATGTCTTTCGTTTATATAATTTCGAGGACGAAATTCTTTTAAGAGGGGGAGAGTTGTAACGCCCCGAAACTCAAAGGAGCGACGGGGGACGTTTTGGGCCAGTTTTGGGTTCTAGCTGCAGGCACACGACCTGTCCCAGGGCGTGTCAAGCTTGTGTCGACACTTTGGTCTCGCGTGTCGAGACCCGGCGACACGGGCGTGTCGAGGGCGTGTCGACTGTCGACACTTAGCCCGCGAAGTCGACACTCTGCATTCGACGAAGTGTCGAGACATGGCACACAGCCTGCGACACGGGCGTGTCGCAGGGCGTGTCAACCCGTGTCGACACTCGTCCCGGGAAGTCGACACTTTGGTCTCGACATTGTGTCGAGACAAGGCACACGGCCTAGGACACGGGCGTGTCCAAGGACCCGGGCATGTCCTAGAACCCGTGCAGTGCTCGGGTTGTTTTCGGGGAAAAATGATGGGGGTACACGGCCGGCCACACGGCCGTGTCAGGTGGAACATAGGCGTGTCAGGTCAAATAACGGCGTGTTCGATACCCGTGTGTTGTTCCAGGCGATTCGATTTTGACGGCGAATGAGGCATACGACCCTGGACACGGGCGTGTGCCAGGCCGTGTTTGGTCCAGATTAGGCATTTCAGTCCCGAATCAAAGCCGTTCATTTCTTTAATTGTTGATCCAACGGCTGGGGGTTGTTCCTGAAGGGATATACCCGAGATTGGACTTGGAAACCCTCACTTTTCATAAGTTCTTATCTTTCTAAAATCTTAGAGAGAGAGGAGAGCCAAGGAAGGAGGAAGGAGCTAGATCCGGCCAATGGAGGAGCTTCGAAGCTCCAAATCGCGAGCCGACTCTGGATCCACGGAGGCAAAGCTAGTGCGGTGCTTTTTCCGCTTACTTTTCCATGACGCCAAAGAGGAATGCTAGGGTAACGATTCTCTCCTTGAGCATGAGTAGCTCTCCTTCTTTGCATAGGAAGCCCGCTCTCGCGAGTTTGCGGAGAGTTGGAGGCGTTCCTTCGGGTAGATATGTGAAGTCCCCGTTGTTTAGAGTCCGTAAGCGAGAATGGACATAGGCATGATGTGTGAAGCCTACCCGGACATGTTGGTCTGGATCGGTGATGTTGCATTGCATAAATTCCGGAGAAGACTCCATGCTATTGATTGTTTTTCGGGTTTTCTACGCGGTAGATTGCAGCAGGGAGCCTTGGGGACTAACCCAAAGGTGCACCCGAAAAACTGGGCGGGTACGAGATCTTGCCAACTTGGTGGCCTGAGAGCCAACTTGAACATAACCGGGTTATGTGAATTGTGACGGAAATGGGACTCGGTGGAAGTTTGACCCGCGCAAATGGATTAAATTGTCGTTGCGATGTGAGCACGGGTTAGATGGAACCGTACCCGTTCTATGTCGTTCGGTTAAAGAGACCTAAGGGTACGTGGCACTTGCCGTTGGCATAGATTATGGTCTTCGGCGGTCAATGGCTTAAATTGTCGTGACCCAGGCTAGGAAGACAAATTGCTCATAGGTTTGGCCGTCCAAAGTGGCGGTGGTGAGTTCGGAATGTCTATGGCTTTAATTGACGTGACATCGACCGATTCGGCGAGAATGTGCCCTGAGAGCACGGGGCGTGTGGCCGTGCGAGCCAATGTCTGTGATGAAATGGTTATATATATTGCTCGCTTATGCTAATGAAATGTAGGGAAGGAGCATCGCCGCCCCGAGTTGGGGGCGGGATCGTTATAATTTGGTCAGCATTGCTGACCGTTGCCTTGTTTTGCCACCGTGCGGTGGTTTGTTGTTTACAGGTGCTGCTGGACCAAGCGGTCAATAGTGGGCTAAAGCCCAAGTGCGAAGCCGGCCCTCGAAGGCCTAATTGGAAGTGTTTACTATTTTATTCATGTATGACCGGCCTGCGTGCCGTGGTTTGTAGATCATGTAATATCAAGTGAAACATTTTGTAAGGCCTTAAGGCTTATGTTGGTATTTGTATAACATTCCTATTTTGGATTAGTGGACATTCATGCTTTAGTGCTGAGTTCTTATTTACAACTTTTATAAAATGCTTCCGCTAGAATGCTCTGTGTAGGACGTTGATTGGTTGGATGGTTTCCATGAGTAACCACCCGGTCTGTCGGTGGCATACGGCGTCGAGCCCCGGCCGGACCTACTGCTATATGCTTTGTGACGGATAGGGGGTGTTACATAAACTGCTATAATTTAACTCATACCTGTCACCACATCAGCTTTTTTTATGGCCTCTTGCAGACCAAGATTATATACTCTAGGCTGGGCTGGAGCATGGTGGGACGCGGTTGATTCCACTGCCTTCCCTTTCTCTTTATAAGTTGCTCCAAACTTCCTGTCGGACTTTGCACGTTCACTCCGACATTCGCGAGCAAAATGCCCCATCTTTCCACAGTTGTAGCAAGCTCCTAGGACTCGACTTGTGGTTGCCCCCGTCGCACCAGATGAAGGGGCTGAGCTCGAAGTCTTCTGCTTCTTGTTCCATCTGCAGAAACCCGACTTTGCATTCGGCGCTTTGAACTCTGACTTCTTTTCCCCTAGGTCCTTATTTTCTTGCACTTTCTCCATTACCTTTTCCAATGACCGGGCTGAATTGACCAAGGCTAGGAAGCCCTGTGCTTTAGGCCTAGCAAGGAGTAGCTGTAGGTCGCCATGTAGACCCTCATAGAATCAGTTGGTTTTCTACACCTCCTCAGTAAACGTAGCACCAGCATAACAACCTAGCCGTGTAAACTCATGGAGATACTCATCCACGCTTCTGTCTCCCTGAGTTAAACCAAGGTACTAATTCTCCATCTCAAGCTTTTGAGTAGAGGATAGATATCTGGCCAAGAAAAACTTGAGAACTTGAAAGAGCAGTTAGATCTGATATACTCTAGAGGGGGGTGAATAGAGTATATGGTGCTTTGAAACTTTTTACAACAGTTGTTGTAATATGTGTGAGCAGGGAAGTAGTTAAAAACCAAGCTCAGAACTAAGTTAAACAAAAGCTAATCACAGAGTAATCTAGGCCAGAAACAAACATAAACACAAGCAAAACCAGAAGACACAAGGAAATATAGTGTTTCCCCTAAACTTGGGTACATCCACTCTTCTACCACCCTAGGTAGGAATCCACTGCAGGGTGAGTTGATCAGGTGTCCTGGGCACGAATGAGCTTTTGATAAGGTGCTCAAAAACCAAAGCAGATTTTTTGATCAGGTATCTTGCCACCAATGAGCTTTTGACAAGGTGCTCAAAAACCAAGCTTAAACTTTTGAAGGGAGTTTGAGAAACCCTTTACAGAGAGGGGGTGAGAGGGTGATGGAAGTCTTCTCTTTCTCAAACAACTGAGAAGACTATGTGGATTGTTGATGTCAAAGCTCCCCCTGAATCCTTGAGATCTTCAGGAAGAAAAGCTTTGCAGAGGGTGATAGGCCTTCAAAGATTGAACTCCAACAATGGATGATTTCAGCAATAGCTGAAATGTTGAATGACTGGAGTCTTGAAAAATGTTGGCCTTGAACACTTTGAAAACTAAAGAGATCTGAAGATTTTTGAAAGCTTGATCTCCTTGGATGAGTGTTCTTCAGAATTCTTTTTGACAGAATATTTTTTGAATGTGTCTCTGTAATCTCTGTTCTGTGTGTCTCTAAGTGATTCAAAAATTCTGCCTTTTATTCTCTGGTACAGAATAGAATAACATTCTCTGTCAAGAATAGTCGTTAGCCTGCATTGATTGCATCCTTAATTGTCAAATCTCTTCTGGGGGAAAGTCCACAGAAATATTCCTTGAAAAATCCCTTGAAACTTGGTCCAGAAATGAATGAAGACGGCTAGGAAATCTCTGAATTAATTGCAGAATAACTCCTTGACTGATTTGAATTTGAATTTAGAATCATCCTGGAAGTTATCTGAAATCGTCGAACTGAGCTCTGCTATCATCGAGCTGAGCTCAGCGATCTGGAAACATACAGCAGCAAAATATCGTCGATCTGAGCGCAAAGATCGTCAAACTGAGCTCAGAGATAAAGATCCAAAGCAGAGTCAAAATCGTCGACCTGAGCTCACCGATCGTTGAATGGAGTTCGACGATATAATGAAGTTGAGCTCAGCGATCGTCGAATGGAGTTCGACGATCTGTCGAGGTTGAGCTAGACGATCGTCGATCGGAGTTCGACGAATCGTCGTGCTGAGCTCGACGATATGACTTAGTCTCCAAATACAAAATCTTGGTCTTCAGGGCAGCTTCCAAACCTAGACTTCTAACCCTTAGACTCAATTCTATTTGACCTGTTAAGCTATACAGGAGGTCAAGCAAAGGTTCCTAGAGACATAGTGATCCTGACCCAAATTAGTAATAGGGTGTTCCAACAATCTCCCCCTATTTGGGTTAGGATTACTATTTACAGACTTTGGAAAAATTTTAAATAACAACATACAAGCATCAAAGCAGAAAAACAACAGCTAGACATTGCAGAATAATCACAGAGATATATATAGCATCCAGATAATCAGAAATTGTCACCTTACAATATCACTTCTTCTCTTTGCCTTTAACAAGTTTAATCTCTCTGTTAGGATTAAGGGCTTCTTTGTTTGACCTGGTATCATCTGCTGCACCCAAATATGTTTGCTTTTTAGGCCTGGGAACCACAGCTTCAGGGTGTAATTCCATATACCTGTCAGCATCAAAGAATTTTCTTGAAGTATATCTCTCTAGCTCTTTCTGTCTCTGTTCAGACATGGTTGAAATGTTGGATGAATCTATTCCTTATTCTCTAGCCTTTTTAATTTGATCCAGTGCAGCTAGTTCTTTTAACCTTGCAGTCCAAGCAGCTGGATTGTTTTCAGGATCCTCAAAGGGTACAGGTGGTTCATACCTGTTGGAGGGATTGTCCTGAGGAGGCCTGGTAGACACAGTCTCTTTCAGCTTGTAAGGGAAAGGACCAGATGTTGTATCAGAAGAAATTTGTCCTCCCCTAGAATATGGATGCTGCCTGGAGTAACCTTTGGAGTAGACTTGAATATCTCTTTGATTACCTCTATATCCTCCTCTCCTAGAATGTGAACCCCTGGATTGGCTTTCCCTATGGTAGGATCTGGCATGAGGTTGACAGGGAGCCTGACTTCTGGCTGGGGGTTGTGCTGCAGAGCTGCCACCTGCACCTGCATTAGGAGGAGGTGGTGGAGGAGGATGAGAGTGCTGGAATTGGGATGAACCCTTCTCATATTTTCTCTTTTTCTTCATTGCTTTCAGCTGGTTATTGGAGTATTTCATCCAGTGTTCAGTGATTGGGCAGTCATGTAGAATGTAATATGGGATATCATTGTTATCCTTAACTTTAGCAGGAGGTACCCTCTTCATTGCTTTGCTCCTTGCCTTTCTTTTCCTGGCAATGGTAGCAGAAGAGTCATCAGAGTCTGTTCTAAATTCATCACTCTCAGAACTCTGGTCATCATAGAGAGCATCTATTTTCTTCATTAGATCCTTCTTGAGTTGAACAGAAGCAGATGAGGCAGAAGATGTAGCAGCAGGTGTTGAAATGGTAACAGCAGAAACAGCAGCAGATGTTGAAACAGAAGCAGAAATGATAACAGCAGATATTGAAGGTGTTGCACTAGGAGTAGAAGCAGAAACGACAATAGCAGCAGCAGTAGGCTCTGGAGAGGTGACAATAGCAGTAACAGTCTCACTTACAGTAACAGACACAGAAGGAATATCATCAAGGACTGTAGAAGGCTCAAATTCAGGTGCCTCTGTCATCAGAATGTCCTTGGAAATTGGTTCATCAGAAACAATAGGAACTTCAGCAGCAGCAATTACTGAATTTACAAAGGAGGTGATAATGCTAGGGTCACAGCAGGAAAAAGGCACAAGTGCCTTGGATAAATCTTCTGGAGGCTGGAGAGCATTGACCTCTGGCAGACAGCTGAAGTAAGCAGAATCAAAAACTGACAGCAAAGACCTGAGGTCTATTGCAAGGACTGCAGCAGCAGGAGGAACTTGTGCTTGAGGCACAGCAACAGCAGCAAGAGGAGGAGCAGCAGAAGAAGCAGGAGTAACAGCAGCAGCAGACAGACAGCTTACAGAAATAGCAGCAGCAGCAGCATGAAGATTCACTTTATATGGCATCTCCCCCTGCCTAGATGCAGACATGTCTGGATCAAGGCACACTGCTGTAGGTGCTGCCTGAGGGAAGAGGGAAGAGAGCCTGGCAGAAAGGGCTGCCACTGATAGGTGGAGTGGATCCAAAGAGGTCTCCAACAGCAGAGAGAGCCTGGGGGCAAGCAGCTCATACATCCTATCAGCAAGGGCTGAGAGGTCTACTTGCCAAGAGCTGGAGCAGAGGTAGAAGGTATAGGAGCAGCTGAAGGTTCTGGAAGTGGAGAGCTGGAGTAGGGTGGAAGGGATGGCTGAGGTGTTGGCAAGGTGGATATGGAGGATAGAGGGATGGAGATAGATGGGGTGAATGTGGGTTGATCTATGATTTGGTGTAGGAGGTCTTGAAATGAAGTGGAGGAGGAAGGTAACTCAGGAGGAGAGGATGGGGAATCATCCATAAAGGGATCATCAAGTAGGGTGAAGGATGGATGAGAGGGTGATGAGGTGACATATGGTGGAGGGTAGGAGAATAGTGGTAGGAATTGTTCTTCTGGTGTTGAAAGAACAGGTGCTGGAGAAGGTGTGGATGTTGGAGATGGGCTGGATATGATGATGGTGGATGGAGCTGGAATGGTGGATGGTAGGGGAAGGGATGGAATTGGAGGAGGAGGAGAGGCAGCAACAGCAGCCAGGTCATCTGCAGGGGCAGAGACCTGTGGAGGAGTGACTCTTAGAGTCCTTGTGCCTGAAGGGGTACTGGAGGAGGTCCTGCTAGGCTTGCTGATTTGTCTGTCCCACTTTCCAAAGAGGGCATAAGACAATCTCTTGGAGGCATTGATATGAACTCCAGAGGAGACCAGCAGGGCAGGGCACCTGTGCTGCAGAAATACTCCAAGGATTCTTCCAAAGTTAACAAAACTTTTATTGATTTTCTTTTTGATGAGATCAAAGAAAACCTCTCCCCAATTCAGATTCTTCTTATCCGCAAGAGCTCCCATGAGACAGAGCTGATATCTTGATATTGTATCATGGGCTGAGTGCTTAGCCAGTAGCACCTTCCCAACAACATCTGCCAGGAACCTATATTCTACAGACAGATTACTTTTGAAGAGCTTGCTAGGGTTTCCCTCTGAATGACCCATTCTGGCAAGCAGTTCAGAAAACTCATCTCCAGATAATTCAGCAGAATCTTCTCCATTTCTCAACTCAAAGACTTCTGTTAGAATGGTTGGGGTCAAGGGTACCTGAGTTCCAGCTATAGACCCAACAATGGTGTTGTTATCTTGATTATGGGCAGTATAAACCCACTCCTTTATTTCATCAGAAGCCAACTTGATCCTGGTGGTCATTATTGCTGTCAGATTCTGGTCCTTGAACAAACCCAGTATATCTTGAAAAATCTGGTCAGTCGTGCTGAAGGATTCTATATCAATATCAAACCCAGCATCAAACTTCATTGAAGCAAGAACAGCAACTGACACAGCCATTGGTACCTGCAAAAACTCAACAAACAAAACGACCAAGTGTAGAACTGTTTGGAGGGAAAGAAAAATCTTGCAGAGAAATCGAAAGCGCAAAAGAGAACGACGGCGAAAAATGAGTTTTATATTAGGGTTCGACGCAGAATTGGAAAGATCGTTGAACTCAGTTCGACGATCGAGGCTTCTAAAGGAATTTGAAGAGTCTTCAACATCGTCGATCTCCGTTCGACGATATTGGAGAGCGTCGAGCTCCGTTCGACGATCGTTCAGAGAACATAATCGTCGAGCGCCGTTCGACGATCGTTGACCGGAAGAGATAGTTCATACTATCTGAGAAACGCTGAACTCAGTTCGACGATTTAGGAAATCGTCGATCTCCGTTCGACGATCTTGGGGCAAATCGTCGAGCGCAGTTCAGAGATCAGAAAAATTCTAGACACTAAGAAAAATCAGAATGTTTGCCTAGTCTTGGTCAATTTTTAGGCTTTCAAAATCTAGGATATTATTTAAGACTTCCTCCATCTAACATTCCTAACTGATTTAGGAAGAAGGTGTGTTTCTTTTCATCCAATGGCTTGGTGAAAATATCTCCCCTTTGTAAATCAGTTGGGATATAGTGTAGTTTAATTTTATTCTTTTCAACATTATCTCTTAAGAAATGATGCCTAATCTCTATGTGTTTTGTCCTACTATGGAGGACTGGATTTAGAGCTATGGAAATAGCACTTGTGTTATCACAAAAGATTTTAGACTTCTCTAATTTGTAGCCATAGTCTAGGAGTTGGTTTTGAATTCACAAGATTTGTGAACAACAACTGCCTGCAGCCATATATTCAGCTTCAGCAGTTGAAGTTGACACAGATGTTTGTTTCTTACAAAACCAAGAGACAAGTCTGTCACCAAGGAACTGACAAGTTCCACTTGTGCTTTTCCTGTCAATTCTGCATCCAGCATAATCAGCATCTGAGAATCCAGTTAAATCAAATGCTGAATCCTTTGGATACCAGAGACCTAGATTTGGACAACTTTTAACATACCTGAGAATCCTCTTTACTAAAGTTAGGTGTGACTCTCTAGGGCTTACTTGGAACCTAGCACATATACATGTAGCAAACATTATATCTGGTCTACTAGCTGTAAGATACAGTAAAGAGCCAATCATTGCTCTATATGTTGTCTGATCAACAGGTTTCCCATGTTCATCAGCATCCAATATAGCATTAGTAGGCATGGGTGTTTTCATACAAGATGCCTCAGACATACCAAATTTCTTAACCAGTTCATTTGCATACTTGGTTTGAGAAATGAAGATGCCTTCAGCATGTTGCTTGACTTGCAATCCTAGGAAGAAGGATAGCTCACCCATGCTACTCATCTCAAATTTAGAATGCATTAGGTTGGAAAACCTTCTGTACAATTTGGAGTCAGTAGAACCAAAAATAATATCGTCTACATAAATTTGTACTAGTAGGGTATGAGACTTATGAGTTCTAATGAAAAGTGTTTGATATACTCTACCCCTTATAAAACCATTTTCCAAGAGAAAGCATGCTAGAGTCTCATACCATGCTCTAGGAGCTTGCTTGAGACTTATGAGCTCTAATGAAAAGTGTTTGGTATACTCTACCCCTTATAAAACCATTTTCCAAGAGAAACCATGCTCTACAATGCTTTATTCAATCTAAAAACATAATCAGGATAAGTTGGAGAGATAAAACCTGAAGGTTGTCTGACATAAACTTCCTCTTTGATGTCTCCATTCAAGAAAGCACTTTTGACATCCATCTGATATACTTTGAAGCCTTTATGAGCTGCATAAGCTAGAAATATTCTGATGGCTTCTAATCTTGCAATAGGTGCAAAAGTCTGGTCATAGTCGATTCCTTCTTCTTGAGAGTATCCCTGAGCAACAACCTTGCCTTGTTCCTTATAATTACTCCTTGATCATCCAGTTTGTTTCTGAATAACCATTTTGTTCCAACAATGGAGTGATCCTTAGGCTTTGGCACTAGTTCCCATACTTTGTTCCTCTCAAATTGATGCAACTCCTCTTGCATTGCAATGATCCAGTGTGGATCTTGCTCTGCATCTTGAATGGACTGAGGTTCAATTTGAGATAGGAAGCAGGTGTGCAACAGGTTTTGGTTCACCTGATTTCTGGTTTGCACACCAGCTGAGATTTCTCCAATTATTTGGGAAATTGGATGGTCTCTTGATGTTACTAAATCAACAGAGGGTGTTGATTGTTCACCAACCTGTGTTGTTGTTTCCTCTTGTGGTACAATAACTGGCTCTTCAAGTTGTTCTTCAAGGTATTGAGCATTTCCTTCATCTTCACTGCTTTCATCCTCTTGAGTAACCTGTAACTTGTTCAAGTCTTCAACTAGAGAATGTTCCTGCAAAGGTTCTATGGTAGAAGAATTTTTCTCCTTGAAAGACATGTTAGTTTCATCAAATGAAATGTGAACAGATTTCTCAATTTTCAAAGATGATTTATTATAGACCCTATAGGCCTTGCTGATCATGGAGTATCCCAGAAACACTCCTTCATCAGCTTTGGCTTGAAATTTTGCTAAATATATCTTGTCATTATTGTGAATGTAGCAAATACAACCAAAGACTCTAAAATAATCAACTTTAGGTTTCTTCCCCTTGAGGAAAGGTAGATGAGCATCTGACAACAATGTGGTGGCAGATTCAATAAGGGTTCTATTTTTCCTTTCAGCTACCCCATTTTGTTGAGGAGTTCTAGGAACTAAGAAAGGATGCCTGATCCCTTCACTCTGACAGAACTCTTGCATAAGAAGAGAATCAAACTCTGTCCCATGATCACTTCTGATCAGGGCAATGTGAGTATTGAACTCAATCTGTATACATTTGAGAAACTCTGCCAGACACTTAAAGTTATCAGACTTCTTCCTTAGAAAGAACACCCAAGTGAATCTAGAGAAGTCATCTACAACTACTAAAGTGTATGATTTCCCTCCTAGGCTTTGTACCGTGATGGGTCCAAAAAGATCCATGTGTAACAGATACAATATCCTAGGTGAATCACTCTTATTAAGTGACTTAAAGCTGTTTTTAGTTTGCTTGCCTAATTGACAGGCCCTGCAGAGTCCTTCCTTCTTATAGGGGGCAGAAGGTAGTCCTCTAACAAGGATGTCCTTGGATAGCCTAGCAATAGTTCTAAGGTTTAGGTGTCCTAATCTCTTATGCCATAAAATATTGGGTCTACAGACAGAATTAAACAAGCAGATATCTACATCAGTTGAAAGAAAATCTACTAGGTAGATGTTACCTTTCCTTTTACCTGTCAACACAGTTGTGTTGTCCTCTGACTTGATTTTGCACAAGGCTTTGTTGAAGGTCACCTGGTAGCCTTCATCACACAGCTGACTGATGCTAATTAGGTTGTGCTTCAGTCCTTCCACATAAGCTACCTTCTTGAAAGTTACTGAACCAATCTGGACTGTACCATATCCTTTAGTCTGTCCAAAGTTTGAATCACCAAAGATAACTTTGGGTCCAAGCTTGGCTCTGAAGGATGTGAGGTTGTCCTTGTTCCCTTTCATGTGCTTAGAGCACCCACTATCCAAATACCATTGATGGTTAGATGTTGGATAGGTCTTCACCTGCACATGAGACAATTCATTTGTTTTTGACCCAGTTTACCTTGGGCCTAGGTTGATAACCTTTAAATTCTGAAATGAAAGACATCCCAGGTTGACTCTTATATCCTTCAGGATGATATCTCCTTGGAGGTATAATCCATTCAGTATAAGGGTTAAAGATTTGGGATGAAGGACACTTAGGATTCAATTTTGATTTGCCTTTGAAAAATTTTCCAGAGCTCTGACCTCTGTTCGACGATCTTGGAGCTGCGTTCGACGATCTTGGATCAGATCGTCGAGCTCCGTTCGACGGTCGACTGTGGCTGAGGTCAGGTATTTGAGATCGTCGACCTACGTTTGACGACTTTGGCTGAGATCGTCGATCTGCGTTCGACGATTTTGCCTGAGATCGTCGAGCTGCGTTCGGCGATCGTCGATCTTCATTCGGCGATCGTCGATCTTCGTTCGACGATTTCTGCTGGGACTTGGTTTTCTGAGGCAGATCAGAATTTTTCCTAGCAACCTCTACAACTCTCTTTCCTTTGTCAGAAATGAATTTGATTGGAGTTGTTAGGACTATAGGTTGGCTGGATGAAGCACCCAAGCCCAGTGTACTGTTGAATCTGGAGTTCACTGTGCTTGTGATGTCCATCAGCTTGATGCTTCTCCCATTAAGGGATTCTTCAAGCTTCTTGGCCTCAGAGAGCTCACTTTTCAGTGTAGCTATCTGTTCCCTACAGCTCTCCAACTCCTGAGAGAGTTTGAGGTTTTCTGTCTTTAAAGTATTATTTTCAGATAATTGATTTCTGAGAGAGATAATTTCTTTCTCAGACTTTAGCAGGTCTAAACACAGTGCTTTAAATTCAGATTTAAAATCCTCTGAACTAAAATCAAAAGAACCAATTACCTGATATTCTTCAGGTTGAGTCTCTGAGTCTGACTCTGACTCTTCTTCCTCTGAATTGTGCTGTGAGGCATTGATTGCCATCATGCAGAACTCCTTTTCTTCTGCATCATCCTCATCATCACTAGAGCTGGATGAGGCTTCTGACTCTTCTTCTGTCTCACTCCAGGATTCAGCAACAAACCCTTTTCTTGTATGCTTGTTTTTGCTTGACGAAGGTTTGCCATTGCCATTCCTTTTGGAGTCTTTCTCCTTTTTTCTTTCTTTCCTGTCCCTTCTGTCCTTGTTCTTGTTCTCTGGGCAGTCAGGAACTATGTGCCCTTGTTTCCTGCAACCAAAGAAAATAATATCTTTATTATTACTAATGGACTTGTCATACCTTAGCTTATCCTGATCCTTGTATGATCTTCTTCTGAAGTCCTTTCTGGCCATCTTGTAGAATCTTTTGGCCAGCAGACTGAGTAGTTCATCATTTCCTGTGGCTTTATCTTCAGGCAGATCTTTAGTTGCCTTGAATGCCATGGTCTTCTCTTTTCTTGTGGCTGGTGAGGCAGCCTTCTGTTCTTCCTCTCTATTTTTGATGAGTAGCTCATAAGATTTGAGCTTACCCAATAGAGCTTCAGTGGTGATCTCATTTAGACTTCTGGCATCCTTAATTGGCCAGATTCTTGAATCCCAAGTGTTGGAGAAGCACATTAGGATCTTGTCATTAAGTTCAGTTAGAGAGATCTCTTTGTCTAATATCCTGAGTTCACTGACAATTAGACTTAGTCTGTTGTACATATCTCCCACTGACTCAGTTTCTCCCTTTTTGAAATTCTCATATTGAGAGATGAGATGGGATCTTCTATCCTTTCTCTCATCAGCTGAGCCTGAGACTATTTCTGAGAGTTTATCCCAAATTTCCTTGGCTGAATTACATTCAGCTACCTTTTGAAATATGTCATCAGACATTGTCTGGGCCAAGATGTTCATAGCCTTGGCATCAGCTACCTTCCATCTCTTGATATCAGCATCTGTTCCTGATGGAGGTGGAACAGCACTTGTACTTGTGTTCTCTGGGGGTCTTGGACATACTGTCAAAACAGAATTAAAGATATCTTCGTCAATAGAATTCATGTAAAGTCTAATCCTTGCCTTCCAAAGTGCAAACTTGGATAGATTACACACTGGAGGTCTGGTGCTAGCATGATCTTTATTTTGGGCCATGATTTGTGAAAACAAAATCTACTAATAAAATACAAAAGAAAGACAGATCTAACTTGGGATCTTTGGGTTCAGGTGTTAGCCTGTACAACCAATTAGGGTGTGGTATGTTTAACCAACCTTGCTCTGATACCAATTGAAAGAGCAGTTAGATCTGATATACTCTAGAGGGGGGTGAATAGAGTATATGGTGCTTTGAAACTTTTTACAACAGTTGTTGTAATATGCGTGAGCAGGGAAGCAGTTAAAAACCAAGCTCAGAACTAAGTTAAACAAAAGCTAATCACAGAGTAATCAAGGCCAGAAACAAACATAAACACAAGCAAAACCAGAAGACACAAGGAAATATAGTGGTTCCCCTAAACTTGGGTACATCCACTCTTCTACCACCCTAGGTAGGAATCCACTACAGGGTGAGTTGATCAGGTGTCCTGGGCACCAATGAGCTTTTGATAAGGTGCTCAAAAACCATAGCAGATTTTTTGATCAGGTGTCTTGCCACCAATGAGCTTTTGACAAGGTGCTCAAAAACCAAGCTTAAACTTTTGAAGGGAGTTTGAGAAACCCTTTACAGAGAGGGGGTGAGAGGGTGATGGAAGTCTTCTCTTTCTCAAACAACTGAGAAGACTATGTGGATTGTTGATGTCAAAGCTCCCCCTGAATCCTTGAGATCTTCCGGAAGAAAAGCTGTGTAGAGGGTGATAGGCCTTCAAAGATTGAACTCCAGCAATGGATGATTTCAGCAATAGCTGAAATGTTGAATGACTGGAGTCTTGAAAAATGTTTGCCTTGAACACTTTGAAAACTAAAGAGATCTGAAAATTTTTGAAAGCTTGATCTCCTTGGATGAGTGTTCTTCAGAATTCTTTTTGACAGAATATTTTTTGAATGTGTCTCTGTAATCTCTGTTCTGTGTGTCTCTAAGTGATTCAAAAATTCTGCCTTTTATTCTCTGGTACAGAATAGAATAACATTCTCTGTCAAGAATAGTCGTTAGCCTGCATTGATTGCATCCTTAATTGCCAAATCTCTTCTGGGGGGAAAGTCCACAGAAATATTCCTTGAAAAATCCCTTGAAACTTGGTCCAGAAATGAATGAAGACGGCTAGGAAATCTCTGAATTAATTGCAGAATAACTCCTTGACTGATTTGAATTTGAATTTAGAATCATCCTGGAAGTTATCTGAAATCGTCGAACTGAGCTCTGTTATCGTCGAGCTGAGCTCAGCGATCTGGAAACATACAGCAGCAAAATATCATCGATCTGAGCTCAAAGATCGTCGAACTGAGCTCAGAGATAAAGATCCAAAGCAGAGTCAAAATCGTCGACCTGAGCTCACCGATCGTCGAATGGAGTTCGACGATATAATGAAGTTGAGCTCAGCGATCGTCGAATGGAGTTCGATGATCTATCGAGGTTGAGCTAGACGATCGTCGATCGGAGTTCGACGAATCGTCGTGCTGAGCTCGACGATATGACTTAGTCTCCAAATACAAAATCTTGGTCTTCAGGGCAGCTTCCAAACCTAGACTTCTAACCCTTAGACTCAATTCTATTTGACCTGTTAAGCTATACAGGAGGTCAAGCAAAGATTCCTAGAGACATATTGATCCTGACCCAAATTAGTAATAGGGTGTTCCAACAGAACTCCTCCATAGGCACATCCGTAAGTTGCCTTCCCACTAAGAGGTAAACCTCCAACTTGTCCCACCACAGCCTCGCCTCACCAACCAATAGGAAAGTCGCTATGGTGGTCTTCTTCCGATCCTCAGTTAACGTGGTCGTCAAGACTCTCTTTATCATAGAGCCAATCCTTAGCTTGAGTTGTCGTTCCAATCCCGTCGAACCTCGGAGGATTAAATCTCATCACATGCATAAGCTGCTTCTATATAGCTCTCCTTGGCGCTACCTGATCAACTGCCATGCGTTCTACCACTCTCTGCTCAGCCATCTTAATCGGTTCTTGCTCATTAACAGGTGGTGCATGATGCATTTGCCCTGCAGGTTGGGCATTTATCGTGGCAAATCCTG
Source organism: Platanthera guangdongensis (assembly GCA_039583875.1). Taxonomy (NCBI): domain Eukaryota; kingdom Viridiplantae; phylum Streptophyta; class Magnoliopsida; order Asparagales; family Orchidaceae; genus Platanthera; species Platanthera guangdongensis. The sequence goes on from CM077150.1 coordinate 236,468,215, forward strand.
CTTCAGCCACCAATCTGATGGTTTCTCCTGAAGGAGGTGTTGTAGGCACGTCATTCGGTGCACTATTTTTCGCCGATCGCGAACATTATGATTGCCCAGCACTGCTCCTAGCTGCCTATAGTAGCATAAAACCCTTGATTAGGCGATAAACAGATTGCTAAAAGCAATCATTGGAACACTCAGGTTCCTCAAAACAAGTGTATTTTTCATTCCTAAGTGGACATTCATGGGTTCTTTTATGTTATAACGATGATGCACATACATGTTCTCACCACCCCTTAAAAGAATTCGCCCACGAATTCAACCAAAAAAACCGACACCTAAGCTCTGATACCAAATTGTAACACCCTGTCTGTCGTATGGCATATAACAGAAGGTCCAGCTGGAACCCGACGCTATATACCCAGACAGTCGGAAGGGTTATATAAAAATATCAAAATCCACCTATAACTACTCGCCCTAACACAGAGCATTCTAGCGGAAGCTTTTAAACAGTTGGAAAGAACCCATAATTGATTATCAACTATTATGAATGTCCACATACTACCAAGGAATGAAATAACCAATACACTGAAAGTACATGGCCTTATGGCCTTACAAGAGTTTCACTTAACAAATTAATGTTTAAATACATCGACTCGCAGGCCGGCCACACATGATAAAAATAAAAACAACAGTAGTTCGCTTTGGTCTTCGACGGCCAGCTCAGCAACTTGGGCTTCAGCCCGCTATTTGGTACTTGGCTCTGCAGCACCTGCAAGAAACATTCCACCGTACGGTGGCAAACAAAGCAACGGTCAGCCAAAGCCAACCAAATTATAATGACCCCGCCCCTTATTCGGGATGACGATGCTCCTTCCCTGCATTTCATTAGCCCAGCTAAACAATTAAGTACGAACATACTACGCCATATATGTAGGCTCGCATGGCCAAACACCCCGTGCATTCAGGGCACATTAACAGTGAACCCGGTCCACCACCACCCCCAAGATGGCAACATTGTGAGCATTTTAGTCTTTATGACCACCGTCTAAGAATCCCAGCTATGCCAACGGCCAGTCCCTTTATGTGTCTCTCGCACCGAACCACATAGCCCAGGTCTGATTCCACTTGCCCATTGCTCACTTTGCCTAGTCACCTTAAGACGTAGGCATGAGCCAAGCTTCTCTCTAATCCCGCAACATTCCAAACAATACATAACCTAGTTATTTACAATTCCGGCTCCCCGGCCGCCAAGTTAGCACAACTACGATTCAGCACAATTTTCCGGGTGCACCTTGGAGTTAATCCCCAAGGATCCCTACTGCAATCTACCGCATAGAAACCCGAAAACACAAATCACGGAGTCTTCTTCGGCAAACCATTCAATATGCAACATCACCGATCCAGAAAAACACGTCTAGGTAGGCTTCACACATAATGCCTAAGTCCGTACTTTGGTTCCGGACTCTATATGCAACACAAGGGGGACTATTCACGTCTACCCCAAGGAACACCGCACACTCACCGCACACTCGCGGGAGCGGGTTTCCTTATGCAAAATAAGGAGAGCTTCACATGATCAAGTAGAGAATCGTTAACCTTGTAGTTCGCTTTTGTGCCATGGGAAAACTATCCGGATGAAAAGCTTCGCAAGGGAATTTCCTCCATAGATCCGGTCTCGGTTCTCGATTCAATGCTACGATGCTCCGCCGGCGGACGGAATCCTCTCTTCCTTCCTCCTTGCTCTCTCTTCTCTCTAACTCCTTGGAAAGAGAAAGCTTAAGAGAAAATGAGGAGTTAAGCCCCAATTCCCGGCCTTAACAGAGCAGGAACACACCTAGGCCGTCAGATCTTATTAAAAGAAAATGAACGGTTGAGATCCGCCCAAAATTCCTCAATCCTGGGCCAAATACGGCTTGGCACACAGCCGTGTCCCAGCCCGTGTGCCCCGAACCAGGCATGATCATCGAGCACAGAACAGGACACAGGTCGAGACACGCCCGTATCTCAACCTGACATGCCCGTGTCAGGTCCTGACACGCCCGTGTCCTAAGGTCATGTCACAGGTAACCGCCACGCCAACCGTCACGTCCCTTGGGAACAAGGGTGGTGACACGGGTATGAACAAGCCCGTGTCACACTTAACACGCCCGTGTCAACTACCGTGTTTCCTGTCGTGTCCTTTTCTGGACATAGCCGGCCAACATAGAGAAATACACGGCCTTGGACACGCCCATGTCCTAGGCCATGTACCCCTATTAAGGCACCAAAATTCCTTAGGAAGCGACCGGTTCGACTATAATTTTCGTGGTGTTACAGTAGTATGCGGTTGTTCCTAGACTACCGAGAGTTGAGCAAACTGACTATCAAGAATAAGTATCTGATTCCTCGGATAAATGACCTTCGACCAGTTGGTGGGGTCAGTGGTGTATTATAAGCTGGACTTGAAGTTAGGGTACTATCAGTTGCAAATTCGGGACGAGGACATACCCAAGAGAGCTTTTGGAACGAGGTATGGTCACTTCGAATTCTCGGTGATGCCGTTTGGGCTGACAAACGCGCCATCCGTATTCATGGATTTGATCAATCGAGTATTTTGTTAATACTTGGACTCTTTTGTTGTCATCTTTATCGACGACATCTAGGTATACTACAAATCAGAGGCGGAGCATGAGACTCATTTTACAATAGTTTTGCAAGTGTTGAGAGAGAACCAGCTGTATGCAAAGTTCTCAATGTGCGAGTTCTGGTTAGAGAAGGTGGAATTTCTGGGCCATGTGATTAGTGGTGATGGGGTGGTGGTGGATCCTGCAAAAGTTGAGGCCATCAGATATTGGCCAATTTTGAGCACCGTGGCGGAAGTCGGGAGTTTTCTTGGACTAGCTGGGTATTATAGAAGATTTATGGAAAACTTTTTGTGGATAGCTCTACCCCTCACTTCGTTGACTCGTAAGGACCAAAAGTTCATGTGAACTCAGGAGTGCGGTCAAGTGTTTGATACCTTAAAGGAAAGGCTGATGACAGCTCCAATCCTAAGTCTACCTAAAGGGACTGAAGGATTTCAAATTTTTAGTGACGCATCATTATGTGGTTTGGGTTGCGTTTTGGTGCAACATGACAGTGTTATAGCCTTTGGGTCTAGGCAGTTGAATCCTAATGAGAGGAATTACACCGTCCCTGACTTGGAATTGGCAGTGACAATTTTTGCATTGAAGTTGTGGTGGCACTATGTGTATGGTGCGAATGTAGAGATCTTCACGGACTACAAAAGCCTGAAGTATCTTCTAGACCATAAGGACTTGAATGTATGACAACGCAGATGGGTCGAGTTCCTTGGAGACTACGAAGTGGCGATTCAGTATATGCCTAGAAAAGTTAACGTGGTGGCAGATGCCTTGTGTAGGAAATACTCTAGTCAAGGGAGTTGGATCGAAGCTCATGATGAGTGGTTTATGCGGGACTGTGAGTCCCTTGTCATTGAATGCGTAGCAAGTGTTGTGTCTAACATGGCTCGATTGAACTAGAACGAGTTGCAAAATGACTTATCCAATCATATTCGGGAAGCGACTAGTTTGGATGAAGAGTTTTGGCCGCTTATGGTGGAAGCTCAAAAGGGCGAAGGCAGCGCCTGTGAGATGATTGATGGGATCTTGATAAAGGACAGAAGGATATTTGTACCGTAGTTCGGCAAGCAATGTGAGGAGTTGATGTTTGAGGCTCATTTTACAAAGTACTCCATTCACCCGGGCAGTACAAAGATGTACTTGGATATGAAGAAATCCTTTTGGTGGCCTTGTTTGGAGCGAGATATAGCTTTGTACGTGAGTCGGTGCCAAACTTGTGCCTTAATGAAGGTCGAGTGTCAGAATCTGGGCGGGTTCCTGAAGCCTCTTCCTATTTCCGAGTTGAAATTTGATGACATATCTATGGACTTTGTGCTTGGCTTACCTTGATCGCAATAGGGTAACGACATGATTTGGGTTATCGTGGATCGCTTGACCAAAGTGGCCCATTTCATCCCAAATCGGAAAGAGGACAGCGTGGAGAAGCTGGTAGAGTTATTTGTTCGCCACATTGTGCCACTACACGGGATTCCTAAGAGTATAGTTAGTGATCACGATGGACGTTTCACGTCCAAAGACTAGAGGCTGGTTCAGAACAGTCTAGGCATGAAGCTTTAGTTCAGTACAGCTTTCCATCCTCAAATCGATGGACCAACAGAAAGAATGAACGACATAATGGAGGATATGCTGAGAATGTGAAATCTTGACTTTGAAAAGAAGTGGGAGGATCACCTCTTCTTGGTAGAGTTTGCCAAAAACAACAGTTTCCGGGCAAGTATAAAGATGACGACATACGAAGCTCTGTATGGAAGGCGGTGTCGAACACCGATGTCTTGGGCAGAGGTGGGAGACACCAAACTTTTGGGAAAAGAAGTGGTGTCCGATGCTTACGAATTGGGGTGGACCATCCAGGAACGCATGAAGGTTGCCCAGGATCGGCAAGCGAAGTAATTTAATGCTCGCCATATGAATGTGGAGTTCGCGGTAGGCGACTGGGTTTATCTCAAGATTAAGCTGTTCAAAGGCATTTCATGGATTTGCCGACTCAAGAAGCTAAGTCCGAGGTTTTTGGGACCGTTCGAGATTATGGAACATGATGGAGAAGCAACTTTCCGGTTAGCACTATCTGCGGAGCTGAGTGGATTACACGATGTCTTCCATGTCTCCATCTTGCGGAAAGCCTTGGTGGAGGCTAATGATGTGATTGAATCAGTGATGGAGTCAATAGAAGAGGACTTGCGAATGAAGGTCCGTCCAGTAAGCTTAGAGGATTCAGAAGTTCAGTAGTTGCAGAACAAAGAGATTAAGCTCGTAAAGGTGTATTGGGACAACTGCGGGCGAGATGAGTTATCTTGGGAGCGTGAGCAAGCAATGCGGGAGGACTTCCCAGAACTCTTTTCGTCATGTATATTGTTTGTATAAAGCTGTTGTAACAATGTTTTAATTTGTTACAACATTTTTCTTGTTGTTTTCCTGTGTGAAAAATAATTTTGCAAACAAAATTCTTTAAGGGGGGAGGAGTTATAATACCCCAGTTTTCACGAAAGTTCAATCTCTGGAGGTTACCGATCGACGAACTCTAGGCAATTCGACGAACGTCGAAGGTCGTTCCACAAATTTGAGGCAGTTCGACAAACTTGGGACTGTTCGACGAACGTTGATGACTGTTCGACAAACCCGAAGGCCGTTCATCGAGCTCTATTTGTTCGACGAATGTTTGGATGTGATGTGGAGCCGTTTGGCGAAATCGAAGGATGTTCGATGAACGTCGAAAGCTGTTCGACGAACCCTAAGGTCGTTCGTCGAGCTCTGTCCGTTCGACAATTTTTTTTGCTGAGCTGTGTAAGCCGTTCAACAAAAGTCAAAGGCTAATTCGTGGAGTTTCGAAACCGAAATACCTAGCCGTCCGATTTCACTTCATAACTAATCCAACGGCCCAGGATCCTCTGCCTAAGGGGCTTTAGAAGGGCTGAGTGGGATTTCTCCCTCATTTTATGTCTCTTTTCTGGGTGAAGGTTAGGGTTTGAGTGTTGGAGAGCAGAGGAGGAAGAAGGAGTGCTTTCTCCTCCATTGATGGAGCTTTAGACCTCCGTTCAACGTTCCGTGGCCAGATCCATGGAGAGGACGTGGAGGCGGTCGTTTCCATCCTGCAAAGCAAGATTTCATGGCTAGGAAGAGGAGTCGAAGGATAACGACACTTCTCCTCTCTATTTTAGGATGCGTGCATGTCATCTACACTTTTCTTGTTTTCTTTCAAGCATTCTAGGCACTGAATCTCTCAAGTGAGAGGGATTCGGGTTTCCATGATTCAAGAGGAGCCACTGGGTCCATTGTGACCGTCCCCGACATGATATTGCATTAGAGCCCTTAAGTGCAGCATATGCTATGAACAACCTGATTACCTCCAGCCTTGTCACTGGTGCATAAGCTTGATCGAAGTCGGTTCCTTCTTCTTGTTTGTATCCTTTGGCGACGAGTTTGGCCTTGTGAAAGTGAGGGGTTAGATCTGGAATACTCTAGACGGGGGGGGGGGGGGGGGGGGTGAATAGAGTATCCTTAAAAACATTTCAATTTTTGTTGTAAATAAACTTTCAGAGTTGATCAGTCCTAAGATAAAATAAACTAACACAGGTGCTGCAGAAAATAAGCTTATTAAACACAAACACAACAATCCTAACTAGCACAGCCACAGCAAGAACAAAACGAAAAGGGCAACCATATAACACAAGAATTTATAGTGGTTCCCCAACCTGGGTACATCCACTCTTCTACCACCCTGGTAGGAATCCACACAGGTTTTTGATTAGGTGCCTGACACCAATGAGCTTTTGATCAGGTGCTCAAAAACCAAACCTCAAGTCTTTTGGTCAGGTGACTTGCAACCAGGAATAACTTTTGAAGGGAGTTAAGAACCCTTTATACAGTGGGGGGATTAGAGATAATTTTTCTTCTCTTTCTCAAGATACAACTGAGAAGACTTTTGTGGATTTGATGTTAGCAAATGCTCCCCCTGAGATAATGAATGGTTCAGGGAGTTGAAACTTTGCTGAAGGGTGATAGGTCTTCAAACTGTTCTTTGACTAGAAGAGCTCCAGGAACTTCTTGACTGATATTGTAATTGTTGATCTTTGAAGAGTCCTGGAAGAAGACAGAATAAGACACTTGATTTTCATTAGTTGTTCTTCTTCTTCAAACAACTGTTCTTTCTCTGGTCTAGGGCTTATTTTTTTGTATCAGATTTCTATCTGTGTATCAGAGTACTGTCGAGAGAGAAGCAGAAGAATCCTTAATCACCGACTGACTAACTTACTTCTCAAAAAAAGAGAAAATCTAATTTATATTTTCCATATAAGTTTGCTTTTGAAATTTGAAATTCTTCTGCATTCAATGCTGACGGCCTTGAGAATATTTGCATTGATTGAATTTCCCCAACTGTCCCATTGAAAATCGGCAAGCAATAATTCAGAGTCTTTGATATTTCTCTAAGTCTTGAGTCTTTGACAGTGTGTTGATGGTTGGTCCATACAGTGTTGACTCTAAGGACTTGGCCTAGACTCTAGGACATAACCATGACCCTGGCTATACATGTTGGGTCATATTGTCCTAACTTTTTGAACCTTGCCCAAATCCAACTAGGGATCCAACAATCTCCCCCTATTTGGGTAAGGTCACTAATTACAGACTCATAATAAAATCAAAGATTTACAAAGCAATAAAAAACATATATCTGGCAGGAAAAATTAACACATGCAGCAGATATATATATATATATATATATATATATATATATATATATATATATATATATATATATATATATATATATATATATATATATATATATATATATACACAATAGGCTTTGTATCAAAAATAGATAAGCAGTTTTAAAGCAACACTGAAACCTATCAGTTCAAGCTTCATTTCCTTTTCTTCTTGTCCTTGTGGTTATCCTCCTTAGCTTTTTCACCAGTCTTAGTGAATATGATTTCCCTGTTGGGATCTATAGCTTGCACCTTAGTCATTTTCATGTCAGCAGCCCCAATGATATTTAGAGATGTAGCCCTTGGGAGCACTGCTTCTGGATGCATTTTCATGTAGTCATCTACATTAAAAAATTTATTAGCCTTTTCAAACATGTTAAGCTCTTCCTTTCTATACTTGGACATTATTGTATATTCAGATGGATCCGTCCCTTTAGCTTCTAGCTTTGTTGATCAAGGAAAGGCCAACCAATTCCTGGAATCTAGCCATCCTAGCTGATGTAGCTATTTCTGGATCTTCAAATGGTACAGGTGGGGAAGCAGGACTTTTGGGGCTTTCAGCCTTTTGATGTTCAGGGAATTTTTGCTGTTATTGTTATTGATGCTGCTGCTATTGTTGTTGGTGCTGCTTGCCTGAAGAATAGTGCCTCTGCTGGCTGCTTCCTGAAGATGAAGATCTACCTTTATGTCTTTGATATGCTTGAAACTAGGTAGACCTTTGAGATGTTGTGCCTGAAGCACCAGCAGCTGGAGGAGGAGGAGGATGAGGGTCCTTTTGTATCATTGAGTAGGAGGAGGTGAATATCTTCTGCTTCTTTTCCTTTCTTTCTGTTCATTCTTTGAAAACCACATCCAAGCAGGCATTCCCTTATAAGGAGTGTTTTTCTAGAGGATATAGTAAGGGGTGTCATTTATTGGATTAGGCTTTTGTGCAAGAGGTGGAGGTGATTTCCTCTTCTTAGATACTTTATTTTTCTTTGATTCCTCATCTGAATCTTCATCATCATCATCATCATGAGTAGAATCCTGAGGATTGTCATACAAGACATGTAATTTCCTTAAGGCCTCAGCAGATATGTTAGGTTTCTCTGGCTGGGAGGGAACTGGAAGAGGACCTGGAACTGGAGTTGGAGGAGGAGCTGGAGAGCTATACATAGTAGTGCTTTCAGCAGCTGTCTTATTTTCCTTTTCAATATCAGCCATGATTAGTGCATCAAGATCAGGCATGGGAGAATCATCAAAACTTGGAGCAGGAGGGGATGAGATGGTGGGGGAAACAGCTCTGGGTGGAGATGGAGTGGCTGGAACCTTAGGAATAGCAAAAGTAACCTTAATTTGCTTGACAACCTTGGGGCTTATGGGTGAGGAGTATGGTACTATAGCCATTGATGGCTTAATGTTGTCTTCTGGAAGTATATTGAAATAAGATGTATCAAAAACTTTCAATAAATCTAACAGATCTACTATGGGATTAATTATATAATCACCAACAGTAGTTATTTCTTCTGTGGTAGTCTCTTTTGTGGTTGTGTCATCCACATCCATGTCAGTATTAATGAAATTAATGAAATCAAATACTGTATCATCATTTGTATCTGCTGCTGCTTCTATTATTTCTACTGCTTCTGTTGGAACTGCTGCTAGTGCTGCTGGTACTACTGCAGCTTCTTCATCAAGTATCTCCCCCTGCCTGGTTTCAGTGCAAACTGGAGCCAGGCCCCTAACTGAAGAGGGGGCAGCAGAGCGGGCAGAGATTTGGGCAACTAGGGAGGATATGGAAGTAGCAAGAGGTGAAATGGCCTCTACTATGAGATTTTTGAGGAGAGGAATAATGAGGGCAATGAGAGAGGAAATGGTGGAGGGGTCCAATGGTGGAGTTGTAGATGGTGTGATGGAAGGTGTTTGAGTGGGAATAGATGAAGGGATGGAAGTAGTTGGTGGAGTGGGAGGTGGAGCATCTGGCATTTGAATATCTTGAATGGAGTCATTTTGAGGAGGAGTATTGAGGGCGATGATAGTAGATTGAAAGATGGTATGGAGGACAAGTGTGGTGGAAGAGGGGATGAAGGTGATGAGGGAGCTGGTGTACCATTGGGAGAGTGAGTTGGTGTTCCATGTTGAGATTGAGACGGGGTAGGAAGATGAGTATGAGTGGGAGATGTATGGATGGGGATGATGGAGGTGTGGGAGTTTGAATGATTGTGTGGACTGTGGAGGGGAGTGGAGTTGTGGGAGTTTGGGTTGCCGGAAGTGATGGAGGTGTAGGGGTTTTCTCTACAGAAGGGTGGGGAGTGGCTGGATCAGCCCTTGTACTTTCAAAAGCTTTGGTGGCAGAGGATGAAGCCTTAGAGGGCTTTGTGATGGTCCTCTCCCACCTGCCAAACAAGGCACAAGTGAGCCTCTTGCTGGCATGAATGAATATGGTCTGGGAGACCAAAGATTCAGCAGCTTTCTCTTTCAAGAAGATCCCCAGGATCCTTCCAAAATTGACTTCCTTTTTATTATTCTTTTTCTTAAGAAGATCAAACATGATCTGTGCCCAGTTAACCTTTTTCTTGTTCACCACTGCGCACATAACTAGAAATTGGTGCCTGGTTGTATAGTCGTGTGCAGTGTGCTTGCCCAACAATACATTCCCAACTATATCTGCTGGAAACTTGAATTCAGCAGAAAGATGCTTCTTCAGCAATTTGTTAGGGTTTTGTCCAGAGTAACCCATCATACTAAGCATCATATCATACTCTTCTTTATCAATCTCTAATTCTTCTATTCCATTGCTTAAACCAAAGATTTCAGTTAAAATGGTGGGAGTGAGGGAAACAGCATTACCCGCTATTGTTCCAGTCATGGTGTTGTCATCTGTTGTAGAAGATGTGCCAAATAACTTGATCTGTGTGGTCAACAGGTTCTTCAACTGCTATTCTTCAAGCAGTTGCAGGATATTTAGGCAGATGGGGTCGGAATGTTGGAATGAATCGAAGTCCACATCGAATCCAGTATCAAATTTCATCGCAACAAGAGTTCCCGTTGGAATCGCCATTAGAGCACCTGCAAAAGAAAATTGAAGATCAAGTGCAAATGAACTAAAAGCGCGGGACGGAGGTGGAACAAAACATAGATATAAGGTTTTCTAGAATATGAAACGACAAACTCCGTTCCACGAAAAATGAAAAATTCTTCGAACTGAGGTCGACGAAATAATTTGGAGTTAAAATAATTCGTCGAGCTCAGTCTGAAGATTTGAAGACAGTTCATCGATCTCCGTTCGACGAAAGTTTTCTGAAGCAAATTCGTCGATCTCCGGTCGACAAAAATAGCTTCACTCACAGAGAGTTCGTCGATCGCCGTTTGACGAATACTCAAGTACTTTTCGCTGTTCGTCGAACTCCGTTTGATGAATATCTGAAGAAATTTTCTCAGTTCGTCGAACTCCGTTCGACGAACTTTGAAGAATTCATCGAGTGCAGACAGAAACTAAACTAAGTCTTCTCCATTGATCATTCCCAGCTGATTTATAAAGAACAAGTGGTGTCTTTCATCCAAGGGTTTGGTGAAAATATCAGCTCTTTGTAAATTAGTGTAGATATAGACAAGTTTAATTTTATTTTTATCTGCACCTCTCTAATAAAATGATGTCTAATATCTATATGCTTAGTCGTACTGTGATGGACTGGATTTTGTGCTATGGCTATAACACTTGTGTTATCATATAATAGAGTTGAATTATTTAAGTTGAGGCCATAGTTTAGGAGTTGAATTATTTATTACAGCTGCCAGCTGCAATGTATTCTGCCTCAGCAGTTGAGGTAGACAGAGATGACTGTTTCTTACAAAACCAGGATACTAATCTCATACCTAGGAACTGGCAAGTTCCTGAGGTACTTTTTCTGTCCACCATGCATCCAGTAAAGTCAGCATCTGAGTATCCAGTTAACTCAAATTCTGATTCAATGGGATACCATATGCCTAGACTATGACAACTCTTTATATATCTTAAAATCCTTTTTAGAAAAATTAGATGAGATTCTTTTGGGTTCACTTGGAACCTAGCACAAAGGCATGTGATAAACATGATATCAGGTCTGCTTGCTGTAAGGTACAGTAGGGACCCAACAATGCCCCTATATAATTTCTGATCCATAGGTTTCACAAGTGCATCAGAGTCTATCACAATATTTGTAGCCATGGGTGTTGTCTTTGCTGAGGTATCAACCATCCCAAACTTCTTTATAAGCTCTTTAACTTATTTAGCTTGGGAGATGAAGATGTCATCGGGGAGCTGCTTCAGTTGGAGACCAAGGAAGTAAGAGAGCTCACCCATGCTACTCATTTCAAATTTTGAATGCATGAGGTCAGAGAACCTTTTGCATAATTTGGAATCAGTACACCCAAATATGATGTCATCCACATATATTTGTACTAACAATGTTTGGTCTTTATGGTGCCTAGTGAATAAGGTTTTATTTACAATGCCTCTAGTAAACTTATGCTCTATGAGAAAGCTATCTAGGGTCTCATACCAAGCTCTTGGAGCTTGCTTTAAACCATAAAGAGCTTCATGCAATTTAAACACATAAGAGGGATAAGTTGGAGAGACAAAACTTGGAGGTTGTTCAACATAAACCTCTTCTTTCAGTACTCCATTCAGGAAGGCACTCTTCACATCCATTTGATATACTTTAAACTTCTTGTAGGCCGCATAAGCCAGGAAAATGCTGATGGCCTCTAATCTTGCAACTGGTGCAAATGTTTGGTCATAGTCAATTCCTTCTTCTTGCCTATAACCTTGAGCCACAAGCCTAGCCTTGTTTCTCATAATCACACCTTGGGTATCTAGTTTGTTTCTATATACCCATTTGGTTCTAATGACTGGGTAGTCTTTGGGTCTTGGAACCAAATCCCAAACTCTACATCTCTCAAACTGGTTGAGTTCCTCTTGCATTGTTATGATCCAGTGGGGATCCTGCTTAGCATCATGAATGGATTGAGGCTCAACTTGAGAGAGAAAATAGACATGCATCAAGTCTTGGTTGAGTTGATGCCTTATCTGTACACCTGCATCTAGGCTGATCCCTTAGTGTGACAAGATCAGTGGGTGGAGTTGGTTCAGCAACAGCATCTTGAATTAATTCCTCTTGTGGAATTATGTTTGTTGTTGAGGGAAGTTCAATTCCTTCAATGCTTTCCTCTTCACTTTCATCATTAACTTGTGGAGAAGGATGTGTTGAAACCTCTTGGGTGAGGCTTAGTCCATAAAAATTCTCACATAAGTGACGTACCTGCAAAGTGTTATTGGTAGAAATCTCTTTCTCCTTGCAAGACATGTTAGCCTCATTAAAAGTGACATGAATAGATTCTTCAATTTTAAAGATGATTTATTGAATACCCTATAAGCTTTGCTTACTTGGGAATATCCTAGAAAAATTCCCTCTTCAGCCTTAGCTTCAAACTTTCTAATGTATTTCTTGTTGTTGTTATGTATATAACATACACATCCAAATACTTTAAAATAGTTGATTTTAGGTTTCTTCCCTTTAAGTAATTAATAGGGAGTCCTATTCTTCAGTTTATGTATCAAGCTCCTGTTCAGGACATAGTTTGTTGCGCTTACATCCTCTGCCCAAAAGGTTTGGGGCATGTAAGCATCTGTAAGTAATGTGCCTGCAGCTTCAATTAGGGTCCTATTTTTCCTTTCAGCTACCCCATTTTTTTGAGGAGTTCTAGGAGCTGAGAAGCATTGACTAATACCTTCCTTCTCACAAAACTCATGCATAAGAAGATACTCAAAATCTGTACCATGATCACTTCTGATCAATGCAACATGAGTAGAGTACTCAATCTGTATGGTCCTGAGAAAATCTGCAAGAACTTTAAAGGTATCAGACTTAGATCTCAGAAAGGACACCCAAGTGAACCTTGAGAAGTCATCTACAATAACTAAAGCATAGGATTTCCCTCCATGGCTTTGTACAGTAATAGGTCCAAAAAGGTCCATGTGAAGCAAGTACAAATTCCTAGGTGAATCACTTTTATTAACTGACTTAAAGCTAGATTTAGTTTGCTTGTCTTATTGACAAGACCTACAAAAGCCTTCCTTCTTGTAGGGACTAGAAGGTAAACCTCTCACAAGGTTGTCTTTTGATAGTCTAGCAATATTTTTCATGTTTACATGTCCTAACCTTTTATGTCATAATTCATTCTGATTACTACTTATATTAAGTAGGCAGATATCTGAATTGGCAGAATGAAAATCAACTAAGTACATATTTCCTTGTCTATTTCTAATTAAAACATTTTGTTTTTCTTGGTTAGAAATAATGTAGGAAGTTGAGTTGAATTGTACCCGATAACCTTCATCACATAACTGGCTTATAGAGATGATGTTATGCTTGAATCCTCTGACATATGTCACCTTTTGGAAGGTAACTGCTCCAATCTTCACTTCTCCATAGCCTTCAGACTGGCCACACTTTGAATCACCAAAGATTACCTTTGATCCCAGCTTGGACTTATAATTGATTAGGTTGTCCTTTTTACCAGTCATATGTTTGGAACATCCACTGTCCAGGTACCATAATTGATTAACAACTGGACAGCTCTTCACCTGTAATGAAAATAATTAATTGTTCTTGACCCAGGTTACCTTGGGTCGTTTGTTTTGCTGGTAAGAAAAGCTAGATATCACAGAGAATTCTGGTTGTGATTTATATCCTAATGGATGAAATCTTGTAGGTGGAATTATCCAATCAGCTAATGGATTAAATGGTTTCTTAGTTTGATTAGAGTTGATGCTGTAGTTATAATTTTTGTTAGGTCTTTCTGGGTTCTACGAATTGTTGTGAGTTCTTCGATTAGAGTTTGATGAATTTAGATGAGATCATCGATCTCTGCCCAGAGAATGACCATAGTCATTTTATGTGCCCCACGTTCGTCGATCTCTGCTCGATGAACCTACAAAGTTCGTCGATCACAGTTAGATAAATAATTATAGCTAAAGTTTGCATTCAGAGTTCGTCGATTAGAGTTCGACGAACTGTTCATATTTCGTCGATCTGAGTTGAACGAAATCTGCTGAACTTTGTTTTTACCTAAGGTTTTCAGATTTTTGTTATTTTGACCTTTTGATTTGAGAATTTCTTCTATGTTTGGTTTATGGTTTATTATTTCTTTCCCTTTGGCTGAAACAAATTTGATGGGAGTTGTCAAAATATTCTTCTTGAGAATGGGGGGCAAACTTGATGAAGCACCAAATCCCAGCTTGCCATTTATTCTGGCATTGACAGTGCTTGTAATTTCCATCAGCTTGAGGCTTCTCCCATTGAGAGTTTCCTCAAGTTGTTTAGCCTTACATAACTCAATCTTTAACAGAATAATTTGTTCATTAGCTAAATTTAACTCATCATTTAAACTATTGTTTTCAGAAATAACATTTTCTTTGTTTCCTAGTTTTTCCCTAAGTGTCTTAACTTGTTTTTCTAAATTTATTAGATCTATGCACATGGTTTTAAATTCAGATTTAAATGATTCAGAATTATAATCAAAAGAAGACAATACCTGATCTGCTTTTGATTCAGAAGCTCCTTCACTGTCAGAATCTTCTTCATCTGAATGGTTCTTGGAGGCATCAATGGCCATGAGGCAAACTTCTTTTGCCCTTGCCACTTCTTCTTCTTCATTGGAGCTAGAAGATGTTGATTCATCCTCAGTTTCACTCCAGGATTCAGCTACAAAGCCTTTCTCCTTCTTCTTGTGTTTGCTGGAGGAAGGCCTGCTGCTATGCTGTCTTCTAGAGTCCTTCTCTCTTCTCTTCTCCTTCTTCTGATTTTTTTAACACTCTGAGAGGAAGTGTCCAGGTTTCCTGCAGCCAAAGAAAACCACTTCTTTAGTGGGGGTTTGTCATACCTTGGCTTGTCATCCTGCCTGGATGACTTACTTATGAAATCTTTCTTTGCCATCTTGTAAAATCTTTTGGCAAAAAGACTCATCAACTCTTCATTGATTGTTGGAGTCTCTGTCTCTTCAGCAGCCTTGAATGCAATGCTGTGCTCCTTCCTTACTGGTGGAGGTGTTCTCTGCTCAGCTGCTTATCTGGATTTGATGAGCTGTTCATAGGACTTAAGCTTTCCTAAAAGAGATTTAGTGGAAATCTCATTCAGGCTCCTTGCCTCCTTGATGGGCCAGATCCTTGAATCCCATGAGCTTGGGAAGCACAAAAGGATTTTATCATTCACCTCTGTGAGGGTGATGTCCCTGTCCAAGGTTTTCAGCTCATTGATAATTGAGCTTAGCCTATTGTACATGTCTGCTACTGACTCAGCTTCCTCCTTCTTGAAATTCTCATATTGGGATATGAGATTGGATCTCCTATCCTTCCTTTCATCTACAGATCCAGCCACCATTTGATTGATGGATTCCAAGATGGCAACCAGATAACACAAGAATTTATAGTGGTTCCCCAACCTGGGTACATCCACTCTTCTACCACCCTGGTAGGAATCCACTCAGGTTTTTGATCAGGTACCTGACACCAATGAGGTTTTGATCAGGTCTTCAAAAACCAAACCTCAAGTCTTTTGGTCAGGTGACTTGCAACCAGGAATAACTTTTGAAGGGAGTTAAGAACCCTTTATACAGTGGGGGTGATGTGAGATGATTTTGTCTTCTCTTTCTCAAGATACAACTGAGAAGACTTTTATGGATTTGATGTTAGCAAATGCTCCCCCTAAGATAATTAATGGTTCAGGGAGTTGAAGCTTTGCTGCAGGGTGATAGGTCTTCAAACTGTTCTTTGACTAGAAGAGCTCCAGGAACTTCTTGACTGATATTGTAGTTGTTGATCTTTGAAGAGTCCTGGAAGAAGACAGAAGAAGACTCTTGATTTTGATTAGTTGTTGTTCTTCTTCTTCAGACAGCAGTTCTTTCTCTGGTCTAGGGCTTGTTTTTCTATATCAGATTTCTATCTGTGTATTAGAGTACTGTTGAGAGAGAAGCAGAAGAATACTTAATCACCGACTGACTAACTTACTTCTAAGAAAAAAAGAGAAAATCTCTTTTATATTTTCCATATAAGTTTGCTTTTGAAATTTGAAATTCTTCTGCATTCAATGCGGACGGCCTTGAGAATATTTGCATTGATTGAATTTCCCCAACTGTCTGATTGAAAATCGGCAAGCAATAATCCTGATGAAGTCCATAATCAGTGTTGCGTCTAACGGTTATATTCAGAGAATATTCAGCATTGATTACTCAGGAATTATTGAAATAAACTAAGGAACAGAAGAAAGAAAATAATTAAGTCTGGGATCGTCGAACAGAGAACAGGATTCGTCGACCTGAGTCCACAGTTCGTCGAGCTGAGAAGACAAGATCGTCGACCAGATGATAGTTGTTCGTCGAGCTGAGATGCAAGATCGTCGACCGCAGAACAGAACTGCATTCTCCAAAACCTTGCCAATTCTGTGCATCAAGATCGTCGAGCTGAGAACAGATTTTGTCGAACTAAGAACTGGTTTCGTCATGCGGAGAACTTTTATCGGTAACTTGATAAACATTGCGAAGAACATGGTCTAAGTTCGTCGAGCTGATAATCTAAGTTCGTCGACTAGAGTTCAGCAGTGTTTTCTATACTTAGAATATTCTAGATGTCTCTGGAATGAAGTGTTGAAGTAGTGTATCCAGATATCGTCGACTTGAGAACTAAATTTGTCGAGCTAAGAACTTCTAACTGATGCTTGATAATTCTTGTCAGGAATGTATTCTAAGTTCGTCGAACTGAGAAGGTGAATTCGTCTACTGGAGTATGATTCTGGACTTAGAATAATTAGTTATTTTTGCTCTTGTAGTGTTGAAGTAGAATACCCTGAGATCGTCGACCTGAGAACTAAGTTCGTCGAGCTGAGAGCTAAGTTCGTCGGCTGGAGTTAAGTGTGAAGAATCCTGGCCTTGGAATGTTCAAGTATAGTGTCCAGATTTCATCGAAATGAGAATCGAGTTCGTCGAGCTCAGCTCAGAGAATTTTCTCTGAGTTCGTCGAGCTGAGCGCGACTTTCGTCGACCTGAGTTCGACGAACGTTGAACTCATTTTCTGAGTCTTTGATATTTCTCTAAGTCTTGAGTCTTTGACAGTGTCTTGATGGCTGGTCCATGAAGTGTTGACTCTAAGGACTTGGCCTAGACTCTAGGACATATCCTTGACCCTAGCTATACATGTTGGGTCATATTATCCTAACTTAGTGAACCTAGCCCAAATCCAACTAGGGATCCAACACCTTGTTCTTTCCGACTGTACCATCCTCGTCCATATTTTCCCTGTAGACCGACTTTTTTCCGATGACGTTCTTGTCTTTGGCTCTTGGAACAAGATTCCAAACTTGGCAACGCCTTAATTGATTGAGCTCTTCTTTCATTACCATTACCCATGATGTGTCTGAGTTTGCTTCCTCAAACTTCTTCGGTTCAACCTGTGAGAGAAAACTCAAAAATAAATTTTCATTAGTTGTACATCTACGAGTTCTGACACCATCTCGGGGATCTCCTATGATTTGGTACATTGGGTGATCCTTCAAATGTCTGAGCTCTAGAGTCCTTGCATCTGGAACTTCTTCAACCACAGGAGTGACTTCATAAACTTGAATGATTTCTTCATCATGGTCATCAACCTCTCCAATATGGGTTGGAGTGGTGATCTTGATGAACTTTTCATCTTTTTCTTCAGTTGGCTCATCCAAGTCCAACTCTTTTATCTTTGAACCTGCATCTTCAATAAACACACTAGAAGAGCTGCCTTGCAGCAAGCTCGTCTCATCAAATACAACATGAATAGATTCTTCTACAACCAGAGTTTTCTTATTAAAAATCCTATATGTCTTACTATGGCTACTATACCCTACAAAATACCTTCAAAACTCTTTTCGCTAAATTTAGTAGTGTGATACTTGCCATTGTTAAGGACAAAACATTTACGACCAAAGATTATAAAATATGAAATAGTCAGTTTCCTGCCCTTTAGTAGTTCGTACGGGTCTTATCATGGCTCTTGTTTATGAGTGCTCGATTTTGCATGTGGCATGCAATGTTGACGGTTTCAACACAGAAATATTCTGGTAGTGAGGCATCACTTAACATGGTCCTGCAGGTCTCTATGAGTGTTCTATTACTTTTCTCAGCTACTCCATTTTGCTGAGGAGTACGAGGAGAGGAAAAATCATGAAAGATACCCAGGCTTTCACAGAAATTTGTCATGGCCCTAGACTTGAACTCTGTTCCATTGTAACTTCTGATTTTGACTACGGAACAGTTGTATTCATTTTGGACCTACTTGACAAAATTAGTAAAGATATCCAAAGTATCTGACTTGTGTTTTAGAAAGAACACTCATGCAAAGCGCGAGTAATCATCAATAATAACAAATGTATAATCCTTACCTCCCAAACTTCTAACTTGCAGTGGACCAAACAAGTCCATATGAAGTAGATGTAAACATCTATTAGAGTCTTTGCCAATAATGCTTTTAAAGGTAGCCCTTGTTTGCTTGCCTTTTACACATGCGTGATAAGGTCTATCTTTAGCGCACTTGACATTTGGGGCATCACGTACTAAATTAAGAGAAAATAATTTATTAATAGTTTTGAAATTATTATGTGCTAGTCTCTTGTGTCATTGGTCATCAAGAGACGCGCTATCTTTAGCCAAAAAGCACACTGGCGTAGAAGAGTCTATACAAATAAAATTTAAACAAAATATATTTCTACTACGAGTGCCCGATAGAATCGTTTCCAAATTGTCTAACGATTTTATCATGCACTTATCTGCATGAAATTCTACTATGTATCCTTTATCACAAAGTTGGCTTATGCTTATAAGATTGTGTTCCAATCCTTCAACATAAGCCACGTCTGAGAAGGATACACTACCATTCGTAATCATACCGTAGCCTTTAGTAATTCCTCTGTCAGAACCTCCAAAGATGACTTTTGGCCCATTCATGACTGGAGAATAATTTTTGAGTAGGCTATTAGTCCCGATCATATATCGAGAGTATCCACTATCCAAGTACCAGATAGGAGTTTTGGTGGCCTTTGTACATACTTGCAATCACAAGTCAGTTTGCCTTAGGAACCCAAACTCGTTTGGGTCCTTGGTTTCTAGTTAGCATACTCCCCCTACGTGTATTAACATTATGAGTGGTTTTCTCACATTGTTAACTTGATGGGTAACATAATTTCTGGGATTAAATCATCAATCAATGGCAAAGTGACCAACCATGTCACAGCACCAACAGTCAAATCTGTTGTATCTTTGACTGAATTTCTCCTGCTTGACCTTTTGAGAGTGTGGTGTAGCAAGGGCAGCAGTCTTGGAGGTAGAAGCTTCCTGATGATGGCATTCACATATCTTCTTCCCCATAAGAGGCTTTTCCACAATGGGTTTTTCTTTTGGTGCTTTCTTGATGTTATGACCATAATTATAAGGGCCATAGATCTGAAGAGTGATATCCTCATAAGGTTCCTTGAAGACACTTTCGCCAAAGTTTCAGGGATGGGTCCATCCTTGGTACCGAGACTTAGGCTCTACATAAGTAGGCGTAGCAAAGTGACCGTAGGACGAATCAAGATCAAACTCGTTCGTTGGAAAGATGACCTTTTTGGATGATGTCTGATCTTGAGGAGCTTTCCCTTTCTCCTCGGCCAAAACCTTCTTGGCAGCCTTATTCTTCCTTTGAGCCTTATTTCACCTAGAGGATTTACTAGGAGCATTAACATGGCCTAAGCCATCACCTTTGGCCTGAGCTGAGAATTCAGCAATGAAAGGAAGGATAGTATTGGGCTTAGAGAAGCTTTCAATAAGTTTCTTCTCCGCAACAAGTTGTTATTCCAATTCTTTGACGATCTTCTCCTTCAGATCTAGGTGCTCGAGAGCCTTATTATACTCTTCCATTGCAGCATTGAAGTTCTCTCTGTGTTAGTCCGTATTGGTGACTTCCTCTCTTAGAGTGCTCTCTTCAGCCTTGAGAGATTTAATTTCCTTTGCCTGAGTTTTCACAACTTTTTGACATTTGTCGTAAGCCATTATTAACTCCTTATATTGGGCCATGAGTTCAGACTCATCATTAGAAGAGCAGTCCTCATGATCATGATCAGAAGCATCCGATTCAGAAAGAGGAGTATGAGAGTTTACCTTCCCAGTGTATTAGGGTTCTTCTTCATCATCTGTTTGTGCCATTATCCCAAAGTAGGCTACCTCTTCTTCACTTGACTCGGGTGAGTCAGAGTCGCTGAGAGTCTTGACCTTCATGGTTACCAGGCTTCTTTCAGTTCTCTTCTTTTTGTAAGAAGATTTGTTCTCCTCTTTTTTTCCACCCTCCTTCTTCTTGTGAGGGAAATCAGCAATTACGTATACTGGCTTATTGCAACAATAGCAAACAATGTCAGAAGAAATGTGTTTATTCTGTTTAGAATGATACTTGTCTTAGCTACTTGAGCCTTTCTTGTGTCGATCACCATCATGACGTGATCTTCTGTATGAGCCATCTTTGCCTTTCCATTGTTTCTTCTTGTTCAATAATTTCTTGAACTGCCTTGAAAGAAGAGAGAACTCTCCTTCAGATAGCTCTGAGTCTGAGGTGTTTGGCTCTGAAACTTCATCTTCACTATCTTCATGTGTAGGAGCAGGTGATGAAGTTTTGGCTTTCCTTGAGTTGTCTTCCTTCAGTGCAACAGACTTCTCCTTAGATGACCACTGACTCTTCTCTTCTTCAGCTTTTCTTGAGTTGATTTGCATTTTATAGGACATTAGCATTCCGAAGAGATTCTGAGGGTCAGTCTCTAGCAGCATACCAAACTCTGGGATAGCACAGACTTTATTATCCTATTCCTTAGTTAGGTACCTCAGAAACTTATCATTCAACACTCCATTAGTTAAGACCCGACCATATACTCTTAGGCCGTTAATAATTTTGAAGAAGCTTTCAAAGGTATCTGCAATTTAGTCCTTGGGACCTTGTCGGAATGTTTCATATTTTTGATTCAGTTGGGATCTTCTATCATCCCTAACCTCTTCAATACTTTCCATTAAAATGATAAGAGACTGTCACATTTCCTTGGCGGATTGGCAGTGAATCAGGTTCTGCAGCATAAAATCATCGACTGCACTTGTGATGATATTTTTGGCTTTCTTATCTAAAGAGACAAGTGCAATCTCATCCTTATCAAGATCCATTAACTTCTTAGGAACTTTCTTGGTAGGATCAATAGTGGAGATGGTCATAGGAATATAAGGACCTTCTTCAACAATCATGAAGATCCTTGGATCCACTGCTTCCATAAAAAATTTAATCCTTTCTTTTCACATGAGAAAGTTGGTTTTTGTGCACAAAGGAAGCTTAGCAAAATCCTCGGCTTTGTCCATGCTTGAATAACTCAAAAGATGACTTGGGGCAGATCTATTCAAGGTGTTAACCTTGTTGTGAACAACCTCCCTCTGATACCAATTGAAAATATTTTAAGTTGTCTACCTAAATCACCTAGATGGGGGTGAATAGGTGAGTTGTGTGTCTTTTTGCGGAATAAAAAAAATTTAGCGAGCGATGCACAAAAATAATCAAGCATGCACAGATGACACCAAGAGTTATAGTGGTTCCCCAACCTTGGCTACATCCACTTTCCACCTCACCGATCTAGCAAAGCACTAGACTCGGCTACTCCACTAATCTTGGATTGAAAACAATCCTATCACTCGGAACAAAGTTCCTACAACTCGATCCCAAAAAAATAGGATCTATACTCGGAAGAGAAAACTTCCTACAAATGTCTCGGAGAGCAAAGCTCCTACACTCGGAGAATAATCTCCTACAAGAATAAAATGAAACATACAGAAATACAAACAGTATTTTCTCCCATATCTGAAAACTTCTGCCTTTCTTCTTCCTTGAACTTTGCGGCTTTGTCAGAAATAAGTTGAAGAAGGCTCGGTTAGATCTCTGATCTGAAATTTCTAGATTCGGCAAGATCAAGTAGAGAATCTGTCGATTGTAGAATATCTTGATCTTTGAATCTCTTCTCTAAATTACTGGATCGAAAGCTGGTCGATGATGAGAACGATGAACGACGGCTTTTGATATTTGGAAAGTAAAATTAGGGATTAATAATACTTAGAATTTCTTCTTATGCTTCTTCTTGGGATTGGTTGAAAATGACAAGACCTTTTATAGGACTTGCCTAACGGTCATAATCATAATAAATGATAGCCACGTGGGCCAATCACATGCTAATGACATTTGAAAATCCATCTGACGGGACTTAGAGAAAATTTCTGAAAACAGTGCAGCAGTTCTCAAGAAGAAGAATTATACTCGAGAAAAAGCTTACTGGTTCTCGAGAACAACAATGAAGATCTCAAGAAAAAGACTTAGAAAAAAAAAGTGGAGGTGGAATTCAGCATTCTAGAGAATGAAGGAAAGTACTCGAGAAAAATAGATTATTGTTCTCGAGAAGAAGCACTTTGTACTCGAGAACAAAAGACTATCTCGAGAAAATTCTCAGATGGCATTGAGTCAAGTCTCGCTCTCAACATTTTTTGAGTTAGACTACCCGAGAACATTTCCAGATGGCGTTGAGTCAAGTCTCGCTCTCAACGATTTTAGACAGGCTGTACTCGAGAACAAAAGACGACTTCTACTCGAGTACAACAAGCCTTACTCGAGAACTAGACTTAACTTCTCAGCACTTTCAACACCTTAAGACTAGCTACTCGAGAATTAAACATATCCTTCTCGAGAACTAAACATGGTCTTCTCGAGAAAAAGACTTAGAAAAATTTCAGTCTGGAAAATAGAGTAACCCGAGAAGAGGTGCCATGAAGTACTCTAGTACATAAGGCCTTCTCGAGAACAGCATTATGCTTTCTCAAGAACTACTTTTGCAACTCGAAATTATGACATGTTTAACTCGAGAATTAACTTAGTCCTTCTAGAGTACAGAACATTGTACTCGAGAAAAATACTTAGAGAATTTTCTTAAAATTTGAAAACATCAATTCTTCAATAAAATCAGCAACCAACTTTTCTCCCTTGTCCTTAGTTCTTGAAAAAGAAGTATGTCCCAATAGAGAGGCTACACATGAGTCAACACCATGGATCACACAATGAGGGATTACATTGTATGGTCCTGTGTTTGGAGACTCATTGTAGACTAACATCGGTCTACATCTGGCAATTAAGTCCTGCAAACACTCAACTAAACAGATCATCAAATACAAACTTAATTCATCTTAGTTCTAGGGTGACTTCATATAAATCTGAGCTATTGTGGATGCAATACCCAACACACTCTCCTTTATACCACTTAATACTTAAATGGAGCACCATTAGAAGCGCTGACTCAACATGACCTGATCATGTCAAGTATTGCTTCCACATATTCCCCTTATGTATTGACACAAATCTCCCCCTTTCTGGCTTCTTCAATAGGTATATCTATTGAGAAAGGATATAGGATCAAGGGAGAATTTATCTCTTGATCCTAGCCAAAGTCCCATGTTGATACAACTAAGGAAATTAGCATAGAGATCAAACCACTTGATTAGGAGTCATATCTTTTATGTTGATACCAGAGATTGTAGTCCACTTGTTGATGTTATATCTACAGAATCAGCATCCACTTGTGGTGATATCATTGATACACTACATCACAGCAACCCCTTGACACTTAAGTAGACCATAGATCCACTTGAGCTAGCTACTAGTTGTTCCTCTTCTCCTATATCAACATTGTTTTCTCAGCAGCAGCAGTCCATCTAAGACTCAGAGAAGATTATGACTTTGTCATAAATAATCTCCCCCTTAGTCTTTGCATTGTCCTTAGGACAAACTGATCAGCAGTGAAGGTTTTTGATCCACTGCAATAGCTGCTTGTTCCTTCTTAACATGAGACTGATCCTGTTCCAGCAAGTGATGTACATGATCCTCCTTAATAGGAGCATTTTCTGTCATCATTTCTGCAGGTACTGAGCTTGCTACCCCTCAATAGTAGCATCATTGTCATTTCCTATGTTGGACACTTGAGTCCATCTTAGTCTTGATACCACTTAATGGACTTTATAGTTATAACGCCCCCTGATTTTCTAAAGTCATTATTTGGTTTGTCGAAGTCATAATTTTGACGTCAGGGCGTTACCCTTTTTTGTTTTGTTGACAGCGTTGCACCATTTGTGCGTTTTTGCATCTGTTGAGCTTGTTTATCCTGATTATGGGATTCTGATGGGTTGGAATATTTTCCATGATATTAAGGATGAGGTTTTGAGGCCTTAGGATTGTCCAGTCTGTTACGTTCCGAGCATTTTGGAGTCTCGACGCATGTTTGTACCATTGTGGTGATCTTTTTTTTACTTGTGAGAGCATTTGATGTTGTGTCACAAGAATGGTACATTGGATTCAAGGGTTGTCATCGTTGTTGAATTCGTTTAATTCAACACATGTTTGGACCTCTGTTTTGAACTCATATTTTCTTGTTCAACTATTTGATTATGATAATTAGCCTTAAGCTTGTTTTGATTCTCGGAAAACCCTCCCAAAGGGTGGGTTTTCATCGAACTCTTAGTTTCTTATGATTTTTGGGCGCTGTATGGAGCTCGACGAACCGTCGAGCTATTCTGGGTTCTGAGTTCGATGAATTCCATGCGCAGTTCATCGAACGGAATGTTTGTTCCTTTGCGTTCAATGATTTTCGAATTGAGTTCTTGTGATCTGCCTGGTTGTTTTCGAGATGAACTCCTTGTTCTTGAGAACTGGCTACTTGTTCTCGAGAACTGTCTACCTTGTTCTCGAGAACTACCTTGTGTTATCGAGAAGCCTGTACTTGTTCTCGAAAACTACCTTCTTAGCTCTCGAGAAGTCCATGTAGTTCTCTAGATGGACTTTATTCTCCTCAAGTAATCCATTCTGGTTCCCGAGAAGCCTTCTTTTGTACTCGAGTTACCCTTCTTCAGTACTTGAGTACTGCATGCCTTCTTCTCGAGAGGCCTTTGCCTGTTCTCGAGTAGTCTGTTACCTGTTCCCGAGTGATGTTTCTTCTACTCGAGCAATTTTCTTCCACTCGAGAAATCCTCACTTCATTTTTAAAACCTGGTTCAACAGACCCCGATTCATTTCTTAAGTGTGGTTATCCTAATACTACACTCATATATATACCTACATCTTCTTATTCCTCTTTAAGTCGACCGAAGTTTTATCTATCTCCCAAACCAGAGCGGCGTGAGCGAGAGTGAGAAGCTTTTCCCATATCCTTCCGGTGGACGCTGATGGTGCTCTGGTGCTCGAAATCTTCAACCGAATATTGATCCAGAAAGCTCTCAATGAGAGTTTCGTCATCGTGGTAAAATTTTCCCCATTCCTTGAGTTTTTCTCTCTAGGGTTTTCGGCCCTAACTCCTATTTTCTGACCATTCTTATTAGATTTCTACTTCACTCGTCTTCTTTAGCCCCGATCTATGTCGTGGTGCGATTTGGATGTCTTTCTCTAGTGAAACCAAGGCAAGTGATGGTTTCCTCCTTCTCTCCTTTCTTTACCCCGATTTGTGGGAATTTCTAACTTGTTGTTATCGTGATTATTAATTAACTTACTGATTTTTAGTGATGTTTAGATCTCTTGTCTAGTTCGTTTATAATCACCATGCTCTTAATTTTGTTACCTAATCTTGTAAGTGTTATATGTGATGGAATCTTACTCTTATAATGGTTCCTCAACGTTTAATTAGGACGTGTTAGAGTTCATTTAGGATTGTAAATTCTTCCTAAAGGTTGATCAACCGCTCCTAATCTAGAATTGTCTAGTAGAATCTGATATATCATTGTTGTCTTAAGACTTATATCATGCTTTCCTTCGTGGTGACGCCATGGGGCTAGACACGCCTCCAGACCAGGAAGGGTTTTGGTGGGCCTCTAAGCACTAAACTCGGGTCGTTACGGGGTTTTCATTCCGGGTTTCCTTTGTTGCAGGTGTTATTTGTGGCCGAAACCACCGCCACAATGTTTGTTCTCCTTATTAGTACTTTTTGGGGCTCTAACGGATGTTTGGGCATTTGTGGTGAATAGTGGAGTATCCAGACTCTGCCGCAATTAGACGGAAAAATTGTCTTCGGGGTTGGCCACCCCGTCCATTTTGGTTTTTTGGTGGAGTTGACCACAGGTGGCTAATAGGGGTTTGTTTCTCTCCTGATGGTTTAAGCTTGACCTTTTTCTCTTATTGTCTTGTGCATTTGGGGTGTTGTGGTTATACGTGACTCTTAAAATAAGTGTTTCTTTTTTTTACCCGATTGTTGTACTTTATGTAAGTATTTTTCCTTGGTCTTGGGTTGGTACCCCATGACTTTGTTTACTTTTGGCTTACTTTTTGTCATCTTTTGTACATTTTTACTGAGGTGTTCTGTCTTTGGAATGCCTCAGGTTTAGAGCTATAGTTAATAGCCGTACTGGTTTTGGAGTTCCAGGGCAGCTGTCTTGGTTGTGGTTTTGTCTTGTCGTAGCGAGGTAGTTGTTGTTTTGTTTTCTTGCTAGTACAGACATACTTTGGTTTAAGTGGGTTCCTGTCAGTTGTTGACGCCCATAGGATTGTTGATTTTGGATAATTGCTAGCTGCTAGTTTTCCTTCTATGTATATGATTACTTGCTCTCTGGGATGTTTTATGTTAGGATTGTATGGTAGGTATTTTCAAGTATAAAACTACAAATATTACCTCATGCACTGCACATTTTTAAAATGTTAAAACAATATATTTAACGACCGTAAAAATCCACTTTTATTGCTATTATAAATTTAGAACTTGCATACTTTGGGGTGACCTCTGGGAACCTCTAAACTCATGTAGGCCGTCTAATTTTGTAAAAGAAGTACTTTTCGCAACGTATAACTACTTTCCTCGTGGACTAGATGAGTCACTAAGCTGAGGATACGGCTAACTTCCACACTAAAACTGATTTTACCTTTAAATAACTTAAAGAATCTTTCTTCATGATTAGGTAGGTGTTTTGCCTTAGCATCCGCAGTTATCCCCTGCTAACGTAACATCATGACGCGCATTTTTACCTTGCTTTGATACACCTTTATTGACGGTGAAAAATGCGGGTTGTGACAGTTGGTATCAGTGGGAGGTTGGTTTGACAAGTTGGTCGAACCAGCCAATCTCGTTTAGTTTGTTTCCCGTCATTTATTTGGATATACAGACCGATGTGTCATCAGTACGCCTTAACCGAAGCGTAGTCACAACACTCATGACATGATAAGAAGTATACAAGACATATTATGTAGTATGGGATGCATAATATGTGTTTGTATATGGATTCACCATAGGAGACAACATATGACGGTTATGTAGTATGGGATGCATAACCATCATCATATGGGTACCCATTAGCATGTTTTGTTTTTTTGTTGCATGCGATGTTATGTAGTATGGGATGCATAACATTTCATGTGTACACCGTGCATGCATGCATTAAGGCATTTTTAGAATGCATGGCACTGCATACATAGCATATCATCACATATGCACACGTGTTAAGTTAAGATTTACATGATGACACATGTATACACATGATTTTAAAGAAGAATAAAGAATTCATGCATTCATATCATAGGCACATTAGTAAATAGGATGAGAGGATATCATCCTAAGTAGGACATAACATCATTATAAAATCCAAGAGCAAGTTGCAGCATAAGCAAGTGTCATAAGTATGGTCTGAACTAGTTGTGTGTCCTAGTTGTAATCTAGGATTCTTTTAACGAGTCGTTCGTTCCTTTTTAGAGATGCTGCCAAAGCATCCTGTTATAAGGTTGACTCACCAGTCAGAGAGAGAGTCATCAGGTGCACAGTGTGATGCATTGATCGAGAGTTTGCGTCAGAGTAAAGAGGCTCTGTCGAGGCAATTGGTGTCCATGCAGTCACAGATTCAGTCCTTGTTGTCTGCCGCTCCTGCACAGCAACCCCTAGCGCAAGATTTTGTTGCGGTACAAGTTGTACCTGCTAATCCTACTCCTTTGGTACTCCCAGTGATTATACCCCTGGAGATAAACCTTATATCACATTTACAGCGATTGAGACCTCCCACTTATGACGGGAGTGCCGACTTTATGGTTTTGGATGACTAGATCATCACTATTAATGAGATGTTCATGTATTCAGGGATTGCTGAAGCCCAAAAGGTAATGATTGCGGCCTACCAGCTGAAAGGCCGGGCAAAGACTTGGTGGATTCGAGAAAAGGAAGATTTGAAGTAAGTATGCTCATGGGAGTCCTTCAAAAAGATGATGCTTAAGAAGTTCTTACGCTCGGTCGAGCAGGATCATTTGATGAACAATTTCCTGCATTTGAAGCAGAGACAGCTCACTGTGAGCGAATATGAGATCGAGTTCAGTAAGTTGAGCAGATTTGCTACTGATATGGTAATTTCGGAGGCATGGAGAGTGAAGCGCTTTCTCGGAGGATTAAGAAGCGATGTCCAACAATTGGCATACACTTATAGAGCTGAAATCTATGCTGCGGTAGTGGAAGCAACTCTGAAGGTTGAGGCGATCGAAAATGGCAAGAATCGAGGTGCTGTGACAAGGAAAGAGAATATGAAAGGTGATGAGGATGGAAGTTTTAGGGCATCTGGCCCTTCTTTGAAGAAGAAAAGTAAAGAAGTATGTAGCTTCTGTGGTCAACCTGGGCACCCTTTCAAAAGGTGTTTCAAGAGGACTGTCACACTAAAGCAACAGTAGGTACTAGCCATCCAAGGTGCACCCAAGGGTGATCTGGTGTGCCCGATCTGTGCAAAGAAGGGTCATGACGTCAGTTAGTGGTGGTCGAAGGATAAGACTTGCTTCTAGTGCGGGCAGAAGGGGCAACTGAGGAGTTCTTGCCCCCCAGTCTTAGACTCCACTGCAGCCCGCTCCACTTCAAGCTCTGCCACCACCGCCCAATCAGGATAAAGGGAAAGGGAATCTAAACGTTGTGACTAGAGAGGAAGCTCAGACCTCTACACAAGTGATTTCAGGTTAGACCCGAGTTTAAATTTTTTTTAATCCTCTTTAGTTGCCATAGTTTTCGTTCGTTTAGTTATGTATGCTACGATTTTAGGGGAGTATAGGTGGGCACGCATTCTTTTCGATTCAGGTGCAACCCATTCCTTTGTGGCCGGGAGGTTCATAGATAAACATCGTTAGAACATAGATCAGTTAGGAGACTCCTTCAACGTCAAGCTTCCCTCCTGTGAATCGGTAATATCTAACCAAGGAGTTCTGAGATGTCATATTTATCTGGGCGATTTCCTAGCCTTTGCGGATCTGATGGTGTTGGATCTAGCGGACTTTGATGTGATTTTGGGTATGGACTGGTTGTCCAAGTATGATACGGTCATCCAGTGCAAGGCAAAGCGACTGGATTTCAGGTTGGACAATGGCCAACCTATGAGTGTCTACGCTTTTCAGGACAGGATTTCCCATATCATTCATGCGGTACATTCTTGACGTGCTATCGAGTCTGGTAGTGAGGCATTTCTGGTTTCTATTTCTGCTTTGGAAACTTCTTTTGTAACACCACGTCTTGAGGATGTCTCGGTGGTGCGAGAGTTTCCAGGTGTTTTTCCTGATTGTCTTCCAAGACTTTCTCCGGTGAGGGATATAGGGTTTGTGATAGACTTCAAGCCTAGTACTTGTCCTATTGCCAAAGCACCATACCACATGGCTCTGTGTGAGTTGGATTAGTTGCGTACTCAGCTTGATGAATTGCTGCAGTGTGGATTTATTAGATCAAGTTCTTCTTTATGGGGTGCTCCTGTATTATTTGTAAAGAAGAAGGATGGATCGATGAGGCTTTGCATCGATTACAGAGAATTAAATAAGGTGACCATTAATAATAGATATCCCTTGCTGAGAATTGATGATCTGTTTGATCAGTTGCATGGTAGCTCGGTATTTTCAAAGATTGATCTTCGTTCAGGCTACCACCAGTTGAGAATTTGTGAGGCGGATATTCCATGGACCGCTTTCCATTTGCGGCATGGACATTTTGAATTTTTGGTGATGTCCTTCGTTTGACTAATGTACCCTCTGCATTCATGGATTTAATGAATAAAGTCTTCAAGGATTTCTTGGATCGTTTCGTGATCGTGTTCATAGATGACGTCCTTGTATATTCCCGCATTGTTGAAGAGCATACTCAACATTTGCAATTGGTTTTGTCGACCCTGAGGGAGCATAAGCTTTATGCGAAGCTGAGCAAGTGTGAGTTCTGGCTATCTCAGGTGTCCTTTCTGTGGCATGTTGTAAGCAAGGACGGTATTTCTGTAGACCCGACCAAGATTTCTACTGTGATGGAATGTGAGAGACCTTCTACACCTCAGGAGATTAGGAGCCTCTTAGGCCTGGCTGGCTATTATAGAAGATTTGTGGAAGGGTTTTCAGTGTTGTCTGCTCCTTTAACTAGACTTACTCAGAAGAATACTGCATTCATTTGGAGTGATAAGTGTGAAGAAGCTTTCCAAGAGTTGAAGAAGAGATTGTGTACTGCTCCAGTCTTAGCCTTGCCTACTAAAGGGGTTGAGTACACTGTGTATATGGATGCAATATGGGAAGGCGATCACGTATGGATCAAGACAATTGAAGATTTATGAAAGAAACTATCCTATACATGATTTGAGGTTTGCTACAGTAATTTATGCACTGAAGCTTTGGAAATATTTATTGTATAGCGCGCTGTGCAAGATCTATACAGACCGTAAGAGTTCGAAGTATGTCTTCACTCAGAAGGAATTAAATTTGTGTCAGCGTTGGTGGTTAGAATATGTGGCTGATTATGATGTGGAAATCCATTATCATCCAGGAAAGGCTAACGTAGTAGCCGATGCTTTGAGTAGAAAGACCGCCAAAATTTTTAATTTGTCTGTACAGTCCTGGGTAGAATAATTTTTGTTGATGGACATCGAAGTTGGGAGTGGTACTGGGCCTGCTAGTTTGGAAGCAGAAGATCCCTCTTAGATTTCACTTACTAGAACACACCAAAAGGATGATCTAGATTTATTACATCTTCGGAGTAAAACTGAGAAGGAAGAGCTACCTGATTTCTCTTTGGATGAGTTGGAGACCTTGAAGTATCAGGGTAGATTTTAAATCCCCGCTTTTGGTGATATTCAGGCTAAGATTTGTACTGAGGCTCATGGTTCTAGTGTTGCCTACCATCCTGGTTCCAGTAAAATGTATAAGGATCTAAAGCAAATTGTTTGGTGGTCGGGGATGAAGAATGATATCACGAAGTTTGTATCGGAATGTTATACGTTTCAACATATTAAGGCTGACCATAGGAGGCCTGGAGGTAAATTGACACCGCTTGATATTCCAAGTTGGAAGTGGGAGAGTATTTCGATGGATTTCATCACTGGCTTACCGAAATATCCCCGTGGGCACGATACTATTTGGGTGATAGTTGATAGATTGACTGAAAGTGCTCACTTTGTACCTTTTAAGAATGGATATTCTATGAAGAAGATAGCTGAATTGTACCTTGATGAGGTTATCAGATTGCATGGAGTGCCTGTTAGTATCGTATCGGATCGAGACTCTAGATTTATGTCTCATTTTTGGAAGAGTTTACAAGAGGGGTTGAGTACCGATTTAAGGTATTCCACCGCCTGTCATCCACAGACAAATGGTAAAACTGAAAGAGTTAATCAGATCATAGAAGACATGATTAGGTGTTATATTTTGGATCACGGTGGTGCTTGGAATGAACATCTCAGAATCATGGAGTTTGTGTACAATAATAATTACCAAGAGAGTTTGCAGATGGCCCCGTTTGAGGCCTTATATGGGAGGCATTGCAGGACTCCTTTGTTTTGGGCTGAGGTTGGTGAGAGACCGTTGTTAGGTCCGGAATCCCTTGAAGAGATGAGTTGTGCCATGACTTATATTTGAGAAAAGCTCTGTGTGGCACAAGAGCGATATGAGAAATATGCTAATCAACGAAGGGTTGATATGGAGTTCGCTGTTAGTAACATGGTTTTCTGAAAGTTTCTCCGTTTACTGGTGTTAAAAGGTTTGGAAAGAACCACAAGTTAGACCTCTGTTATTTGGGATCTTTTCAGATTCTTGAGCGCATCGGAGTGTCAACTTAAAGTCTGGAGATGCTTGCTACCTCCCTTAGTGTCCATGATATATTCCATGTGAGCGAGTTGCGGAAGTGTATCCCCAGTGATCATCAAGTCCTTGACTCGGTACCCCAGATTCATCCCAACCTTACGTACGTGGAAGAACCTGTTCGTATTCTAGATTCTCAAGATCGAGTGTTGTGGAGAAAGATCA
The DNA here is from genome assembly GCA_039583875.1 of Platanthera guangdongensis. Lineage (NCBI taxonomy): Eukaryota > Viridiplantae > Streptophyta > Magnoliopsida > Asparagales > Orchidaceae > Platanthera > Platanthera guangdongensis. Next base: position 236,500,854 of record CM077150.1, read on the forward strand.
TCCCCATGGTCCGGAATTAGCCTTAAGATTGTTTTGATTCTCAGGAAGCCCTCCCAAAGGGGTGGGTTTTCGTCAAAATCTTAGTTTATTATGCTTTTTGGGCGCTGTATGGAGCTCGACGAAGCGTCGAGCTGAGCTCGACGAAGCGTCGAGCTGAGCTCGACGAAGCGTCGAGCTGAGCTCGACGAAGCGTCGAGCTGAGCTCGACGAAGCGTCGAGCTGAGCTCGACGAAGCGTCGAGCTGAGCTCGACGAAGCGTCGAGCTGAGCTCGACGAAGCGTCGAGCTGAGCTCGACGAAGCGTCGAGCTGAGCTCGATGAAGCGTCGAACTGTGCTCGATGAAGAGCTCGACAAACGTCGAGCGGTTTTGGGATATTAGTTCGACAAATTACATGCGCAGTTCGTCGAACGGAATATTTGTTCCTTTGCGTTCAATGATTTTCGAATTGAGTTCGACGATCGGGCCTTGAGTTCGACGAATTTCGTACAAAATTCATCAAACGAGGTTGTTCCCGTGTGTTCGACGAACTTCGAGCGGAGCTCGACGATCGTCGAGCTGAGCTCGATGAAGTGTCGAGCAGTTTTTGTCCTTCCTGCTTGTATTCGAGAAGTTAATTCTATACTCGAGTTCTACCTAGTTATTCTTGAGATGTGCTCTGTTCTCGAGAATTTGCAGCCTTGATCTCGAGAATTTCCTTTTTGTACTCGAGTAGTGCTTCCTAGTTCTTGTGATCTGTCTGGTTGTTCTCGAGATGAACTCATTGTTCTCGAGAACTGGCTACTTGTTCTCGAGAACTGTCTACCTTGTTCTCGAGAACTACCTTCCGTTCTCGAGAAGAATGTACTTGTTCTCGAAAACTACCTTCTTAGCTCTCGAGAAGTCCATGTAGTTCTCGGGATGGACTTTATTCTTCTCGAGTAATCCCTTCTAGTTCCCGAGAAGTCTTCTTCTGTACTCGAGTTACCCTTCTTCAATACTCAAGTACTGCATACCTTCTTCTCGAGAGGCCTTTGCTAGTTCTCAAGTAATCTGCTACTTGTTCCCGTGTGATGTTTCTTCTACTCGAGTAATTTTCTTCCACTCAAGAAATCCTCACTTCATTTTGAAAACCCGGTTCAGCAGACCCCGGTTCATTTCTTAAGTCTCTGCCGAAGAGCTTACACCTCAGATCCCCGGTTCATTTCTTATAAGAAGCAAACATCTGTGTCTGCTTCAACTGCTGAGACTGAATATATTACAGCTAGTTGTTGTTGTTCAAAGATTTTGTGGATTCAAAATAAGCTACTAGATTATGGTTATAACTTAAATAATTCAACTATTTTCTGTGATAATACTAGCGCAATATCAATTGCACAGAATCCAGTCCAACATAGTAGAACTAAACATATTGAAATAAGACATCATTTTATAAGAGATAATGTTGACAAGAATAAAATTAAACTAGAATTTATTTCTACTGATTTTCAAAGAGATGATATATTCACTAAACCTTTAGATGAAAAAAAACACATTTTCTTCTTAAATCAGCTAGGAATGCGTGATAGTGAGTCTTTAAATTGATTTTTGTTCAGAGATCGATGAATTGTCCACCTTTCGTCGAACGGAGCTCGACGGACTGTGAACTTTTCGTGAAACGTTCGTCGAATGGAGATCGATGAACTTTCTTTTTGAAACTTTTCATCGAACGGAGATCGACGTTTCTATTTCGAGTACCTTTCGTAGAACGGAGATTGACTAAATGCGATTCTTTCACAAAACTTTCATCAACCAAAGATCGACGAAATGTATTTCTTGTGTGAAATGTTTCATCGAACAAAGTTCGATGCTTTGTTTTGCATCAGACGGAGTTCGTCTTTTCAACTTCTAAAAACCTTATATTTAGGTTTTCATCGAACTCTATCCAGCGCTTTCTCCATTTCCATTTCCTTTGCACTTGATCTCTCTATTTTTGCAAGAAAATGACAATTTCTCAGGCGTCTCTCTCTGCGATGAAATTTGATTTCGGATTCGACATCGATATGGACTCCTTCTGCCACTCAGATCAAGTCTTCCAAGATATTTTGCAACTGTTTGAGGCATAGTAACTGCGTAAATTTATGACTACCAGAATCAAACTCTCTATCACATAGATAAAAGAATGGGTTCATACAACAAGGAATCCTGATCTTACAACTATTACTGGATCTATCTCAGGCAATCAGGTTTCCGTTACCCTAACAATTTTATCTGATATTTTTGGATTAGTTAATGGATAAGATGACGTAGAATTGTCTAGTTCAAAAATAGATGTTATGCTTGGTTGAATGGGACACATTCAAGGAAACCCTAACCACTTATTGAAGAAAAACTTTTCTATGGAATATATATTCTTAGCTGATGTAATTTGAAAGGTTATTCTGGGCAAACACTCTGCCCATGATTATTTGACCAGGAACCAATTCCTCTTGATGTGGGCTCTGGTGGATCAAAAAACCTTAAACTGGGGAGCAATTTTATTTAATTTAATTAAAAAGAAAATTAATAAGAAGGATATAAGTTATGGCATGATCTTAGGAATTTTCATACCGGCAAAGTGTCCAGAACTTTTGGTCTCTCAGACCATTCATATTAAAGCTTCCAAGAGGCTAACCCCTGCCTTATTTGGAAGATGGGAGAGGGTAATCCCTAAGCCTCCAAAGGCTGAATCCTCCAGGGTTGCTTCAGGAAGCACAAGGGTTGTTCTAGCCACTCTCCCAACCCCAGAAGTGGTTTTTGTTCCTCATGTTTCTTCTCCTCCTCCATCTCCACATCACTAACCTAGACCTTCTACACCATCTACTCTACAAACAACTTTGCCTGAATAAGTTCCATCATGAACTCCATATGATGATTCCCCTGTTCCTCAGTCACCACTACCACCTCATCTCATTGAAGAAATTCCATCCACCTCATTTCATACAGAATCACAAATTCATCTGTCACAACCTACATCTCCACTACATTCATCTCCACCACATTCAGCTCTACCTCATATATCTCCACCACATTCACCAATCCAAGAAATCATTCCAGATGCAAATCCCCATGTCATCCCTCCTTCCACTATTTTGTAGGCCTTCACTATATGTTCCACCTGTACAACCACATCTGCTCCCTCTTCTTCTACTCAAATTCCATTCTCTACATCTACTCAGCATCCTCCTGAGTATATGTATTTGGATTTCACTTCCATTGCTACTAACCTTCTTGATTTCATTACCCCCACTCTCAAGAAGCTCTTAGATGAAGCTTTAGCTCCTGTTGTGGCTTCCATAGCTAAACTCTCCTCTAGGATTGACTCCCTTCACTCTGTCCCTTCTTTTAGGGGTCTAGATTCAGGTCTCCCTGGATCTAGGCAGGGCGAGATTTTTATGAAGAAACTCCTTATACTGTAGTTCTAGTCACAGCAATTACATAAGCAGTTACAGTAGTAGCAGTAGTAGCAGCGGTTGTTGAAAGTCAGGATTTAGAAATGCTTGAAGTTATTTCAGTTGAAGAAGCAGCAGAAGCAGTAGTTTCAGAAGTTCTAACTGTTGGTGATGTTATTATTCATCCCATAGTTGACTTACTTTCTTTATTATCTGATTTTGAAGTTCTGCCCAGTTCTCTTCCCAGTTTTCCAGTTTTTGAAGATCTTTCTAAAGTAGTACTTTGTTATACTGCTCCTATTGATCTCATTACTCTAGAACATCTTAGATCTAGTTTCAAAGATGTTTCTACTAGTATTACTCCAGTCCCTCAACCAATAACTATTGATAATATAGTAGATGTTATGGAGCAAGCTTGTTCCCCTCATACTTTTGCATGGGATGAATCCCCTATGCCAAATCTTGATGATTTGCTTAATGAAGATATAGAAAAGGAAGACAATGTATATAATCAGCCAGAGGATCAATATGATGATCACACTAATATATATATAAACAAATTGACGTTTTATATAATCAGCCAGAAGGACAGTCAGATGTTGATACAGATTCTGATGAGTCGGAAGACTCTGGATCTAAGAAAAGGAAGTTAAAGAAGAAGGCTCCTGCTAAGGTTACTCCTCAACCTTCATATACTTCAGATATTCCATACTTCATTCTGCATGGAATTCCTCTCACTCAAAACCTTCCACACTGGATGAGATATTCCAAGAATGAGCTGAAAATAGGAAGAAAATGAAGAGATATCATTCTCCTCCTCAAAAGTCTTGGAGAGGACCTCCTCCTCTTCCTCCTCTAGCAGTAGGGTGAGTTGGTAGTGTCTCTTCTTCTCAAAGGTCTTCTTCACATCATCCTAAATCTTCTCAGGGAAGGCAGTATAAACCTACCAGGTCTGATTCTCACAGTAGCAAGCAACATCATACAAATCAAACCAGCAATTAGCAATAGTCAAGCCAAGAAAGGCCATCATCTCCAGACTATGATCCAGAGTTGGATCCATTTTACAGAATGGATAGATTTAATGAGCAAGTTGCAATTGCTCATATTAAGAAAGAAGGGGCAGAAGGAAAGGACACCTCACAATTCACTATCATGTCCTTTTACAGACAGCAAGAACTTGAAAGATATCAGAAGAAAAGTATGTTCAATGTTGATAAATACATGAGTCTGCATCTAGAGGTAGTTGTTCCAAGAACCACCTCTCTGAAAATCATAGATTCTCAAGACCTAACAATGAGTAAAAGGGAATCTGAAGATCCAAACAGAAAGCTAATTTTCACCAAATCATCTTCAGATTCTCCATCAGCATCTCCTCAGAAAGACTCTTAATTTTAATTATAAGTTTTAAATTTTGTTGATGATTATGTACTCACAAAGCACTTTCTTTATATCTGCTGAAAATTTTATAATTCTGTCAGATTATTTTTGCTTTGTGTTTTTCTATTTTTGATAGTATCCTCACCCAAATAGGGGGAGATTGTTGGAACCCTATTACTGATTTGGGCTAGAATCACTATTATTTGTTTAGGATGATTAGTTTGACCCAATATATATAGTTTAGGGTCATAGGTTTATTTTCAGGGTTGCTCCTTCAAAAAAATTCCATAGAAGTCCATATCGACGAACGTAGAATTCTATTTGATGAAAGCTGAACTCAGTTCGACGAACGACAAACTCAGTTCGACGAACTCAGATTCCTAACTCTAAGTTTAGCTTGACGATCGTTGAGCTCCGTTTGACGAACTTTGTTCTCTGCTCAAAAACTTAGCTCGATGAAAGCCAACCTCATTTCGACGAACTCCAGGCTCAGCTCAACGAAAGTAGAGCTCCGCTCGACGAAAATATTGCTCAGTTCATCCAAGCTCTATTCTACAAATGTCAAGCTCAAGTCGACGAATTCCTTACTCAGTTCGACGTTCATGCAGTTTCTAATTTCAGAAGGCAGAGTTATTACTAAAGCTTAATTATATCAGTTATAACTCTGATATTTAATGCTAAATATTCTAAATGAATATTGTCATTTCAGGAAGCATTAAATATGGTATTATCACATAGTTTAATTCTAATTATTTCCCAAGGGCGGTTATAATTCTCAGAGATTCTTCAAACGTTTCAGAATGGATTTAAATCAAATGTTTGAATTCTCCTCAGAGATTATATATATTCAGATTATTTCTACTTCAAAGGGTTACAAAATTGACTTAGAGACATACAAGTTGCTGATACACAGAGTTCATTATGCCTCAGACTCTCCAAGAGACATCAAAATTACAAATATGTCTGAAATTTCTACTGGAGAGGAACAATAATTAAGAAGTCCTACACCCTGAAGAAAAGCTCTTCTCCCTTGATCAAAAAATCTACTCATCTCAGGGGGAGCTTTTTGCAACATGAATCCACTTAGTCTTCTCAGAGATATTTGAAAGAGAAGACAACATCAATTTTTAGTTTGCTTCATAAACTTTGTACAGGGTTATAACTCCACTCAAAAGTTAACCTCTTGGTTCCTAAGTCACCTGATCAAAAGACTTAAGCATGGTCTTTGGGCACCTAATCAAAAGGTCAAAGGGTTGCTAGATCTCTCCTAGAAAATATATCTTCTGGTGATAGGACACCTGATCAAAAATCTGTAGTGGATTCCTACCACGGTGGTAGAAGAGTAGACGTACATAGATTTATTGGGGAACTACAATAAAAATTCCTTGTGTTGTATGTATTTGATGCTTTTCTTATTTGTGTGTTGTGAATTTCAATATGTCTATCTATATATAAATATCACTTAATTTTCTAAACTACTCTAAAAAAAATCAAAGTTTTTAATATACACTATTCACCCCCCTCTAGTGTAAAATATATTTATCCCTCACTTTCAACTCGCGACATGATTTTGAGGCATTACAATTCTCTACTCCTTAATGAAATTTCGTCCCAAAATTTAAAATATGAATAACGAAATGAAATTCGTCATACCTGAGCATAATAAATTGGGGTATTCCTCGCACATGACCTCTTCTAGCTCCCAAGAGAGCTCCTCGCGGCCACAATTATCCCAATAGACTCTCACCGTCTTGAAGGCCTTTCTCCGCAACTGCCATATGTCACTATCGACAATGCAAATTGGGGCCACTCTGGTAGATAGGCCACTATCCACCGGCACACTATCGGCCTCCAACACAGAATCGGGTTCCAGCACCGCCTTCCTCAACATAGAAATATGGAAGACGTCATGCAACCCTCTCAGCTCCGTAGACAAAGCAAGTTAGTAAGCTGCCTCGTCGATGCGCTCGGTGATCTCAAATGGCCCTAAATACTTGGGACTCAGCTTCTTCAAGCGTTGAACTCTTGACACTCCTTTGAAAGGCTTTATCTTCAAGTATACGCAATCTCCAACCGCGAACACCACGTTCAGGTGTTTTGCATTTTAATACTTTGCCTGACGATCTTGGGCAGTAAACAACCGCTATCGAATGGTCTGTATGGACTCATATGCCTCATCAACATCTTTGCGCTTCAATAGCTTGGTATCACCGGTTTCTACCCATGCTAACAGAGTGCGACACTTCCTGCTGTATAACATCTCGCACGGGGCCATCTGAATACTTATGTGTAACTGTTGTTATAGGCGAACTCTACCATATGAACGTGATCTTCCCAACACTGTCAGAAATCCAAAATGCACATTCGTAGCATATCTTTCATCATTGATTTGTCCTCTCAGTATGCTCGTCCATTTGCGAATGGAAGGTTGTGCTAAACTTGAGCTTTGTGCCCAGTGATCGATGAACGTGCCTACAATCACCGGACGTAAACCGTCCATTATGGTCACTAACTATGTTACGAGGGATGCCATGTAATCGAATGATGTTCTCCACATACAACTTTGCAAGCTTCTCCACTGGATCATTTTTTTCGATTTGGGATAAAATGAGCAACTTTAATCAACCGATCAACAATCACCCAGATAGAGTCATTTTTCTGCAATGAATTTGGCAAACCGTGCACAAAATTCATCAAATTTCCACTCTAGGATCGGCAATGATTTCAAGAAGCCTCCTGGTTGTTGGCACTTGACCTTCACTAGTAAGCACATTTGACATTTTGATACCTAGATGGCTATGTCATTCTTCATACCTTGACCCAAGAACATTGTCTTCGTGTCCTTATACATCTTTGTACTTCCTGGGTGGATTGAGTACTTGGTATTGTAAACCTCATACATCAACTCTTCTCGTAGAGTGCCAGACTTTGGGACACACAAGCGATCACCTTTCCATAGAAGACCGTCTTCAACCAAGAACTGGAATTTGACCCTTCCGCTGCATAGCGCTTCATGCTCTCATTAAGCTCCAACGCTCTCCGAACTCTGTCTACAAGGTCACGCTTCACCTCCGTCCAGTTCAGGCATGTGTTTGCACTAGTACTTGTATCAACACATGTTATAGCCAAGGCTTCCAATTCCTGGATTAGATGTTCATCATGCATGCGCAACCAGTTTTCTCATGCTGGAGTTCTGCGACTCAAAGCATTAGTGACCACATTCCCCTTCCCGGGGGAGTAATGTATCTCGAAGGTGTAATCTCTGAGGAATTCCATCCACCTTCTTTGCCGAATGTTCAACTCCTTCTGGTTCAAGATGTACTTAAGGATCTTATGATCCGTAAAGATGTCGACCTTCACGCCATATAAATAATGTCACCATAGCTTCCGGGGGAATATCACTGCCGCTAACTCCAAGTCATGGATGGAATAGTTTCTCTAATGCACCTTTAGCCGGCGTGAGTCATATGCTATAACATTTCCAAACTATAGGAGGATGCAGCCTAAGCCGCTTCCTGAGGCATCGCTATAGATCTCGTATCCGTCCATATCATATGGTGAACTCAAAATAGGTGTCGTGGTCAGACGACCCTTCAGTTACTCAAAAGCTCGTATGCACTCCGGCGACCACACAAACTTCTGATCCTTTCTCGTCAAGGTAGTGAGAGGTAAAGGTATCCGCGAGAAGTTTTCCATGAACCACATGTAGTAGCCGGCAAGTCCCAGGAAACTTCGGACTTCTGCCACTATAGTCAACACGGGCCACTCCTGTATAGCTGCCAATGTTGTGGATCGGCCGACATATCTGACAGGTCGGCCTACATGTAGGTTTGGGAGAAAAAATGCAACGACACCGTTGTAGATTTTGAATGTGCCATTTTGAAAAAAATGGGCCGAGATGTCGGTTTTAAAAAACGGCCGACACGGTCATTTTTTTAATTAATTTAAATATTTAATTATTTATTATTTTATATTTTTAACATCTTCTTCCGATGTTTTAAATTCCCGACTCCACTCATTTCATTTCCTTTCAGCGCTCTTCCCTAGCTCTCCCAGTCGCTCCTGATTCTCTAGTTCTCCGGTGATCTCTAGCTCATTGGTTCTCTCCCTCTCTCGTGCGCTGTCGGCACTTTATTTCTCTGGTGCTCTCCCTCTCTCAAGCTTTGTCGACACTTTATTTCTCTCGTTCTCTGGTGATCTCCCTCTCTGGTTCTCTGGTTCTCTCCCTCTCTCACGCGATGTTGATGCTCTATATGGTTCTTTAGTCTCTCACTCTCTGGTTCTTTTGTGCTCTCCCTCTCTCTAGTTCTCTGGTGCTCTCCGGCTCTCTAGTGCTCTCCCTCTCTTTGGTTCTCTGTGGATCGCTGGTGCTCTCTAGCTATCTGCTTCTATGGTTCTCTAATACTCTCTAGCTCGCTGGTGCTCTCCTCTCTCTAGTGCGCTGGTGCTTTCTTCTCCCTAACTCTCCCTCAATTAATATTTGTTGCAATGCTACCTTGTAGGTTGTTGCCTTATTAATTATTGCATGTTGCCTTATTAGTTCTTGCCTTATTGGTTGGCTGCCTTGTGGGTTGTTGCCTTATTAGTTGTTGCCTTATTAGTTGTTGCATGTTGCCTTATTACTTGTTGCCTTATAGGCCGGCTGCCTTGTGGGTTATTGCCTTATTAGTTGCTGCATGTTGCCTTATTAGTTGCTGCCTTATAGGCCTGCTGCCTTGGGGGTTGTTGCATTATTAGTTACTGCCTTATTTTTATTTGTCTCGTTTATTAGTCAACAAATGATTTGAAATGTCCCTATTATTAGTTATTTATTCAACTTCATTTTGTAATCAATGATGAATGTATACAGGTTGTTGCCTTATTAATTGATATTCTGTTCCTTTTGATAAATAAAATGTGGGATGATTTTAAAGTTTGAATGATACGATACTGAAGATCTTTTTGTTTGATACTTTGAAAATTTGAATGATAGTTATAAAGTTGTATACTAGTATACTACTGATGATGCAAAATGTTGTCGAATAAATAAAATGTTACATGGATAATAGTAAAGGTGAGTGAAGATCTGACGATTTAATAAAGTTATGGGACTTTTCTGATGTTGTTTTTTTAACTAATAATTTTTCTTGTGATAGTCATATCTTACTTTCATTTCTTGTCTTATTAGAATTGTTTCTTCTACTGGATCAATGAGGTTCCTGTATCACTGGTACCAACTAGTAGAGACCCTTTCTAGGCATTTGGTGAGAATTTGGTTGCAAACGACTCCAACTGAATCAAATGCAACTACTGCAAGTATAACGTCTTGATTCGCACTAGGCCCCTCGTACACATTTTTGAGTCAGGAGAGTTGACTTGGGTTTAGGGGAGTGCTGGAAATTGGGCTGCACCTGTAAATGGGAGGAGAAATTGGTGTAGAATAGGACATGGGTAGAGACACTGGCGTGTCCCTACCCGTGTGGGAGAGACCAGCTCCTGAGTCAAAGACTCGAGTATGTCCAGTAAAGGACACGTGTAGTGAAACAGGCGTGTCACTACCCGTGTGCATGATGAAACAGCAGGGGCACGACGTGCCCCCTACCTGTGTATGCACAACCGCTGTCCCGTGAAGGACACGGGTAGAGACATGGGTGTTTCCCTACCCGTGTCTATCCAACCATCTCTCGACTAGACGACTCTAGTTATCCTAGAGAAGGACACGGGTAGTGACACGGGCGTGTCACTACCCGTGTGAAGCTGACACTGGTAGAGACATGGGCGTGTCCCTACCCATGTGCGCCAAGTTGAGTTAGATAAAGAGTGTCCAGAGGATACGACCAGAGAACACGGTCGTGTTATGTGGACACGGGTAGGGACATGGGCGTGTCCCTACCCGTGTCGAGTATTGAACCGACACTAAAGCAATCATTGACGCTTCTCCCGAGCAGGACACGGGTAAGGACACGGGCGTGTCCCTACCCGTGTCACTTTTCATTTATAAGGGTTGTGAAAACCCTAGCCGTTTTCACTCCTCATTCCAGCCATTTTACTGAGAGAAACTTCTATAGAGAGGGAAAGCTGCTGGAGCAAGTCCAAGAGGAGAAGAACCACCATCGCTGTGAAGGAGAAGATGCCGCCGAGAAGAGTTACACGATCCATTGCCTGAAATGGTGGAAATGCCAGAAATGAGGAAAGCTTCCTCCCCTCTCCCTTGGTGCTAGATCTGTAGATATCTAGCTGAGATGTCGACTCAAAAGAGTCTAGACTTGCGAGATGATGATTTCTCTAGGAAGAGGTCGTTCTAGGGCTTGTGATCATGGTTAGTGGTGTCTTCAACATCTCCAACCTTCTATGTGAAGATGGGGGATGGTGTAACACCCCAGTTTTGCAAGAGTGTCAGTGTGCAGTTCTGGGAAATTTTGGGTTTCTGGCAGGAGCCACACGGCCTGCGACACGGGCGTGTCGCAGGGCGTGTCGAGGCCGTGTCGACACTCGGCCCAAGTGTCGACACTTTCGCTCGACAATGTGTTGAGAGTAGGGCACACGGCCTGTGACACGGGCATGTCGCAGGGCGTGTCGAAGCCGTGTCGACACTCGGCCCAAGTGTCGACACTTTTGCTCGATAATGTGTCGAGACTGGGGCACACGGCCTGTGACATGGGCGTGTCACAGGGCGTGTCCCGCTTGGTCGACGATCTTCGGTCGACGTTTTTCCACGGTGTCGACACAAAGCCTGTCGACGGGTGTCGAGACTAGGCACACGGCCTGGGACACGGGCGTGTCCCAGGCCGTGTCACCTCTCGGGTTGGTTTCGGGGTCATGTCGTTGGAGGCACACGTCCAGCCACACGGCCGTGTCACTGGGGACACGGGCGTGTCGGATTGAACACGGGCGTGTCGGATGCCCGTGTGCGGTTCCAGGCGCGTCGAATTGAGACGGCGAATGAGGCACACGGCCCTGGACACGGGCGTGTGCCAGGCCGTGTTCGGCGTAGATTTTCTATTTTCCAGGCGAATCGCGGCCATTCTTTTCCTGGTTTTGGGATCTAACGGTTCAGGCCATCTCCTGGGAAGTTAAGTCCGATTTTACGCTTGGAAACCCTCATTTGTTTTCCAAGTCTTCTCTTTCTAAGCTCTTGAGAGAAACTAGAGCAAGGAGGAAGGAGAAGAAGGTCTTGGGCTGTAGGAAGGGTTTCGGTGCTCCAAATCGCGAACCGAGTACAGATCCGTGGAGCTTAGATCGTTGTGAAGGTTTTCATCCGGTTATTTTGCCATGGCAAGGAAGAGGAGTCGGAAGGTAACGACATCTCTCCTCTCGGTCCTTAGGATGCATGTCTTAGCATCATTTATTTTCTTTCTCTCAAATTTTGGCCACCAAACTCTCAAATGAGAGGGGTTTTGGTTTGCCAAGGTTCAAGAGGAACCTCTGTGTTGATTGAGTCCGTCACCGGCATGTTTTGCATTAGAGATCCGCTTTGCTAGTTGATTAGGCATGGTGGGTGAAGCCGTAGTTGCGACCGTTAGTCCGACTCGGTGATGTTGCATACGAACTTAGGGATTTGTAGAGATTCTGTTGCGGCAAGATGTCGTTTGTGTTGTGGTGGTGAATTTCCCTTTTGTTTGAAAAAGTACGTGTAGTCGGAACCGGACAAGGTTAGCTCCTTGTGGCGGTAGATGGTTTCCTTGAGGGACAAGGTTAGCTCCGTATGAGTTGGAGATGGTTTCCTTGGTGGACAAGGTTAGCTCCGCACGAGTTGGAGATGGTTTCCTTGGTGCGCGGGAATGATGCAGTACAATGAGGGATTATGATGTATTTAGTCTTGGATTGTGATGTGCCAAGGCGTGGCTATGTCTCCGTGGTCAGCTGGCTATCCCATGACATGTGCGTCATGTGTGGAGAGTGTCCCGGCGAGACTAGTCCCCTTCTATGAGACTGACGAGAATGCCAAGCTTGGGGCAAGCCTGGGCAATGAGGCCATGAGCGGGTGGGGTCCAGCAAGGCTTCTTAGAATCGGTCGGTCTGTGTTTGTTGGAATCCTGACATGAGACGTCAGAGCTTGCAGGCAAGCCCGGGGCTAAGCCCACGAGCGGGTGGGGCCTTGGCAAGAATTCCATGTGGCGGCCTGTGCGCCATTTGAGGGAGTTGTGTCTCCCTTAGTGTTTGCGGCTTTATGCCAATGGGGAAATGTGAGTACCCAAATAATGTGATGTTGTGCTAGGTGCATATGCAGTAGGGTACCTTGGGTGAAGCCCGGGTGTTGCATTCATGTTGCATAGTAGGCCCTTTTATTATATGCTCAACCAATAGAGAACATGTTTGATGATTGAGACATCCAAGCCTGTCTTACTGTTCTTCTGTTTATAGATATTTATATTGCTTATGAAGTGCTGACTTGCAGGTTGGAGGGTTCCCCGGGGTCCGTTAGGGGCGGCCGGGAGGAGATGTGTTGTTACACAGTTTGAGGTCAGCCTTTGCTGACCCACGTTACTAATAATTTTTACAGGGAAAGGATCGCATGCAGGAGCTAGCACGCTGGCCAAAAAGGCATAAGCCCCATGAAGTGTTTTTCCCTCTTTTGTAGCACTACATTTATGATGATGTTTGTTTGAGACTCTTTTGTCCGGCTTGCATGCCGAGGTAGACTAGGAGTGCTATGCACATTCATGATTGTAATTTGACTTGAGTATGGACTTTTGTGGTGGGCCTTAAGGCCTTAGTTGTAACTCTCTTGGTTAGTGGATAACTTCTAGTTGTGCTTTGTTTCCGCTGTGTTGTGCAAGTGTTTTGAGTTTGGGTAGCTATATCAACTTATAATACTAAAGCTGTGGCGTTCGTATGTTGTGGGGCCCCGGCCGGACCCATATTATACGGTCATTATAGGGGAGGTGTTACAATTTGGTATCAGAGGCGAGGTTTGATTCAAGGTTTGTGCGTAGAGAAGTTATCCATATAAGAGTAACGCGGGACCGTGAGTGTCCTTATGTTTTAGTCTTGCGATTGGAGACTAATCTCTTATTTCTTGTTTTCCTGAAGAGTGCAAGCAACGAGGTGGGCACTTCAAGAGCAAGGGATGATCTCTCGGCGAGCAGTGCCACTGCTCCAGGTCTTTTGGGCACGGGTGTAAACCCGGCCGACTTCTGTCGTATGCTTGCAGAAGCGATTGTGGCAGCCCAAGCGGCCGCTGCAGCCCAGGTAGCAACCCCTGCTACACCGGATACGGCGACGGCCATGCCAGGCGGAGAAGCCAGGAGAGTGGAGCCTTTGGCAGAAAGGGTGGTGGTAGGACATGGAGACCGACACATGAAGTATTTCCTGAGTTTCCATCCCCCGTCTTTCAAGGGTGTAGGAACGCCAACGGATGTGGAGGATTGGTGGGTTCGTATTAAATAACTGCTAAGGGCAGCAGAGACACCAGAGGAAAAGAAAGCTGAGTATGCGGCGTTCATGTTGGAAGGAGACGCCAAGTTGTGGTGGGTGAGCCATAGCGGCCGCCAGTTCCTAGGACGCACCCCGTAAGTGGAAGAGTTTGGGGACGCTTTTCTTAAGAGGTATATTCCAGTTTCAACACGGTTGGCCCTGCAGAGGCAGTTTCTGCATCTAATGCAGCGAGACAAGACAGTGGATGAGTACGTGCAAGAGTTCACCTGTTTGGGTCGTTATGCGGAAATGACAATGGCGGATGATGTATAGAGGGATAACCTCTTCTACCCAGGGTTGAGGGAGAATCTGAGACAACCCCTCATCTCCATGAAGAGGGCGGGATTTAATGAGCTAGTGGAAGCCTCTAGGAGTTTGGAGAATGATCTGGAGCGAACCCAGCATCGAAAGGGTTTTACTCCCAAGCATGGGGAAGGGAAGCCCTCCCAATCTCATGTAAAGTCTGACGGGAGTAGGTGGAGGAGGAAGCCTCACACTTCCAGGTCGGGGGAGAGGAGCAATTGGGCGCCTGGGGGTTCTCACTCTAGGGGACCGCCGACGTGTTACAACTGCGGGAAGGTTGGGCACATAGCCCGTGCTTGTCAGCATGGGGGAGTGGGGCAAGATACAAAGCAGGAGTAGTCTGTGCGCTCGGGCCCCAGTGCTGCAGAGAAAGGAAATATGGCGGAGTCGAGCGCTTCTCGGTTCCAACCGGTGCAACCAAGGGCTTACAACCTTGGACAGCAAGAAGCGATCCGTCAAACCGATGTGGTGACAGGTATGAAGAAAATTTAAGTTTGCTTTTGTGCTTCATACTTTTAGACCCCTTTTGTGAGATGTCTTGTTGTAGGCTTCGTGTTAGTTTCTGGATATCCCGTTAGGGTATTGTTCGATACGGGAGCTTCGCACTCTTTTCTTGCGGAGAGTTTCATCCGAAGGGTAGGAGTCGAGTCTTTTTCGGCGGATGCGGAACTGAAAGTGCGCATGCCCAATGGGTCATCTATGACCACCGGGGCTAAAGGGAGCATCTGTTGGGAGCTAGACGGAGTTGACTTCATTTTGGAAGCAGTAGTGTTGCCGTTAGTAGAGTTCGATGTCATTTTGGGCATGGACTGGCTTGCAGAGCAGCGCGCCAGCATTGATTGTTTATCTAAGGTAGTGACCCTAAAGAGTAAGGGGCAAGCGGAAGTCAAATTTGTGGGCCTTTGTGGAGTAGCCCATTCCCTAATTACGGCCATGCAAATGATGCGGGCGGTTAACCAGGGAGGTGTGGCGCTGGTAGCGTTGTTGGAGGTTCGTCACTCCAAGCTATCTATTGAGGAAGTACCTGTGGTTGCAGAGTTCAAGGATGTGTTTCCGGATGAACTTCCTGGAGCGCCTCCTCGGCGGGATATCGACTTCTCGATCGAGTTAGTGCCGGAGGCTAGACCGGTGTCGCGTCCTCCATTTAGGATGGCACCAAAGGAGTTGGCGGAACTTAAGGTACAGTTACAGGAACTGTTGGAGCAAGGGTATATTAGACCCAGTTCTTCACCATGGAGCGCACCGGTGTTGTTTGTAAAGAAGAAAGACGGTAGCATGTGCCTATTCATAGACTACCGAGAGCTGAATAAATTGACCATCAAGAACAAGTATCTGATCCCTCGGATAGACGATTTGTTCGACCAATTGGTGGGGTCAGTGGTATATTCGAAGTTGGACTTGAAGTCAGGCTACTATCAGCTGCGAATTCGGGATGAGGACATACCCAAGACTGCTTTTGGGATAAGGTACGGACACTTTGAGTTTACGGTGATGACGTTCGGGTTGACAAACGCACCATCAGTGTTCATGGATCTGATGAATCGAGTATTTCGGGATTACTTGGATTCGTTTGTGGTTGTCTTCATTGATGACATCTTGGTGTACTCCAAGTCTGAAGTGGAGCATGAGACCCACTTGAGAGTGGTCCTGCAAGTGTTGAGGGAGAACCAATTGTTTGCAAAGTTCTCAAAGTGCGAGTTCTGGTTAGCCAAGGTGGCGTTTTTGGGCCACGTGATTAGTGGTGATGGGGTGGCAGTGGATCCAACAAAAGTGGAAGCCATCTGGGATTGGCCGGTGTTGAGGACCGTGGCGGAAGTCCGAAGTTTTCTTGGACTAGCCGGGTATTATAGGAGATTCGTGGAGAATTTCTCGAAGATAGCTCTACCCCTCACCTCTCTCACTCGTAAAGACCATAAGTTTGAATGGACCCAAGAGTGCAGTCAAGCATTTGAGGCACTGAAGGAGAGGCTTATGATGGCTCCAATCCTGAGTTTACCGCAAGGGACCGATGGATTTCAGATTTTTAGTGACGCATCGGGATGCGGTTTGGGTTGCGTGTTGGTGCAACATGGCAAGGTGATAGCTTTTGGGTCTAGACAGCTGAAACATCATGAGAGGAATTACCCCGTCCATGACTTGGAGTTGGCGGCGGTAATCTTCGCGTTGAAAATATGGCGACACTATGTGTATGGCGCAAGGGTGGAGATCTTCACGGACCATAAAATCCTGAAGTATCTCTTGGATCAGAAGGACTTGAACATGCGGCAGCGCAGATGGGTTGAGTTCCTTGCAGACTATGAAGTGGCGATTCAGTATACGCCGGGTAAAGCCAATGTGGTGGCGGACGCTTTGACTAGAAAGTACTCGGGGCAAGGAAATTGGATCAAAGCTCATGATGAGCGGTTGGTACGAGAATGGGAGTCCCTTGGATTGGAATGTGTTGCGAGAGGCGAGTCTAGCGTGGCTCGGTTGAACTTGATTGAAGTGCAAAATGACTTGTCCGATCGTATTCGGGAAGGGCCTCGATTGGATGTGGAGTTTCGACCTTTTGTGTTGGAGGCTCAAAAGGGCGAGAGCAGCGCCTGAGAGATGGTTGGTGGAATCTTGAGAAAGGATGGAAGGGTTTGTGTACCGCAGTTTGGCAATCTCCGTGAGGAGTTGATGTTTGAGGCTCACTTCTCAAAGTACTCCATTCACCCGGGCAGTACAAAGATGTACTTGGATATGAAGAAATCCTTTTGGTGGCCGGGGTTGAAGCGAGATGTAGCTTTGTATGTGAATCGTTTCCAAATATGTGCTTTGGTGAAGGCCGAATGTCAGAAACCGTGTGGGTTCCTGAAGCCCCTTCCAATTCCTGAGTGGAAATTCGAGGACATCTCCATGGACTTTGTGCATGGTTTGCCTAGATCGCAACATGGTAATGATGATATTTGGGTGATAGTGGATCGCCTAACCAAGGTGGCTCACTTCATCCCAAATCGGAAAGAGGACAGCGTGGAGAAGCTGGTGGAGTTGTACATTCGCAACATTGTGCGACTGCACGGAATTCCTAAGAGCATAGTCAGTGATCGAGATGGACGGTTTACGTCTAAGGACTGGAGATTGGTTCAGAAGATCTTGGGCACGAAGCTAAAGTTCAGTACGGCGTTCCATCCTCAAACTAATGGGCAAACGGAGAGAACGAACCATACTATGGAGGATATGTTGAGAATGTGCGTTCTTGATTTTGGCAAGAAGTGGGAGGATCACCTCTTCATGGTATAATTCGCGTACAATAACAGTTTTCAAGCTAGTATAAAGATGGCGCCATACGAAGCTTTGTATGGGAGGCGGTGTTGAACGCCAATGTCTTGGGTAGAGGCGGGAGACACCAAACTGTTGGGAAAGGACGTGGTGGTTGACACTTGTGAGTTGGTATGGACCATCCAAGAACGTATGAAGGTGGCGCAGGACCATCAAGCTAAATACTTTAATGCTCGTCACCGGAAGGTGGAGTTCGAGGTAGGCGATTGGGTCTACTTGAAGATCAAGCTGTTCAAAGGCGTCTCACGTATTCGCCGGCTCAAGAAGTTGAGTCCAAGGTTTTTGGGGCCTTTTGAAGTAGTTGAGAGGGTAGGAGAAGCAGCTTATCGGTTGGCATTGTCCGCGGATTTGAGTGGATTGCATGACGTCTTCCACGTCTCCGTTTTGAGGAAAGCCTTGGTGGAGGCTAGCGGAGTGATTGAGCCGGCATCGGTGCTGATTAAGGAAGACTTGAGGACGCGAGTCCTTCCAATCGCTATAGAGGATTCGGAGACTCGGCAGTTGCGGAATAAAGAAGTCAAACTCGTAAAAGTTTGATGGGACAACTGCGGTTGTGAGGAGTTCTCATGGGAGCGAGAACAGGCCATGCTAGAAGATTATCCAGAACTTTTCTTGTCAGGTACAATTTAAGTTTTGTACCCTTTTGTTTTAAAATTTCGGGACGAAATTATGTTAAGTGGGGGAGAGTTGTAACACCCCAGTTTTGCAAGAGAGTCAGTATGCAGTTCTGGGAAATTTTGGGTTTCTGGCAGGAGGCACACGGCCTGCGACACGGGAGTGTCGCAGGGCGTGTCGAGGCCGTGTCGACACTCGGCCCAAGTGTCGACACTTTCACTCGACAATGTGTCGAGAGTAGGGCACACGGCCTGCGACACGGGCGTGTCGCAGGGCGTGTCGAGGGCGTGTCGAGGCCGTGTCGACACTCGGCCCAAGTGTCGACACATTTGCTCGACAATGTGTCGACACTGGGGCATACGGCCTGTGACACGGGCGTGTCACAGGGCGTGTCCCGCTTGGTCGACGATCTTCGGTCGACGTTTTTCCACGGTGTCGACACAAAGCCTGTCGACGGGTGTCGATACTTGGCACACATCTTGGGACACGGGCGTGTCCCAGGCCGTGTCACCTCTCGGGTTGGTTTCGGGGCCGTGTCATTGGAGGCACACGGCCGGCCACACGGCCGTGTCACTGGAGACACGGGCATGTCGGATTGAACACGGGCGTGTCGGATGCCAGTGTGCGGTTCCAGGCGCGTCGAATTGAGACGGCGAATGAGGCACACGGCCCTGGACACGGGCGTGTGACAGGCCGTGTTCGGCCCAGATTTTCTATTTTCCAGGCGAATCGCGGCCATTCTTTTCCTGGTTTTGGGATCTAACGGTTCAGGCCATCTCCTGGGAAGTTAAGTCCGATTTTAGGGTTGGAAACCCTCATTTGTTTTCCAAGTTTTCTCTTTCTAAGTTCTTGAGAGAAACTAGAGCAAGGAGGAAGGAGAAGAAGGTCTTGGGCTGTAGGAAGGGTTTCGGTGCTCCAAATCGCGAACCGAGTCCAGATCCGTGGAGCTTAGATCGTTGCGAAGGTTTTTATCCGGCTATTTTGCTATGGCAAGGAAGAGGAGTCGGAAGGTAATGACATCTCTCCTCTCGGTCCTTAGGATGCATGTCTTAGCATCATTTATTTTCTTTCTCTCAAATTTTGGGCACCAAACTCTCAAATGAGAGGGGTTTTGGTTTGCCAAGGTTCAAGAGGAACCTCCGGGTTGATTGAGTCTGTCCCCGGCATGTTTTGCATTAAAGATCCGCTTCGCTAGTGGATTAGGCATGGTGGGTGAAGCCGTAGTCGCGACCGTTAGTCCGACTCGGTGATGTTGCATACGAACTTAGGGATTTATAGAGATTCCGTTGCGGCAAGATGTCGTTTGTGTTGTGGTGGTGAATTTCCCTTTTGTTTGAAAAAGTACCTGTAGTCGGAACCGGACAAGGTTAGCTCCTCGTGGCGGTAGATGGTTTCTTTGAGGGACAATGTTAGCTCCGTTTGAGTTGGAGATGGTTTCCTTGGTGGACAAGGTTAGCTCCGCACGAGTTGGAGATGGTTTCCTTGGTGCACGGGAACGCTGCAGTACAATGAGGGATTATGATGTATTTAGTCTTGGATTGTGATGTGCCAAGGCGTGGCTATGTCTCCGTGGTCGGCTGGCTATCCCGTGACATGTGCGTCATGTGTGGAGAGTGTCCCGGCGAGACTAGTCCCCTTCTGTGAGACTGACGAGAATGCCAAGCTTGGGGCAAGCCCGGGCAATGAGGCCATGAGCGGGTGGGGTCCAACAAGGCTTCTTAGAATCGGTCGGTCTGTGTTTGTTGGAATCCTGACATGAGACGTCAGAGCTTGCAGGCAAGCCCGGGGCTAAGCCCACGAGCGGGTGGGGCCTTGGCAAGAATTCCTTGTGGCGGCCTGTTCGCCATTTGAGGGAGTTGTGTCTCCCTTAGTGTTTGTGGCTTTATGCCAATGGGGAAATGTGAGTACCCAAATGATGTGATGTTGTGCTAGGTGCATACGCAGTAGGGTACCTTGGGTGAAGCCCGGGTGTTGCATTCATGTTGCATAGTAGGCCCTTTTATTATATGCTCAACCAATAGAGAACATGTTTGATGATTGAGACATCCAAGCCTGTCTTACTGTTCTTCTATTTATAGATATTTATATTGCTTATGAAGTGCTGACTTGCAGGTTGGAGGGTTCCCCGGGGTCCGTTAGGGGCGGCCGGGAGGAGATGTGTTGTTACACAGTTTGAGGTCAGCCTTTGCTGACCCACGTTACTAATAATTTTTACAGGGCAAGGATCGCATGCAGGAGCTAGCACGCCGGCCAAAAAGGCATAAGCCCCATGAAGTGTTTTTCCCTCTTTTGTAGCACTACATTTATGATGATGTTTGTTTGAGACTCTTTTGTCCGGCTTGCATGCCGAGGTAGACTAGGAGTGCTATGCACATTCATGATTGTAATTTGACTTGAGTATGGACTTTTGTGGTGGGCCTTAAGGCCTTAGTTGTAACTCTCTTGGTTAGTGGATAACTTCTAGTTGTGCTTTGTTTCCGCTGTGTTGTGCAAGTGTTTTGAGTTTGGGTAGCTATATCAACTTATAATACTAAAGCTGTGGCGTTCGTATGTTGTGGGGCCCCGGCCGGACCCATATTATACGGTCATTACAGGGGAGGTGTTACAGATGGTTTCGTGAAGAGACATGGCCTCATGAGGGCGAATAAGGGAGGAGGAATTTCTGGAGTGATTTGGGAAGATAGGCTTGAGGAGGAAGATGAACCGATGTGGTTCATTTCGCTTCAAGATGAATGCAGAATCTGTGTTCTGTGCGCAGTGATCTTCTTGGCCATTTTCAGGTGGGATATGTCCAGATATGGGCTTTTGGCTAAACACAAAAGTTGAATTCCTTGAAAATACCTTTCCAACAAGTAGTTGCACGACTTCAGGCGAAGTAGGTAGCCACGGGAAAGTCCGAACAAAATTGGCGGGCGGCAAACCCTGCTTGCAGAAATTGTGTTCTGCGTACATCGGACTTTGAAGCTGATTTCAAGTATGTTACTGTCAAATCTGGGTTGTTGCTTGAATATGAAAGTTGTAACCCATGGAAAGACCTTTCCATCGGGGGGTTACATATCTTCATCGGATTCCTGTAGCTTCAGTAATCTCGGGTCGAAGTTGCTATCCTGATAAAGTTCTGTGATACGAATTCTGGGTTTGATATATCATTGGATTTGGATTCGGTGGATTCAATGTTGCAAATTAACTCGAGGTTTGGGTGAACTCTTTTATGTTAACCACCATAGTTCTATGAATGATGAAGTTTATTAATTAGATTCCAGGTAGCTGAATTGTGAAGCAAGCATGCTTAAACGGAATGATTTGATAATAATTGGTAATCTAATATAAATGTGCATCATGTTAACAATGTGTTGAATCAGTTGGGATGAAAGGTAAGATTATAACCTATGGCCATGTGTATAATTGATTAATGGAATGAATTTAGTAGTCCAATGCTTAGAGTGTCGTCTCCCTACGGGTAGCATTGTGGAAGGATGTAAGTGCGGTGTTGACCGTCACTAGTTGGGTTAGTGTTGAGATGAGACATAGACAGACGGTTGGGCTTGGTCCTCGGTGCTCATTTCCCGGGGCTCCTTCCATGCCAAGTGGATGGTTGGGTTTGGTCCTCGTGCTTTCTCCGAGGCTCCTTCCATGCCACAGTGATATGGAATTGCATGTGGTGTGAGTCGACACGCGGTATCGTAATCCTGGGTTAAGGATAGTGTGACAGGTCTACGGGCTCGCCAGTCGTCACACCGATGGGAGTTGATAGTTAGGCTTTGAGCGGTTGGGCTTGGTCCTCGGTGTTCACGTCTCGGGGCTCCTTCCGTGCCAGGTGAATGGTTGGGCTTGGTCCTCGTGCTTACTTCTGAGGCTCCTTCCGGGTCACACAACGCCAGTTCGGGGCTTGGTTCTCGGTGCGCATCTACCCGAGACTACTGCTGGGCCATAGTACGCATTGGCTCCGCTGTTGTGTTCTTAGCGTTGATGTGTACAGAGGCCTAAGTAAAGTAGTGTGCATGCCCCCTTAATAGTATAGAAGACCGCTCTATTGTCACCGCCTGGCCACGGCGGTCGATGCCTGAGAGGTTAGCTACCTGCTCAAATAGTGGGAACTACTAGTCTATGTTGACATAGCGGTTGCATGTGTGTGATCATGGGTGAGTCATTGCATAGCATACATTCCATCTCATTACATTGCACAACAAGATCCTCATCATATAAGTTTATATATGCACTATTATATGATGAGTTACTTTATGTAACCCGATCCTTAACTTATAAGCTTGTATGAGCATCCTTATAAGTTAAGTTACTTTCCTGCTGTAGTTATTTATACATGATGGATGATTATATCTCTTGTAGAACTGCTAGATTGTAATGTTGTTATTCATGTTGTACTATTACCACCTGCTCGTACCTGCTTATATTATTTATTATATATTGTACCCTGATTCCTTTCTCCGCCCGGTGCTGAGGATTCGTCGGGGGAGTGGATGTGAAGTCACTTAGTCTTTTTGACTAACGGTTACTACGTCTTCCTTTTTAGGAGGTCACCGTGCAGGTAGAGCAGTCGTAGACTATGCAGCAGGACAACCAGGCCAGGATGACAGGGCTTGAAGGGACGGTACCGTCGCTACCGTCAGTTACTGATGTGAGTGTTGAGCAAATCTAATGTAGCCCTTTTGGGCAATTTTAGCAGTACTCTGATTCTGGTAGAAGCTTGTTGTTAGCTTCTTTATTTGTTGTACTTTTGGACTATATTTGCTTGGTGTGGATTTGACTTCTTGTTATATTTTGGTTGAATTGGAATATATATATAATATATTGATATTGGTTGCAGTCGGCAGAATAGGCGTCTTGTGGTACAGGTTAGCCCGTGTGCTAATGCTACCGCAAGACGGCTGTTCTGGGCATAAGACCCCCTTCGTGCCATGTTTACGGATCCGGGAGGGGGGTCTTACAAATGGTATCATCTTGCCACGATCGTCAACTAAAGAAGTCATTCAATAATGGTACCACCCTCGTTCGATTAGTCAGTTTGGGGACAAACTGACTTAGCGGAAGCAGTGGTGTGCCCATATGTAATTCACACTAAGTATGTCCAACTTTGACCCTATGATTAACCAACTTGACCTTAGGTACGTACCTTTATATGTCGATCTTCTAAAGTTTGGACGACCCCACGTATGTAAAACTATTGCAAAAAGTCTTGCGAGATGCCCTAGGGCAAGCACTTTGTTTATAGCGGATTTTGAATTTAGCAGAGATAATAGACATGGCAGATTTCCTAGGGCAACCACTTTTGTTTATAGCAGACTCGAGCTTGGTGGAGATAATGAATATGATAAAGTGGTTGGAAGCGGGTCTTTTGGGTGTTTAGACAAGCGTTAAGAGACTCGCTGAAGGAGTAATTGAAGTAGGACCCAGCTACAGGACGAGGACTACGAGGAAAAAATTAAGCATTTGTCCTTAGTCTGCCTAAGTTTTTCTAGGTATTTGGCTTGAGCCTTCACAATTTTGACACTTAGGCGTAATGGTTAGTGAGAAACCGACCTACACTCTATTCGACACCGGTGCCACACACTCGTTGGTGTGGTGGACTTTGTTAAAAACCTAGAAGGAGTGCAATACTTCACTGATATTGCTCGAAGAGTAAGCCTCTCAGATGGCTCGGAGATGATTGCAACCGCCAAGTGCGAATGCGAGATATTTATTGGGGGAAAAGCCTTTGATACGCCTGCCACGGTCCTGAGAATACCGTAATTTGACATCATTCTAGGCATGGCGTGGTTGGACTGACACTTCGCAAGGATCGATTGTTGAGAGAAACGAATCTACTTAAGGCATGGAGAAACCGACGTCATCTTCCAAGGTAGTAGATTCGCACCTCGTATGTTGTTATCTTCAGTTCAGGCTTTAAAAGCTCATATTAAGGGGGATGAAGTCTTCATGATCTGCTTCGAGTTGAAGGAGATAGCATTGGACATAAAAGACATACGGGTTGTGCGGGACTTCCCCGAGGTATTTCCTGAGAAACTGCCATGATTACCCCCGCGTAGAGAAGTTGATTTTCAAATTAATCTAGTACCGGGTGCCAAGCCTGTATCCAGGGCCCTTTATCGAATGGCCCCGAAGGAACTCGTAGAGTTTAGAGTTCAACTGCAAGAATTGGTGGAGTCAGGGTTCGTTCTCCCCAGCTCATCGCCCTGGGGAGGCCCTGTATTGTTCGTCAAGAAGAATGATGGAACACTGCATTTATGCATGTACTATAGGGAACTCACTCGACTGACGATGCGAAATACTTATCCGCTACCCCGGATCGATGAGTTGTTCGATCAACTAGTAGGAGCACATTGGTTTTCTAAGTTGGATTTGCGCTCGGGATATTATCAGTTGAGGATACAAGAAGGGGACATCCAGAAAATGGCCTTTAGCTCAAAATACGGACTGTACGAGTTCACCGAAATGTCATTTGGGCTCACAAATGCCCCTTCGGCTTTCATGAGCCTGATGAACAAGGTATTTGAGCCTTATTTGGACATCTTTGTCATCATCTTCATCGACGACATCCTGGTT
The DNA here is from genome assembly GCA_039583875.1 of Platanthera guangdongensis. Taxonomy (NCBI): domain Eukaryota; kingdom Viridiplantae; phylum Streptophyta; class Magnoliopsida; order Asparagales; family Orchidaceae; genus Platanthera; species Platanthera guangdongensis. The sequence goes on from CM077150.1 coordinate 236,525,796, forward strand.
TACTCAAAGACAGAGGAGGAGCATATCGAGCACCTGACCTTAGTATTGAAGAAGCTAAAAGAGCACGCCTTGTTCGCCAAGTTCAGCAATTGCGAATTCTGGATTAAAGCGGTTGCTTTCTTGGGCCATGTGATCAGTGGAGCTGGACTAGCGGTGGACCCAGCCACGATGCGTGTCGTGAAGGAGTGGTCCCCCTTGAAGCCAGCGGCCGATGTGCGGAGCTTCCTTGGACTTGTCGGGTATTACCGCAAGTTCGTAAACGGATTCTCGATGATTTCCCTTCCTCTTACTTCCTTGACAAAGAAAGGTGTGCCACATGAGTGGACACCCTAGTGGGAAGCGACATTCCAAGAGTTGAAGGATAGACTTACCTCCGCCCCCATCCTAGCACTTCCGTCTGGGAAGGAAGGATTTCAAGTGTACACCGACACGTCGTATCAGGGAATGGGAGCGGTATTGATGCAGCACGACCATGTAATTTCTTACGCCTCAAGACAGCTGAAGAAGCATGAAATCAATTACCCGGTTCATGATTTGGAATTGGGAGTAGTGGTGTTCGCCTTGAAGGATTGGAGGCACTATCTATATGGCATCCACTGCGAGATCTTTTCAAACCACAAAAACTTAAAGTATGTCCATACACAGAAGGAGATGAACTTGAGACAATGACGATGGTTAGAGTTTCTATGCGACTATGAGTTCACCTTTAACTACCACCCTGGAAAAGCGAACTCGGTGGCCGATGCATTAAGCAAAAAAGTACCAGACTCAAGCCCAGAGTCTCGATTGATGAGTATGGAATTGGCTCAGATGATTGAAGAAATGGAGATTACTTTGGTGTATAAGTCTCCTTCGGCAGAGTATATGGAGTACATGGCAAGCATGAGCATAGTTTGTGATATCCGGGACCGAATTCGGGCAGATCAAGGAAGGGATGTGGCTCTGGCCCCGGCAATCATGTCAATCGAAGATGGGACTACTGACGAGTATGCACAAAAAGATGGCCTCATTTATTTTTGCGGCCGGCTCTATATTCCCAAGGGCGGTAAAATCTGGGAGGATATCTTGAGAGAGGCACATTGCTCTCAATATTCAGTGCACCCGGGTATTGTCAAGATGTACGCAATCTTGCGGAAGACCATGTGTTGGCCGGGAATGAATAAGGATGTCCGATATTCTGTTACACATTGCGAAGCTTGTTAAAGGGTGAAGGCAGAATGCAAGAGCCCCGGTGGTTTGTTACAGTCGTTGCCCATCCCCGAGTGGAAGTTCGAGGATATCTCCATGGACTTCGTCCATGGGTTACCTCGCTCATGCATGGGGAATGATTCGGCGTGGGTGATTGTTGATCGACTGACGAAAGTAGCCCGGTTCATCCCTATGAAGAAAGAGGCTCATGTGGATGTCTTGGTACGCCTCTTTATGGAGCAGTTTGTGTGGTACCATAACGTGCCTAAGATGATCATTTCTGACCGTGATGGTCGTTTCACCTCTAATGAGTGGAAGGCGGTACAGGCATATCTGGGTTCGCGCCATACCTTTAGCACCGCATTTCATCCTTAGACGGACGGGCATTCTGAGAGGACCATCAGGACATTGGAAGACATGTTGAGGTTATGCGTGTTGGATAGAGGAGTGCCGTGGGAAAGGCTCTTACCACTGGTAGAGTTCTCCTACAATAACAACCATCAGGCCAGTATCGGCATGACGCCCCATGAAGCCCTTTACGGAAGAAGGTGTAGAACCCCCTTGTCTTGGGTGCAAGATGAAGACCCGAAGGCTTTGGGAATTGAGTATATTGATGATACTGATGCGGTGGTTAGGCTAATACGGGATCGCATGTTGGAGGCTCAAAGTCGGCAGGCGAAGTATTATAATGCAAAGCACCAGATGGTGGAGTTTCAAGTGGGTGATAAGGCGTTCCTGAAGATCCGGCCGATGCATGGAGTGTCACGGGTGCGTGGTGTGAAAAAGCTCAGCCCAAGGTACGTTGGGCCTTACACTATACTGGAAAGGATTGGCCCATTGGCCTATCGGTTGGAGTTACCGCCAGAGCTAGAGAATCTCCATGACATGTTCCATGTGTCGTCGCTTCGAAAGGCGCTTTTGCGACCCGATCAATATATGCCCACCACTGATGGTGCAGTGGCGACTGACCGGTCTGTGCGACTAGAGTTGGTGCGGATCGTAAACAATGAGACAAGAATTTTGCTCCATAAAAGTGTTTCTTTGGTGAATGTGCTATGGTCTAATCATGGGAAGGAGGAGTATACATGGGAGCCGGTGGACTTGATGCAAAAATGCTACCCGAAATTATTTCCTCAAGGTAATTTTATTTGAAAGCATATTTTATTTTTTGTATGATTTTATCCCCATAGCCTTAGCCCGATTTCGGGGACGAAATCTTTTTGTTGAAACCGGAATCCGGCCTCTTGTGGAGTTCGACCCTTGGGGAAGGGGTGGTCTCGCGCCTACTTTGCTCCTGCAAGAAAAACAACGAAGAAGACAAGAAGAAACAGACCCAAGGGCTCGGCAGGGAGGTCCCACCACAAACCCGGAAGATCTCTGAGCGCTTCCCCTCCTTAGCCAGAAGCCGAGCTAAGGCACCCTCAGAGAACACTTGAAAATGAGAGTAAGAAGGCACTTAAAGCGTGTCCTCTGAGGTACCCCTTGGGTCTTATTTATAGATTTTCAGAATCTGAACTGCCAATAACCAAAAGAACTGACCTGAAAATACTAAAAAGCCCTTGGGTGGGTCTGCCAACAGCCAAACTCCGCTGTCCTGAGCAGCTATGCGCAGTCCAACCTGGTCTGCCAACAACGAGGCTCCACTGTTCTGAGTAGCTATTCGCACCCACGGGGAGTCAGCTCGCCTCCAATCCCCCTCCGCGGGAGGCGGGCGCGACCTGGCTCTAGTGGCTCGCCTATCCTCCCTAGGCGAGCGCGAGCCGGAACGTCGCGACCTGCTTGTCTTCTGCCGGGGCGGACCGGCGGCCAGGTCGCGTGTGGGGGCTGGCCGGCGGCCACCGCGACCCCGATCGGCTCGCTAGTCGCGGGTCGCCAAACTCATCCGCTTTGGCCAGTGATTCTCCGCGCGACCCGCTCGCTCGCCTCGCACGGCTCGCTCGCCTGAAATGGGTGGGAGCGGGCCAGCCCTCCTGCCGTATACCCGTTTCGCCGCTTGGGTGCGGGTCGCGGGGCTAGGTCTTCTCGACCTCCCTGGCGGGACCCGCTCGCCGGACACGGGGTTGTACACAATCCCCGCTCTTTTTGAGCTTGATTCAAGCTCGGAAAGAATCATCCAACCCGCGTGTTTGGCGAGTACTGTGCTGAGCTGGCAAGGAATCTTCTGGTGGGGCCCTACTGTCCGGCTATAAATATACCGCTGAGCCCGGGGGGGCTCCCTAGATCCCTTCATTTTCTTTGAACGGACTTCAGTTTCTCGATGCCGGTCAGCGAAGAGGTGCGAGCTCGCCTGGCGGCAGCGGACCAGAAGACTCGGGAGGAGGCCCTCGAGGCCGCCCCTTGGCTAGCACGTGGCTCTCCCGGCCCTCTCTTTAGGCCGGCGAAGGGAAAGATTATTAGGCGGTCTCCGGCGGGTGACTGTCCGGGCTCCAGCTTGGCGGCGGGTGTTGAGGTCGTCCCTGGGGTACGTGACCTTCTTCGGCTTATCGTTGTACCTCTGATCTTTTGTCTTGCAGGCAATTCCCTGTGAAGAGGTGGGGAACGGGGGAGAGGATCGCCCCCCTCCCTTGTCGCCTGAGAGGGTCGCTAGTTCCCCAGGTCTAGACCGCCCACCTCCGAAAACCCCTCGCTCGCCGGCTCCCCACGGACTGGGAAAATCTCTTGCGGCCCTCGAGGGAGAAGCCTTTCAGGGTCGGCTGGGCTCCTCTCGCCCATCCATCGGCGCGGACGACGTGCCAACCCCTGGTAAGCTAGTACTCACCGTTGGCCTTGTCCTCGCTCGCTCCTTCTGAATTCCCCTTTTGTAGGCTACAACATGGTCTCCTCCGAAACTGAGATGAGTGAAGGGTATTCACCTCCGCCCGACGTGGATAGTGTTTCTGATTACCTGGGCGACCCGACCGATGCGGTGGGGATGAAGAGGCAGGTGACGCGGCTGTTCCAGAAACACACGCTGCTGCTTCAGGAGATCGTGAGGAGGGTCGATCAGGACAAAGCCGACACCGCGGCCCGGCTCGCGACCTTGGAGGGACCCCCGCGCGCAGCAGAAGACGACGATGTCACTTCACCGGGCGTGCACATTACGCGAGCCGAGGAGCGTCTCAGGAGCGCCATAGAGCAAGTCGGCCTGGCTGAGCGGGAGCTGGTGGCGGTTCGCGATTACCACTATCCTCGCGTGCTGTCGCGAACGGGAACGAAGAAGCGGGGCAGGTGGAAGTGGATCGAGTACTGATCCAGCCTTTTTCCCCCCGCTCGCGAGATATCGCGGAGTTTCTACCATTTCAAGGCTATCCTGTATTTGTAACGATTTGCAACTCTTTCTGCCCGCTTATGGGCCTAGTTTTTCGTCGCTGATGCATATTGAAATCACCACGTTGTTGCTTTTGTTCTCTGTGGGGAGGAGCAGGGGAAAGATTCGTTCTGCCCGACCTGCCGGTCGGGGCGGGGGCGAGCCGAGGGGCTCGCCAGCCGGGTGTCTCCCGGCTCGCGCGGAATCCCGGATGGGTGCGGGCCGAGAGTCGCCCGCTCAAGTCTTGCGCGGACACGGCTGGGTGAGAACCACGCCTGACTGGCCTCGGCGGCGCGGCCGCGCGCCGTGAAGTCGAAACGTCAGGCTGATTTTTTCTATCTGCACCCCCTCTTTCGGCGGGAAGTTTCCCGCCTTTTCTCTTTCCCTATAAATAGACCTTGCCGGCCCTTATTCCCTCACCGATTCAAAACGCTCTCTCGCTTCCCATTCCCCGTGAAGTACGGCTCGTGCTCGCCTTCTGGATCTGTCTCGCACATTCGGCGGCGATTCGGTGGGAATGGGCGGAGGCGGCGGCGACGTGGACGGACGAAGTAAGTGCGCCTGGACCTTCTCAGAGCACGACTTTCCCCGCGCTATTATATCGGAGCGCGAATACTTGGAGGCCCTAGGCGACCACATCCCAGCTGGGTTCTCGGCGAGGCAGCCCGGGGAGGGGGAGAAGATCAATGATCTGTTCGGGAACGAGCTCGCCATTCCACTGGCCCATTTTGAGGTGGGTCTTCGCCTCCCCCTCTGGCCAGAGGTTCTCCAGGTGCTGAAGTATTTCGGGGTCGTCCCAGGCCAGATGACCCTGAACTCTGTAGCCATTATGGTAGGGTTTGCCTGTTTTCTGCGAGAGGAGCGAGTCGAGTTTAATCTCACCGTTTTCCGGAAGCTATTCTCCTTTCGGGCGAATCGGGATGGGACCGCCTACTTCTCCAGCGCCCACCTCAAGGTGCGGGAGACAGTAAATAAGAGTCACAACTGGCTCAAAAGGTTCCTGTTCGTCAAAGGGGATTTCGGCAACGTCCCCTTCTCGCCGGTGCAGCTCAGCGAGGCGAGTTACCGGCCGCCCAGCCTAGGGGGCCATGAGGCCGACTTGTGTGGGTTCTTCGCCGGGAAGAACTTTGAGGTCGCATACCTGCGCCGCCATCTTGATGACCTCGCCGCAGTCCCACCAGGGGGAGGTTTGCCACTCGCCACTGCTCTGCCTTACCCTCTTCTTCTTTTCCTCATCTCCTCTTCTTGGCAGGCGAGCGGGACATCCCTCTTCATCCTCCCTACGAGAGCGCCCGGATTGCCTCCGGGATTCTCGCCCGAGCGCAGGCCGCGGACGCCGCTCAGCGCGACGCCCCGTCGGTCCCGGCCAAGAAGCGGCTGGGCGGTGGACAGCCCGCTCCCCCGCCGAAAGTGGAGAAGACTACGGGTCAGCAACCCGCTGCGAGCCAAAGGAAAGGCAAGGCCCCGGCTGTTCTGCCGGCAGAGGACTCCCCTCCCATGGTCGCTTCGACCGGCGACCTCCCCTCCGGGGATGCGGGTACCTCTGGGCCGCCGGACGGGTCGCAAACCGCCACGAAGCCGGTGCCGAGAGGGCATCGCAACTTCGGCTACGGCGAGAGGTACCTGGACGAGCTCGGCGTCCCGCTCCTGTCGTGGGACAAGGAGTCTAACCGCGCGATGGTGTCGACTCTGCTGCCGAGCTGGATGGAGCAGGACACCATTGGCGGGGAAGCGTATAACTTCTCCTTTGGCCTGTACTCGCGAGAAGACGCCGCCATCTACGACAAAGAGGAGACGCGAGTATTGGTTCACGAGAGCGCGCGGGCCCAGCTACGCGGCCTGGAGCTAGCTCATATGGTAGGGAGGCGCTGCACCCAGCTGGAGCGGAACGCCACCTCCCTAAAGAAGCTGGCGGACGAGAGGTAGGAAGCCCAGAAGCTTGCTCAGGAAGACGCGAACCTTCAGAGGAGGCGGGCCGACGTGGCAGAGGAGTCCCTCGCGCAGTACCTGGGCGGGGTGGTATGTGCTCACCCTCAACAACCGCCCTTTCTCGCGAATCCACCTTATAACTCTCTTTTCCTCTTTTCAGGATGCCGCGACGGCCAGCCGGATGGGTGCTGAGATCGCCTCCCTTGCTCAGGACAAGTCGACGCTGGAGGCACGGGTACGCGAGCTGGAGGCCGCCGCGGCTGTCCCTCCGCCAGATAGCAGGGGCTGCCCGCTCGCACACCACTCCGACCATGAGTTGGAGGTTCTGATGCAAAAGAACGCCGCCAGCACCGTGAAGTACACGATGCAGATGCTGCGACGCGCGGATCTTCTCAAGAGCGAGGCGGCGGAGCTCTCGGCGGGCGACGTGGTTCCGGCACTATTCCTCCCCGTACCGAACCCTGGAGACCAATCCTTCCAGCGCATTTAGGACCTCTCGCCCCGAATCTCGCGTCACTCTTTTGACATTCGTTTGTTAGATGTGTATATCATGCACGTTTAGCTGTTTTGAGACGCACGCGCGAGCTGTGCCTAGACTTTGTTATTTTTCATCTATTATTGCTTTTATGAATGCTTTCTCGCCTGCCTCATCTGTGTATTTCGCTACTACCGCGTGGGGCGTCCTGTCTCTGCGGCCCAGCCCTGATGATGCGGCTGCTCGCCCCCCAAGCGAGGCGAGCCAGCTCGTCCTTTGCCTGAGTTATCAGACTTCTTGCGGATTCTCGCCCGGGTACTCGCCTCCGTTCGGCCGCTTTTCTTGGGGCTGGGGGGTTGTGTTAGACCCCTCCCTTTTTGGTTAACTTTTGTGATTCTGACCTGCTATTAACACCATTCGAGTAGTTCCCGGCCTGGCCGGCTAGGTGGGAGCCCGGCAGCGTGTTTCGTTCTGGGTCGCAAATCATTGCCATCGAGTGACTTCCGGCCCTGTCAGCTAGGTGAGAGCCTGGCAGCGGGATCTTCTCGAGGCTAGGGATGACAGCGAGTGACTTCCGGCCCTGCCAGCTAGGTGGGAGCCTGGCAGCGAGATCTTCTCGGGGTCCAAACACATTCCATCGAGTGACTTCCGGCCCTGCCAGCTAGGTGAGAGCCTGGCAGCGGGATCTTCTCGAGGCTAGGGATGACACCGAGTGACTTCCGGCCCTGCCAGCTAGGTGGGAGCCTGGCAGCGGGATCTTCTCGGGGTCCAAACACATTCCATCGAGTGACTTCCGGCCCTGCCAGCTAGGTGAGAGCCTGGCAGCAGGATCTTCTTAAGGCTAGGGATGACAACGAGTGACTTCCGGCCCTGCCAGCTAGGTGGGAGCTTGGCAGCGGGATCTTCTCGGGGTCCAAACACATTCCAACGAGTGACTTCCGGCCCTGCCAGCTAGGTGAGAGCCTGGCAGCGGGATCTTCTTGAGGCTAGGGATGACACCGAGTGACTTCCGGCCCTGCCAGCTAGGTGGGAGCCTGGCAGCAGGATCTTCTCGGGGTCCAAACATATTCCATCGAGTGACTTCCGGCCCTGCCAGCTAGGTGAGAGCCTGGCAGCGGGATCTTCTCGAGGCTAGGGATGACACCGAGTGACTTCCGACCCTGCCAGCTAGGTGGGAGCCTGGCAGCGGGATCTTCTCGGGGTCCAAACACATTCCATCGAGTGACTTCCGGCCCTGCCAGCTAGGTGAGAGCCTGGCAGCGGGATCTTCTCGAGCCTAGGGATGACACCGAGTGACTTCCGGCCCTGCCAGCTAGGTGGGAGCCTGGCAGTGGGATCTTCTCGGGGTCCAAACACATTCCATCGAGTGACTTCCGGCCCTGCCAGCTAGGTGAGAGCCTGGCAGCGGGATCTTCTCGAGGCTGGGGATGACACTGAGTGACTTCCAGCCCTGCCAGCTAGGTTGGAGCCTGGCAGCGGGATCTTCTTGGGGTCCAAACACATTCCATCGAGTGACTTCCGGCCCTGCCAGCTAGGTGAGAGCCTGGCAGCGGGATCTTCTCGAGGCTAGGGATGACACCGAGTGACTTCCGGCCCTGCCAACTAGGTGGGAGCCTAGCAGCGGGATCTTCTCGGGGTCCAAACACATTCCATCGAGTGACTTCCGTCCCTGCCAGCTAGGTGAGAGTCGGGCAGCGGGATCTTCTTGAGGTCCAAACACATTCCATCGAGTGACTTCCGGCCCTGCCAGCTAGGTGAGAGCCTGGCAGCGGGATCTTCTCGAGGCTAGGGATGACACCGAGTGACTTCCGACCCTGCCAGCTAGGTGGGAGCCTGGCAGCGGGATCTTCTCGGGGTCCAAACACATTCCAATTTTCTATGCTAGCTGGCCACGACAATACTGGGGGGGAAGGAATTCATTATAACCAACGTGTTGCTTACAGGCGCTTAGGGAAAAAACCTTTTCAGGTCGTCTCCACTCCAGGTGAGGCTCAGGGTCTCGCCCTCTACATTTTGGAGCCGATAGCCCCCAGACTTCAAAGCTTCTTTCACATTAAACGACCCCTCCCAGCTGGGGTTGAGCTTCCCTACAGACGCTGACCTCCCTGTCGCGTCCACCTTCTTCAGCACCAGGTCTCCTTCCGCGAACTGCTTGACCCTGACATACTTGTCAAAGTATTTGGCCATCCTTCTTTTTACCTCCTCCTATCGGATGGCCGAAAGGTCCCTCAATTCTTCCACCATATCATGGGAGAGTCTCAGTTCTCCCTCGTTCTCGGCTCTCCATTCCTCTCGGCCTTCCCTGGCCGCCCTGACTCGCGGCGTTTGGACTTCAAACTCTATGGGGAGCACCGCCTCACACCCATGGGAGAGCTTGAAGGGGGTCTCCCCGGTAGCCGTGTTAGGGGTGGTTCTTAGGGCCCAAAGAACTGTGGGGAGCTGCTCTACCCAGCTCCCCCTCAAATTCTCCACCTTTTTGTTGAGGAGATTGACGATGATCTTGTTCGCGGCCTCCACCTGCCCGTTGCTCCTGGGGTGGTGGACCGAGGCGAACCTGAGGTCGATTCCAAGCTGCTCACAGAAGCTAGTGAACTCGGCACTGGCGAACTGGGGTCCGTTGTCGGTGACGATGGCCTGGGGCAGCCCATGGCGACAGATGATCTCCCCCCAAACAAAGTTCCTGATCACTTGGGAGGTCACCTTGGCCAACGCCTTCACCTCCATCCACTTCGAGAAGTAGTCGATCATCACTAGGAGGAACCTTCTCTGACCGCTGGCCTGGGGAAATGGTCTGACCAAATCCATTCCCCAGATTGCAAAGGGCCAAGGGGTCGTGATACTCTTGAGTTGTCAGGCCGGCTGTAGCTGGAGGGGGGCAAACAGCTGGCACTTGTGACATCTCCTTGCGAATTCCGCGGCGTCTCGGCCTAGGGTGGGCCAGAAATACCCTTGCCTGACTATCCTTCCCTCCAGGGTCCAACTCCCGGAATGACTCACGCACTCCCCGGAGTGGACTTCCTCCAAGATCCTCTGCGCCTCACCCTCGGCTACGCAGCGAGCCAGCATCCCAGAGAGGGTCTTCCTGTATAGCTGTCTGTCCTTAAGGAGGTAGTAGGCTGACTTGTGCCTCAGCTTCTTCCTGTCTACCCCCTCCGGATATTCTCCCGTGGAGAGGAAAACTACTACTGGATCCATCCACGAAGCTTGCTGGTCGATCTCCATGAGCTCCCCTTCTTTGATGGAGGGGAGGAACAAGTCGGTGATGGTCCTCCTTGCCCGGGGACCATGCTTTGCTCACTGGTCGGCTTGTTCGTTCTCTTACCTTGGCACGTGTCGGATGGAGAAGGTCTGGAAGGTCCCTATGACCCCCTTCACTTTGGCCAAGTATAACTTCAGAGTGGGCTCCCTTGCTTCGAACTCCCCGTTGATCTGGGAAGTCACCACCATGAAGTCGGTTAGGACCTCCACATCCCGCACCCCCAGCTCCCTGGCTAGGCACAGCCCCGCTATCACTGCCTCGTACTCAGCCTGGTTGTTGGTAATGGGAAAATGCACCACCACCGTCTGCTCAATCTGAGTTCCTTGGGGGCTTTCTAGGACCACCCCCACTCCAAGGCAATGCGTCCCTGAGGCTCCATCCACCCTCACCTTCCAAGGAGTCGGGCGGGTGAGCTCCTCCTCCGCTACTTCCATCACGTAGTCGGCCAGGAAGTCGGCCATCGCCTGAGCTTTGATCGAGAGCCGCGGAACGAAGGAGACATCGAACTCGCTCAGCTCCACCGACCACTTGGCCAGCCGGCCTGAATGCTCCACCCCCTCGAAGATATTGCGGAGGGGATGGTCGGTCACCACTCGGATTGAGTGTGCCTGGAAGTAAGGTCGCAACCGCCGGGCCAAGATGATTCGGGCGAATGTAAGCTTCTCCAAGATCGGATACCGGAGCTCGGCCTTCCTCAAGACCCGGCTGACGTAATAGACAGGGAGCTATCTCTTTCCCTCTTCCCGAACCAAGACGGAGCTCAGAGCCTCTACCCCAACTCCGAGATATAAGAACAAATCCTCACCCTCCTTCGGCCCTTGGAGTAGCGGAGCCTGTGTCAACTACGCCTTGAGGGCCTGGAACGCCTCCTCGCATTCCTTGGTCCATTCAAACCTCTAACAACCCCTCAGCGTTTTGAAGAAGGGGGAGCACTTCTCCCCTGCCCGAGAAAGGAAGCGACTCAGCCCTGCTAGCTTCCCTGTCAACCGTTGGACCTCCTTTGCATTCCGCGGGGACCCCAGCTCCAGGATAGCCTTGACCTTGTCTGGATTCGGCTCGACCCCCGCGGGGGTGAGGAGACGCCCCAAGAACTTCCCCCGGCTGGCCCCAAAGACACACTTAAGGGGATTCAGCCGCATCTTGTATCTGCGCAGTGTGGCGAAGGTCTCCTCCAGGTCCCGGAGGTGGGAGTCCACATCCCGGCTCTTGATCATGAGGTCGTCCACGTACACCTCCAAATTCCTTCCCCTCTGCTCCTTAAAGACCCCATCCATCATTTTTTGGTAGGTGGCCCCAGCGTTCTTCAGCCCGAATGGCATCATCTTGTAGCAGTAGCAGCCATCCCCTGTGATGAACGAGACATCCTTGATGTCCGGGGGGTGCATCCTGATCTGATGGTAACCTGAAAAGGCATCTAAAAAACTCATTATAGAAAAGCCGACGGCTGAGTCAACCAGCGCGTCGATCCGAGGCAAAGGATAACAGTCCTTAGGACAAGCTTTATTGAGTAATGAAAAATCGATACACATTCGCCAACGGCCGTCTCCTTTTTTAACCATCACGACGTTGGAGACCCAGCCGGGGTACTGAATCTCGGACACGAAGCCGGCCTTGAGAAGCTTTGCCACCTCCTCCCTGATGGGTTCCGCCAGCTTGTCTGCCGTGGATCTCTTTTTCTGCTGAACGGGGCGTGTTCCCGGGTCCAGGTTGAGGCGGTGGCAAGCTACATCCGCGTCAACCCCCGGCATCTCCGCGGCGTTCCAGGCGAAGATGTCCACGTTCTTCTGGATGCACTCCAGCATCCTGCCCTGGTCCTCCGGGGTCAGTCCCCCGCTGACGCGGATCTTCTCCATCCTGCCTCCACGGGTGAGAACTTCCAGCTCCACCACTTCCTCCGCGGCCTCCAGCCTGGACTGCTCCGCCCATCCCTCAGCATCCCCTTCCTCCGGAACAGGGACCTCTACCTCCATCTCTTCTCCCGCACCCCTCACTTCGGCTACCTCCTCCAGATCTCCTCCTGCCGCCTCTCCTGCGTGGTCCTTCACTCCTGGCTCCTCCCCTTCTGCCTCCTGCTCGGCCTACTCCATCCTCCGTCCCATCTCCTCGGCTCCCTCCTGCCAAGAGATGGTGTTCACCGCGGTGACATAACACTCCCGCGCCACCTTCGGGTCCCCCCTGACCCTGACCTGGACCCCCTCAGCATTTAACTTCAAACACTGATGGAAAGACGAGGGGACGCAGCGGAAGGCGCTGATGAGAGGCCTCCTGAAGATGGCGCTGTAGCTACTGGGGGCGTCCACAATGACGAACTTGCAGTTTCGGGACTGCCCCCCCCCCAGGGTGACATGGAGGCCAACTCCTCCCTCTACTTCCTTCCTTTCTCCCGAGAACCCGAACAAGGGCCCGTCCAAGGCCAACACCCTCTTAGCCTCCACCTTCATCGCATCAAATGCCTTTTTGAAGACGACATTGACGGAGCTCCCATTGTTCACGAGGATCCGAGAGATCGTGAAATTCTCGATGGCGGCCTTGATGACCAGCGCATCGCAAAACGGATCCTCGTGGTCTGGCATATCACTTCTGGAGAAGGTGATCCTCTCCTCCGACGGCGGGGTTTGGGATGTAGAGGCGACGCTCCGCCGGTACATGGTGTGGAGGCTTGCCTTGCGGGAAACCTCGATCCCCACTCCCCCGTGGATCACTCCGATCCCTCCTCGGGTCCCCACATCCACCCGGTCTTCACAGCGATCCTCCTCCGCCCGAGGCAGGACCTCCTCGATTCTCACTTCTTGCCGCGCCTCCTCCTGCTGCTGCTGCCGCTCCCTATTCCCTCTCATCTCCAAGAATTCCGGGCACATGGCTGTTGCGTGCCCCTTTTCCTGATGGAAGTCGCAATAGGGCAGCTCCACCCTGAACTCCCTTCTCCTCCTCCTCATGATCCCCCTCCTTGCTCCCAAAGCTATGGCCATGGCCTCCTCCTGATCGGGGAGCCGGGGCCTCTGACCCTGCCTCCAGCCCGGTGGGTGGAACTGGTCCTGCCTCCCCTGATAGTGACCCCTTCCGAAGTACCCTCTCTGTGGCCCTTGCCCCTGCCCTTCAGGTCTCCAGCCCAGCCGACGGTCGGGCTCCTGGTGCCCCCACCTCGGCTGCTGCTGCCACTGGAGCTGCCTCTGCTCCCTCTGCCTAGGCTCCCCTCTTCTCTCTTCCTGTCCTCTTCCTCCCTTCGACTCCTTTTCCTCCTCCATCGCCCACCTGGCCAGCTTCCTTGCGAATTCCGGGTTCGACGCCTCCCCGTCGACCTCTCTCGCCGCCCTCTCCATCAACTCCTCGTAGGAGAGAGGGGGAACTCTCTTCAGCTCCATTCGGAAGAAACCCTGCTGCAGGCCCAGGGTGAGAGCCATCATCAGACTATGGCCCGGCATCTCCTGGACCTGGGTAACCTCCTCCTGAAATCGATCCACATAGCTCCCCAATATCTCGTTCACTCCTTGCTTAATGTGGAACAAGGACTCAGACTCCTTCTTCCTCTTCTTCGAAGTAGTGAACCTCAGCATGAATCCTCGGCGCTGGTCCTCAAAACAGTAGATGGAGCTGGCCGGGAGCTGGTGGAACCACTCCCTTGCCTTCTCTCGGAGGGTGATGGCGAAGAGACGGCACTTGAATCCGTCCGACATCTGACGGATTGAGACCACGTCTTCGAACCATTGGACGTGCTGAACCGGGTCTCCCTTCCCGGTGTACTAGGACATCTCGGGCTCCCTGAACCCTTCTGGTACTGGTGCTGAGGAGACCAGCTCGCTGAAAGGACTGCCTCCCGCCACTGGGCGAGCCGGCGAATCTCGCAGACCCAGCTCGTCGAACCTGCCTCGGCTTGCCGAGCCGGGGAAAAGCTCGCGCCCCGAGAGCTCGCCCCCTCGGCCTTCCTCGGCCACTTCCTTCCCAGCTCGCCTGTCGGGAGCGTCCTCGCCCAAGGAGGGGTCGTTGATAACTCTAATTTTGTCCATGTTTTTTATGTTATTTTTATTTAATAATTAATTAGTTTATAATTATTTTTTGTAATTTTATTATTGATTTTTTCTAATTTCTTATTTCAGGACAATCTGGGCTGCAAACTTCAATTTGGAGTCTATAGGGTTGACCAGGAGACAAAACTGGGCAAAAGCAATAATATTTCAAAAGACACGCCAGAGTCACGGGCGTGACCTACATAGTCACGGGCGTGACATCCTGGCGAGAACCCGGCGCGTGGAAGGAGCTATCTGCCACGTCAATTAAAAGTACACGCCCTAAGGTCACGGGCGTGACCATCATCACACGGGCGTGTACTCCAGGCGTGACATCCTGTGCTTTGCCCTGACTTCCAGTCAACGGCAGTTTCAATTTGCAACAAGTCACGGGCGTGACACATTTGGCACAGGCGTGACTAACCCCGTGAAAGCCCGGCGTGCCGAATTAATGCTGCAGTTTCAGGCGCTGGAAGTTTTCTCAAGACACGCCCACGGTCACGGGCGTGACCAGGGGCGTGACCCCTCCAACAACGGCCGGAGTTATTCCCGTCGTTTCTGCTTCCCGCCGTTCTTCTACAACCGTCAAGACACGCCCTAGGTCACGGGCGTGACCTAGGGGCGTGACTCGCAAATTAACGACTTTTGGCGGTTTCGCGCCAACGTTCAAAGGACTTGAAGACGACGGTTCCGAGACCGACACGCCCTAGGTCACGGGCGTGACCTAGGGGCGTGACCACCCCAGCAACTTTTTCTATAAATTCCAGACAGCTTCAGATGCTGGGGGAGATTTTTTTGGGAGCTTAATTCTATTTTCTTTACTGCTTTTCCTGCATTTTCATTTCATAGTGTAAGCTTTATTTTCAAGTCGTTCTTTACTCATGTCTTTCTTTATGCTTTCATGTAATTCTCCCATCATGATGAGTAGCTAATTTCCCAATTAGCACTTGATCATGATGAACTTTGGAATGGAATAAAATTCTTATTTTTGTCTCAAATTAGCAAGCATTCTATTTTCTAAACTTTGGTTTATCTTTGATTTAATTTTTCTTCGAATTCATAAGTTGCAAATTATGTTTATTCGAGTTTAGATTCGTATCCTAGATTTACCGAGAGGTTGTGGATACGAGTAGATCACTCAAGGATAAAGAGAATTTCTTGCACCCCTCGAGAGAGGAAAGCAAAATTCTTCCGCCTTGGAGTCAACTCCTTTAGTGAGGTTCACCGCCTAAAGCAAGCTTAGGTCTTTCGACTGGCCGAGAGGTCTTAATCGATCTACCTAAGGTTAGTCGAGTGCGTATTCTCGAGAGAGGCGCTTCGTAGCTTTGGAACCTCCGCGGTCAAAGTTAATAATTTAGATGCTTGTGCTCTTTAATTTCGTGGATTTTATTCTAGCCCAAAGGGATTCCAGATCAAGTGCTAGCCTTTTATTCATCGAATTTCTCCTCTTAATTTAACGTTTGTTTTCGTTTCCGCAAAAACCAATTTTCTGATCGATAAAATAATAGTTCGTCCTTGTGAGTACAAATACCCAACGGTCCCCGAGTTTAAATACGATATTTCCTATACTAAATTTCGATAGGTGCACTTGCCTAATTGAGAGTTTAGTTTGGATCATTTTCAAAACTTATAAAATCATCATCAAGTTTTTGGCGCCGTTGCCGGGGAACATTTTTTTTTTTTTGATATTTTGAAAGCAAGGCTCTATTAATTTTATCATTGTCGTTTTGTTTTAGAAATATCAAAATCAAAAAAAAATATATTTATTTTGTTTTATTTTGGTGTATGACCCGAGGGAATCCGTCGCCTCTTTTTGATTTGGATCCGGAAATCGAGCGAACCCTTCGGCACCGCTTACGATTTCAAGTTCCGAATTTTCAAGATACGGACTCCTTAGGAGACACTCCTAATCCTTCATTAATCCTCTCTCCGTCACCGCCTTCTTCTTCTCCTTCTTCATTTAGTTCTTCTTCTCATTCTCCTAGATCTCCATCTTCTGCTTCTTCAAATATGGGTGAGCCAAATGCGGTTGAACAAAGGACTATGTCCTATTATGCCCGTCCAAACTTGGACGAGACTCAATCTAGTATTGTTCGCCCCGCTATTGCCCCCAATAATTTTGAGTTGAAGCAAAGCATCATCCAAATGGTACAACAATATGTACAATTTGATGGGCTTCAAGATGAAGATCCAAACGCACATATTTCAAATTTCTTAGAAATATGCGATACTTTTAAAATTAATGGTGTATCCGATGATGCCATCCGGCTAAGGTTATTTCCATTTACATTGCGCACTAAAGCCAAGCAGTGGTTGGGTTCTCTACCAAGAGGATCCATCACAACATGGGCTCAAATGACGGAAAGATTTCTTACGAAATACTTTCCGCCAGCTAAAACGGCTAAATTGCGCAATGATATCACTTATTTCTCCCAAATTGATTCGGAAACGTTATATGATACTTGGGAGCGTTTCAAGGAATTGCTTCGTCGATGTCCTCATCATGCAATTCCGGATTGGTTACAAATCCAAACCTTCTATAACGGCCTAAATTCTCAAACTAGGCAACATATTGATGCCGCCGCCGGTGGAACGCTTAATAACAAAACACCGGCGGCCGCACAAGAGCTTATAGAAGGTATGGCTTTGAATACCTATCAATGGAGTACACCTCGGTCTAAACCCCCTAAACCGGCCGGGATGTATGAAATCGATACGGTTTCAAGTTTGTCTCTCCAGGTTGAGCAACTGCAAAAACAGATGAACGAGATGTCTGCTTCCTCGTCCAAATCTACCTGTGAGCCCCAATATTGGGAGCCTTCTACTATTGCCGAGCATGTGGATTACATGGGTAATCCGAATCGGCCACCTTATAATCCGGGTAACAATTTTGGCAATACCTATCACCCGGGTATAAGGAATCACCCCAACTTCTCTTGGAGTAATCCGGGGAATGCGGCGCGCCCGCCGAACACGATTCCACCCGGCTATTTTCCACCGCAAGCTCCCAAAGCTCCCAATCTCGAGGAATTGTTCACTAAATATACGACTACAAATGACGCCAACATCCGGAATCTCACCGGATCTCTTCGAAGTTTGGAGACACAAATCGGGCAAATCGCTAAAATGCTCTCCGATCGTCAACAAGGAGCGCTACCGGGCAATACAGAGCCCAACCCCAAGGAGCATGCAAAAGCCATCACCCTACGGAGCGGGAAGGAGGTAACCACTTCTCCAAATCCGGTTGATACTTCTCCAATTCCAATTCCGGCTGATACGGAGGTAATCATTTCTCCATCTTCTCCTCCGTCTAAGCCTTCTACTCTTAATAAACCAAAAGCTTATCAACCACCTCTTCCCTATCCATCTAGAATGCAAAAAAACCGGGTGGATGAACATCACGGTAAATTTTTGGACATGTTTAAACAAATCCAAATTAATCTACCGTTTTGTGAAATAATCGCACAAATGCCGAAATACGCCAAGTACCTCAAGGATCTTTTATCCAATAAAAAGAAACTTGAGGATATCTCCACGGTTCAATTGAATGCGGAGTGTTCGGCAGTTTTACTTAATAAATTACCTAAGAAATTACCCGATCCGGGTAGTTTCTCCATTCCCTGTTTGTTTGGTGATTTATTAGTAAAACGTGTGTTAGCCGATCTAGGCGCCTCAATCAATTTAATGCCTTATTCTTTAGTTAAGAAGTTGGGATTAGGAGAACCTAAACCCACAAGAATGTGCATTCAATTGGCGGATCGGTCTGTCAAGCTCCCTATGGGGATCATAGAGGATGTGCTTGTCAAAGTTGACAAATTTATCTTTCCGGTAGATTTCGTCATCTTTGACATCGAAGAGGACACCGAGGTCCCACTCATTCTCGGTCGCCCTTTTCTTGCCACCTCGCGCGCAATTATAGACGTTAGTAATGGGAAACTTCTCCTTAGAGTCGGAGATGAAGAAGTTACCTTTACTATTGACACGTCTATGAAAAACTCGCTCTCAAATGACGACTCATGTTATTATTTGGAGGCTTCTCTTGAAGAAGACTCTTTTCTTTTTTCTGAAAAATCTTTATCTTCTATTGATCATGATGCCGATTTAGAACATTTAGATTTAATTGCTCATGAAAATAGTGATAATCTCTCGATCACGCACGCACCTATTTTTGAACTTTTAGACATTGGTAGTGATCGTTTGAAAACTTCTTATGATGAACCTCCCGCGTTAGAACTAAAACAATTGCCTGATCATTTAGAGTATTTATTTTTAACGGAGGATTCAAAACTTCCGGTTATTGTGTCGGCCTACTTGACCGATGAAGAAAAAATTAAATTATCTCATATTTTAAAACTTCATCGCCGCGCAATTGCGTGGAAGATCACGGATTTGAGAGGGATTAATCCCTCCTTTTGCACCCATAAAATTTTTTTAGAAGAACACGCTCACAAAACTATTCAACCTCAACGCCGGCTAAATCCTAACATGAAGGAGGTAGTCAAGGCCGAGGTCATAAAATTATTAGATGCGGGTATCATCTATCCAATTTCGGATAGCTCTTGGGTGAGCCCGGTCCAAGTGGTGCCCAAGAAAGGAGGGTTAACGGTAGTTCCTAATGATAAAAATGAGTTAGTTCCCACTCGAACCGTTACCGGATGGCGGGTGTGCATCGATTACCGTAAATTAAATGATGCCACCCGTAATGATCATTTTCCTTTGCCGTTTATTGACCAAATACTTGAACGGCTATCCGGGCACTCATTTTATTGTTTTCTTGATGGTCTCTCGGGATATTTTCAAATCCCAATCGCACCCGAGGACCAAGAGAAAACAACCTTCACTTGTCCGTTTGGCACCTTCGCTTATCGAAGGATGCCTTTTGGTTTGTGCAACGCGCCGGCAACCTTCCAAAGGTGTATGCTAGCGATCTTTGACGAATTAGTGGAGGATATCATGGAGGTGTTCATGGACGATTTCTCCATTTTTGGAGATTCGTTTGATTTATGTTTGGCAAACCTTTCCCGTGTACTCCAAAGATGTGAGGACACGAATCTAGTTTTAAACTGGGAGAAGTGCCATTTTATGGTACGGGAGGGTTTGGTCTTAGGTCATAAAATTTTTAGTAAGGGCATAGAGGTAGATAAAGCAAAAATTGAAACTATAGAAAATCTACCTCCCCCTTCAAATGTTAAGGCCGTTCGTAGTTTTTTGGGGCATGCCGGTTTCTATCGCCGGTTTATTAAAGATTTTTCTAAAATAACTAAGCCTCTAACCCACTTGTTAGAAAAAGACGCGCCGTTCATTTTTGACGAAAATTGTTTGCGTGCTTTTTCTCTTATTAAAGAAAAATTGATTAACGCTCCTATCATGATCGCTCCCAATTGGGAGCTTCCTTTTGAGATAATGTGCGACGCTAGTAGTTTTGCCGTTGGTGCGGTGTTAGGACAACGCATAAATAAAAACTTTCATCTTATCTATTATGCAAGCAAAACATTAACTGCCGCACAGGAAAATTACACGACCACCGAAAAAGAATTATTAGCCGTAATTTTCGCATTTGATAAATTCCGCTCATATCTCACTTTGTCTAAAATTATTGTTTTTACTGATCATTCGGCTTTGAGATATTTACTAGCAAAAACAGATGCAAAGCCGCGATTGATTAGGTGGATCTTACTACTCCAAGAATTTGATTTGGAGATTCGCGACAAGAGAGGAGCGGAGAACTTGGCGGCTGACCATCTTTCGCGGTTGGAGAACCCAAATTCGGGGGAGCTCATGGAGGAGGACATTGACGACACTTTCCCCGAGGAGCGCCTTCTCGCCATTCATAAGGTAATCACCCTCCCCACTCCTTGGTTCGCCGATTTCGCAAATTATCTTGTTGCGAGACTCCTCCCGAATGATTTTTCTTATCAAGAAAAGAAGAAATTCTTTTCTGATTTGAAAAATTATTTTTGGGAGGATCCCTTCCTTTTTCGTGTTTGTGCGGACCAAGTAGTGCGGAGGTGTGTTTCTCATGAGGAAGGCGCACAAATTTTAAAGCATTGTCATGAAGGACCCGCCGGTGGGCACTATAAAGCTAATCGGACGGCTCGGAAGATACTTGAAGCGGGCTTCTATTGGCCAAGCATCTTCAAGGATGCTCACGCCCATGTAAGTCGTTGTGAACAATGCCAACGCTCAGGTAATATTTCCCGCCGCGATGAAATGCCGTTAAATACATTTTTAGAAATAGAAGTTTTTGATTTATGGGGGATCGACTTTGTTGGACCGCTACCAACATCGCATGGAAATAAATATATATTGGTAGCGGTCGACTATGTGTCACGGTGGGCGGAAGCGCAAGCCTTCCCCACTAATGACGCCCGAGTCGTGACCCAATTTCTCAAAAAACTATTTTCACGATTTGGAGCACCGCGGGCAATAGTTAGTGATAGGGGCACCCACTTTTGTAACGCACGATTCGCCAAAGTTTTGTCTAAATACGGCGTTACACATAGGTTAGCCACCCCCTATCACCCTCAAACAAGTGGTCAGGTAGAAGTAGTTAACCGTGAAATCAAACGAATTTTGGAGAAAACGGTTTCTACTAATAGAAAGGATTGGTCGGTCAAGCTTGATGATGCTCTTTGGGCTTATCGGACCGCGTACAAGACCGCTATCGGTTGTACGCCGTACCGATTGGTCTATGGGAAAGCATGTCACTTACCGGTTGAGCTTGAGCACCGCGCCTTTTGGGCGCTTAAATTTTTAAATCTAGATGAAACTTTGTCCTCCGAGCTTCGGAAATTCCAAATTAACGAGCTCGATGAGTGGCGCTCCTTAGCCTATGAAAGTAATAAACTTTATAAGGAGCGCACAAAATTTTATCATGATAAAAAAATTAAGCACCCTAAAGATTTCAAACCGGGAGACCAAGTTCTCCTTTATAATTTGCGCCTCCGACTTTTTCCGGGCAAACTCAAGTCCCGATGGTCCGGCCCTTTTATTGTAAAAGAGGTATGGCCATATGGGACAGTGCTTATCTCGCACCCGGAACAAGGCGAATTTAAAGTGAATGGGCACCGGTTGAAGATATTCCTCGCCGGTGATACTACTAATGAGTACCGGGAGGAAATTAGCCTCCCGAACCCATAAACGAGTGCCCCGCTTGGGTCGAGCTCAATGACCATAAACAAAGCGCTTGTGGGAGGCACCCCATGCTTATCTTTTCTTCTTATTTTTTTAATTTAATTTAAATTTTCGCAGGTTTGAAGGACATCTTTTTCGGCGTGACGATCGAAGGAGTTGAGCGTCAAGTCTACGCGTTTCTTCAAGTCGGTAACTTTTGTTTTATTATCATTTAGTTGACTCTTAAAAAATTTTATAAACAAAAAAAAAATCAAAAGAAGAAAATAAAAAAAAAAACAAAGAAAAAATTTTTTTCTGCTCCGACACGCCTCTGTCACGGGCGTGACCTACTGGTCACGGGCGTGACCGAGCCGTGTTGAGTTCGTCGGGCGAAACCCGAGAGTGGTTTCGTCGAGCGCAGCGTTCCGTTCGTCTTTCGGTCCTATCACGGGCGTGACCATCATTGGTCACGGGCGTGGCGAGCCCGAAATTACGTTCGACGAAGAGAAGCTGGAAAACTTCTCTTCCTGCCCAGTCATGGCCGTGACGAGTTAGTGTCACGCCCGTGACACTAACTAGTCACGGTCGTGACTAGCCCGAAAAAAAAAAACGGAAAAACATTTAATTCTCGTTTCAGATACACGCCCCAGGGTCACGGGCGTGACCCTGGGCCGTGTCTTCGAATCCGAGGCGTGACCCCGGGTCAACGCCTCGGATTCCCTTAAGTTAATTTTTTTTATGCGACACGCCCATGGTCACGGGCGTGACCATGGGCGTGGCCTTGGAATCCAATGCCAGCGCATTGGATTCCTGCACCGTACACGCCTTACACGCCCAGAGTCACGGGCGTGACTCTGGGGCGTGACCGGCGAATCCGAGGCTGGCAGCCTCGGATTCCTTTTTTTTGTCCCGTGCTTGTCACGCCCCCTGTCACGGGCGTGACAGGGGGGCGTGACCAACCCGAAAACCCTATAAATAGGGCTTTTCCCCCTCTTCTTCCTCCACACCATCCACCCTTCTCTTCTCCCTTTGCTAACCCGAATCCTTCTTTCTTCTCCCTTCTTCCAAAATGCCTCGCCACCACCCTCGCTCCACCGCTTCCTCCTCCGAGCACCCCGCGGATCCCGCCGCAGCGGAAGCCATGCTCCTTTTTCAAAACCAAACCCAGCAGGAGCGCAGCGAGCGCCTACGCGCCAAACCCCTTGGCGTGTTCCGCATTTTAGATTGGGCGATCCTCGCCACATTTGGAGCTGCGGATTTGGTGCGGGGATTTCTGTCCACCCCTGGATGGAGTTCCCTCTTCTCTATTTCCGAGCATGCCTTTCTTGAACTCACCGTTGAGTTCTTGGCTTCATTCGAGTTCCGCTGGGCGGCCGATGACGACTTCATCATCTTTCGCCTAGGTGGGATGGTGCATCAGCTCACCATCCGCCAGCTCAATGTCGTCATGGGCTTCTGCTCGGAGGCTTTTTCCCAATCTCCCGCCTATCTCGATTTACTTACTGATTTCCCGACCGATTTCAACCTTCTCGCCTTTTGGGCGGAAATCAGTAGTGACACCGCCCCCTACACCCCAAAGAAATCCAAAGGCAGCCAACTCATTTCTCCCGCCTTACGTATTCTGCACAACCTCCTTACCTTCACTATTTCTGGTCGCGGCGATAGCCACGGGGTGGTGACTCGGGCAGACTTACTATATTTATATAGTATGTTTTACCGGGTCCCCCTCAACCTTGGTTATCTGCTCGCAATTTTTTTTCGGCACCAGGCCGAAAATGCGAGGTTGGGAGCAGTGCACGGCGGGAACTTCATCACTTTCCTCGCGAAGCAGCTCGGCATTTGGGATGCTCTTCCACGCCTCAGCTGCGTCCAGACGCCGCAAGTTATCCAGTTCCAGACCCTTCAGGCCCTCGGCCTAGCGCGACGACGTGATGGAGAGTTTGAGGCTATTCCCCCCGCAGTCGGTGGTGGAGATCTTGGCCTTGATTACGGTGCCGGTCCCAGCGGCACTATTCACTCTCCCCAGATTCCTCCACCACCGCAGGACCCTTCTTCCGAGCCCGGCCCTCAGAGCTATTGGGATCGTCAGTTTGCGTCTCTTCACACATGCTTAGATACGATGCAGGCTGATTTTGACGCTCGATTTGTGAGTTTTGACAGTCGATTTACCACGCTAGCGACAAATCAAGCCTCCTCCATGGCACGTATTGAGCGTGAGTTTTCCGACCTCCGGACGCACTATCAGGAGCCGCGGCAGCATAGCGATGAGGATTAGCCGGCTTTCTTTTTCTTTGGGATTGTAGACCGCCCTCTTGTATCTTTTCTTTTTATCATTTTCTTGTCCTTTGTCATGTATCTTTTCTTTTTCGTAAAATAAATAAAAAAAATATGTTTTGCTTTAGCTTTCTCTTCCAGGTACTTTTTGGTGCTGCATGACCCGCTTCAGGGAAGTCTCCTATCCTTTCTCTTTATTTATGTATTTTTCATTGGGGACAATGTCTTGTTTAAGTCTGGGGGGATATTTCTCAAGCAAAATATACAAAAAAAAGGATTTTATTTCTTTTGTGCAATTTTGTTTTTGCTTACTTTACAAAAATACAAAAAAAATACAAAAACAAAAATCCAAAAATCAAAAAAAAAATTATAGGATTACTTTCAAAATTAGGGAGATCTTTATTTCTCTATTTACTCACATGCGAAATTCTAGGTATTCAACTTTTACATAAGTTTAGAAAATTTTTGATGCTTTAATTGAATTTTGAATTTTGTAGTAGAACTGTTGGCCATGCTGTGTTTCTAGTTAAGTGCACATGTTAGTAGAATTTGAGTAGAATTAAATATTCAGCATACAATTGGATTTTTCTTTTTCTGAATGCGTAGAAATAGTTTATTTTACTTCTACTTGGAAACCGACAAAATCTAAAAATATTTTAGGAGAGTGTGTAGAAGTTTACTAGAGAGATATTTCGCGGATCAAGAAAGAGGTATTCTTTCTCGATGTCTAGAACTTGCCCTCTAGCTATTCTCAAGACTTTGCATAGGTTAAACTCATTAGTATGAA
Organism: Platanthera guangdongensis; assembly: GCA_039583875.1. Lineage (NCBI taxonomy): Eukaryota > Viridiplantae > Streptophyta > Magnoliopsida > Asparagales > Orchidaceae > Platanthera > Platanthera guangdongensis. Next base: position 236,550,111 of record CM077150.1, read on the forward strand.
AAGGATTTAGGCATTTCTTTTGGCAAGTTTGAGCCTTTACACCCGTACCTAACGTTTACCCTTGCTAAGCCAATTTGAGCCTATACCCTTCCTTTTGTTATAGCTCCACCAACACTTTACCAAAGCCTAAAAAGCATCCTAATTACACACCTAAAACCGAGCTTGAAATTATAGATAAAACCAGTTTATGTGTGATTAGGAGTCATTTTATTTTGGTGGCTTTTGAAAAAAATATACAAGAGTTGTTCTATTTTTCACTTCTCCTCTAAAAAAAACAAACAAAAAAAAGGAAAAAAAAACCAAAAAACAAAAAAAGAAAAAAAACAAAAAAAGAAAAAAAGAGGAAGTTGAAAAAATATTCAACATATTGAAAAAAAAACAAAAGGAATTGGCGAAGTTTTTCAATTTATTTCTTTTGTGCAAGCTCTCTTTAGGTTTTGGTGTGTCTACCCATCGCATTTATCTTTGTTTTTCCAAACCAAAAAACCTAAGCCTACATTCCAACCTACTTAAGTCCTACTGATTTGTGCTTATAAGTTAACCTAGTGCCGTGGCGAGAGTGTGAAAGGGCAAGCCTATGGCCATCGACATTGATGGATTTCTTTGGAGGGTATCCCGATCTTCGATTTGTGCAATGTTATCTTAGCAAACACGCTACTTTCTCCCTAAACATGATTCGAAGATTTATCGTGTTTCCATCTTTGAAGTAAAAATAATAAGTGGAAACACATTTTAGAAAATTAAAAAACTAATTTGTATGCTGAGTAGGTTCTTCTACAATAATTACTACAAGCATAGGCATAAGACTTCGCATTCTACTTCTTATATTCAATTTTCGTTTTTAGCGTTAAAATTTTTCTACTCTCCATGTGAAGTTGTTTGCTCGGGACGAGCAAACGAGTAAGTATGGGGGTATTTGATAACTCTAATTTTGTCCATGTTTTTATGTTATTTTTATTTAATAATTAATTAGTTTATAATTATTTTTTGTAATTTTATTATTGAATTTTTCTAATTTCTTATTTCAGGACAATCTGGGCTGTAAACTTCAATTTGGAGTCTATAGGGTTGACCAGGAGACAAAACTGGGCAAAAGCAATAATATTTCAAAAGACACGCCAGAGTCACGGGCGTGACCTACATAGTCACGGGCGTGACATCCTGGCGAGAACCCGGCGCGTGGAAGGAGCTATCTGCCACGTCAATTAAAAGTACACGCCCTAAGGTCACGGGCGTGACCATCATCACACAGGCGTGTACTCCAGGCGTGACATCCTGTGCTTTGCCCTGACTTCCAGTCAACGGCAGTTTCAATTTGCAACAAGTCACGGGCGTGACACATTTGGCACGGGCGTGACTAACCCCGTGAAAGCCCGGCGTGCCGAATTAATGCTGCAGTTTCAGGCGCTGGAAGTTTTCTCAAGACACGCCCACGGTCACGGGCGTGACCAGGGGCGTGACCCCTCCAATAACGGCCGGAGTTATTCCCGCCGTTTCTGCTTCCCGCCGTTCTTCTACAACCGTCAAGACACGCCCTAGGTCACGGGCGTGACCTAGGGGCGTGACTCGCAAATTAACGACTTTTGGCGGTTTCGCGCCAACGTTCAAAGGACTTGAAGACGACGGTTCCGAGACCGACACGCCCTAGGTCACGGGCGTGACCTAGGGGCGTGACCACCCCAGCAACTTTTTCTATAAATTCCAGACAGCTTCAGATGCTGGGGGAGATTTTTTTGGGAGCTTAATTCTATTTTCTTTACTGCTTTTCCTGCATTTTCATTTCATAGTGTAAGCTTTATTTTCAAGTCGTTCTTTACTCATGTCTTTCTTTATGCTTTCATGTAATTCTCCCATCATGATGAGTAGCTAATTTCCCAATTAGCACTTGATCATGATGAACTTTGGAATGGAATAAAATTCTTATTTTTGTCTCAAATTAGCAAGCATTCTATTTTCTAAACTTCGGTTTATCTTTGATTTAATTTTTCTTCGAATTCATAAGTTGCAAATTATGTTTATTCGAGTTTAGATTCGTATCCTAGATTTACCGAGAGGTTGTGGATACGAGTAGATCACTCAAGGATAAAGAGAATTTCTTGCACCCCTCGAGAGAGGAACGCAAAATTCTTCCGCCTTAGAGTCAACTCCTTTAGTGAGGTTCACCGCCTAAAGCAAGCTTAGGTCTTTCGACTGGCCGAGAGGTCTTAATCGATCTACCTAAGGTTAGTCGAGTGCGTATTCTCGAGAGAGGCGCTTCGTAGCTTTGGAACCTCCGCGGTCAAAGTTAATAATTTAGATGCTTGTGCTCTTTAATTTCGTGGATTTTATTCTAGCCCAAAGGGATTCCAGATCAAGTGCTAGCCTTTTATTCATCGAATTTCTCCTCTTAATTTAACGTTTGTTTTCGTTTCCGCAAAAACCAATTTTCCGATCGATAAAATAATAGTTCGTCCTTGTGAGTACAAATACACAACGGTCCCCGAGTTTAAATACGATATTTCCTATACTAAATTTCGATAGGTGCACTTGCCTAATTGAGAGTTTAGTTTGGATCATTTTCAAAACTTATAAAATCATCATCAGTCGTCCGCGATCTGGATTGCTGGAGTCGAGCACTCAGCCCGCGTGCCGAGTGCGAACTTGACCAGAGTCAGCACCTCATTCCTGAAGTCTTCAAACATTCCCACCATTGCAAGAGGCGGGGGGGGGGGGGGGGGCGGCGAGTCCTGTCTGTCAGATCCTTGTCCTCCCTCCACGCTCACCGCACCAAAATATTCAAACCGGAATCCGGCCTCTTGTGGAGTTCGACCCTTGGGGAAGGGGTGGTCTCGCGCCTACTTTGCTCCTGCAAGAAAAACAACGAAGAAGACAAGAAGAAACAGACCCAATGGCTCGGCAGGGAGGTCCCACCACAAACCCGGAAGATCTTTGAGCGCTTCCCCTCCTTAGCCAGAAGCCGAGCTAAGGCACCCTCAGAGAACACTTGAAAACGAGAGTAAGGAGGCACTTAAAGCGTGTCCTCTGAGGTACCCCTTGGGTCTTATTTATAGATTTTCAGAATCTGAACTGCCAATAACCAAAAGAACTGACCTGAAAATACCAAAAAGCCCTTGGGTGGGTCTGCCAACAGCCAAACTCCGATGTCCTGAGCAGCTATGCACAGTCCAACCTGGTCTGCCAACAGCGAGGCTCCGCTGTTCTGAGTAGCTATTCGCACCCACGGGGAGTCAGCTCGCCTCCAATCCCCCTCCGCGGGAGGCGGGCGCGACCTGGCTCTAGTGGCTCGCCTATCCTCCCTGGGCGAGCGCGAGCCGGACCGTCGCGACCTGCCTGTCTTCTGCCGGGGCGGACCGGCGGCCAGGTCGCGTGTGGGGGCTGGCCGGCGGCCACCGCGACCCCGATCGGCTCGCTAGTCGCGGGCCGCCAAACTCATCCGCTTTGGCCAGTGATTCTCCGCGCGACCCGCTCGCTCGCCTCGCACGGCTCGCTCGCCTGAAATGGGCGGGAGCGGGCCAGCCCTCCTGCCGTATACCCGTTTCGCCGCTTGGGTGCGAGTCGCGGTGCTAGATCTGCTCGACCTCCCTGGCGGGACCCGCTCGCCGGACACGGGGTTGTATACTTTTATTTTGTTTATAGGATTTGTAACGTCCCGATTCGCACTAGGTCCCTTGTACGCGTTTTTGAGTCAGGAGAGTTGACTTGGGTTCAGGGGAGTGCTGGAAATTGGACTGCACATATAAGTGGGAGGAGAAATCGGTGCAGAATAGGACACTGGTAGAGACACGGGCATGTACCTACCCGTGTGGGAGAGACCAGCTCCCGAGTCGACGACTCGAGTATGTCCAGTGAAGGACACGGGTAATGACACGGGCGTGTCACTAACCGTGTGCATGATGACAAGGCAGGGGCATGACGTGCCCCCTATACGTGTATGCACAAACGCTATCTTGTGAAGGACACTGGTAGAGACACGGGTGTGTCCCTACCCGTATCTATCCAACCATCTCTCGACTCAGTGACTCCAGTTATCCTAGAGAAGGGAACGGGTAGTGACACGGGCGTGTCATTACCCGTGTGAAGCTGACACGGGTTGAGACACGGGTGTGTCCCTACCCGTGTGTGTCGAGTTGAGTTCGACGAAGCGTGTTCAGAGAAGGACATTGCCAGAGAACACGGTCGTGTCATGTGGACACAGGTAGGGACACGAGCGTGTCCCTACCCGTGTCGAGTATTGAACCGACACTAAAACCATCATCGACGCTTCGCCCGAGCAGGACACGGTCGTGTCCCTACCCGTGTCACTTTTAATTTATAAGGGTTGTGAAAACCCTAGCCGTTTTCACTCCTCATTCCAGCCATTTTACTGATAGAAACTTCTGTAGAGAGGGAGAGCTGCTGGAGCAAGTCCAAGAGGAGAAGAACCGCCGCCGCCGTGAAGGAGAAGATGCCGCCGAGAAGAGTTACACGATCCATTGCCGGAAATGGTGGAAACGCCGGAAATGAGGTGAGCTTCCTTCCCTCTCCCTTGATGCTAGATCTATATATATCTATGTGAGATGTCGACTCAAAAGAGTCTAGACTTGCAAGATGATGACTTCCCTAGGAAGAGGTCGTGCTAGGGCTTGTGCTTTTGGTTAGTGGTGTCTTCAACCTCTCCAACCTTCTATGTGAAGATGGGGGATGGTTTCGTGAAGAGACATGGCCTCATGAGGGTGAATAAGGGAGGAGGAATTTCTGGAGTGATTTGGGAAGATCGACTTGAGGAGGAAGATGAACCGATGTCGTTCATTCCGCTTCAAGATGCGTGCAGAATCTGTTTCTAGGCGCAGCAATCTTCTTGGCCATTTTCAGGTGGGATGTGTCCAGATTTGGGCTTTGGACTAAACACAAAAGTTGAAGTCCTCAAAAATACCTTTCCAACGAGAGGTTGAACGATTTTAGGTGAAGTCTGTAGCCACGGAAACGTCTGAACGAATTTGGCAGCCGGCAAACCCTACTTGCAGAAATTGTGTTCTGCGCGCAGCGGACTTTGAAGCCGATTTCAAGTATGTTACTCTCAAATCTGGGTTGTGGCTTGAATATGAAAGTTGTAACCCATGGAAAGACCTTTCCATCGAGAGGTTACACATCTTCACCGAATTCCTATAGTTTCGGGAATCTCCGGTCGAATTTGCTATCCTGATAAAGTTACGTGATAAGAATTCTGGGTTTGGTATATCATTGGATTTGGATTCGGTGGATTCAATGTTGCAAATTAACTCGAGGTTTGGGTGAACTCTTTTATGTTAACCACCATAGTTCTATGAATGATGAAGTTTATTAATTAGATTCCAGGTAACTGAATTTTGAAGCAAGCATACTTAAACGGAATGATTTGATAACAATTGGTAATCTAGTATAAATGTGCATCATGTTAACAATGTGTTGAATCATTTGGGATGAAAGGTAGGATGATAACCTATAGCCATGTGTATAATTGATTAATGGAATGAATTTAGTAGTCCAATGCTTACAGTGTCGTCTCCCTACGGGTAGCATTATGGAGGGATGTAAGTGTTGTGTTGACCGTCACTAGTTGGGTTAGTGTTGAGATGAGACATAGACGGACGGTTGGGCTTGGTCCTTGGTGCTCATTTCTCGGGGCTCCTTCTGTGCTGAGTGGATGGTTGGTCTTGGTCATAGTGCTTTCTCTGAGGCTCCTTCCATGCCACGGTGATGTGTAATTGCATGCGGTGTGAGTCGACATGCGGTGTCGTAATCCTGGCTTAAGGATAGTGTGGCAGGTCTACGGGCTCGCCAGTCGTCACACTGATGGGAGTTGACAGTTAGACTTTAGGCGGTTAGGCTTGGTCCTCGTTGTTCACGTCTTGGGGCTCCTTCCGTGCCAAGTGAACGGTTGGGCTTGGTCCTCGTGCTTACTTCCAAGGCTCCTTCTAGGTCACGCAAAGCCAGTTCTAGGCTTGGTTCTCGGTGCGCATCTACTCGAGACTCCCGCTGGGCCATAGTATGCATGGGCTCCGTTGTTCTGTTCTTAGCGTTGAGTCATACAAAGGCCTAAGTGAAGCAGTGTGGATGCCCGCATAGTAGTAGAGAAGCCCGCTCTACTGTCACCGCCTGGCCACGACGGTCGATGCCTGAGAGATTAGCTACCTGCTCGAATAGTGGGAACTACTAGTCTATGTCGACATTGTGGCTGCATGTGTGTGATCATGGGTGAGTCATTGCATAGCATACATTCCATCTCATTACATTTCACAACAAGATCCTCATCGTATACGTTTGTATAGGCACTCCTATACGATGAGTTACTTTATGTAACCCGATCCTTAACTTATAAGCTTGTATGGGCATCCTTATAAGTAAAGTTACTTTCCTGCTGTAGTTACTTATACATGATGGATGATTATATCTCTTGTAGAACTACTAGATTGTAATGTTGTTATTCATGTTGTACTATTACCACCTGCTTGTACCTGCTTATATTATTTATTATATATTGTACCCTGATTCCTTTCTCTGCCCGGTGTCGAGGAGTCGCCGGGGGAGCGGATGTGAAGCCACGTAGTCTTTTCGACTAACTGTTGCCATGTCTTCCTTTTTAGGAGGTCACCCCGCAGGTAGAGCACCCGGAGACTATGCAGCAGGACAGCCAGGCAAGGACAACAGGGCCTGAAGGGACGGTACCGTCGCTACCGTCAGTTACCAATGTGAGTGTTGAGCGACTATGATGTAGCCCTTTTGGGGAATTTTAGCTTTACTCTGATACTTGTATAAGCTTGTTGTTAGCTTCTTTATTTATTATATTTTGGACTATTATGCTTTTGTGGATTTGACTTCTCTTACTATATTTTGGTTGGGTTGGCATATATATATATATATATATATATATATATTGGTATTGATTGTAGCCGGCAGAATAGGCATCTTGTGGTACAGGTTAGCCCGTGTGCTAACGCTACCGCAAGGCGGCTGTTCTGGGCATAAGACCCCCTTCGTGCTATGTTTTGGGATCCGGAAGGGGGGTCTTACAGCAAGCACTCAGTGAATGGTGGAATTACATGTTTCAATCATCACTTGGCTGGGTGGAAGGGTAATGTTAAGTCATGCCCTCTGGTTCCCACCAATGTTAAGGCGAAGGAGGAATCGCCCCTAAACTCGAATTTGGAGAGTAAGAGAGCTAAGAGTGAAAAGTTCATTGCAGCCTTGAATGAGGTGGTTGTTGGAGAAGCCCATAATGATGAATTAGAGGAGTCTGCCATATGTAGAAGCACAGGTTCTAAGGGTCCAATGGACCAATTTGTTCATTCAGCTGCCGAGTCTAGCAAGGGAAAAGACTCCAAACAGAGCACGGTAGAGAGTAAGTACAAAAAAAATCCATAGAAGATGCTTCAGTATACATAGGTAGATGGGCATATGAAAATGGGATCACGTTTAATATAATATGTAATTCCTCCTTCAAGCAAATGGCTCATGCTATTGGATTATGTGGACCTGGGATGAAGATCCCAATATTTTATGAGTTGAGAGACAAAATTTTGCGAGGGATGGTGGAGAGGATGAAGGAGATGTTGGGCACATTCATGTAGACTTGCAAATTGAGTGGTTGCACTATCATGACAGATGCGTGGACATATCGGAGGGGTAGGAGCATGATGAACATCATGATACATTGTTGTTCTGGAGTGAAATTCTTGCTTTCGAAGAAATTCTCCTCCTCCATACATGATGAAAAGTTTATCTTTGACTTCTTGGATGAGGCGATTGATAGCCCTAAGAGCCCAGGAGAGGACAGTATCTGACAGATTGTGACAGATAGTGCATCCAATAATATGGCTGCTGCAAAGCTTATGGCTTTGAAAAGATCTAAGCTTTTTTGGATTTTTTGTGCAGCTCACACTATTAATTTGTTGTTACAAGATATAGGAAAATTGAAGCCAATAAAGAGTGTTATCTCTTTAGGCCGTCAACTCTCTATCATCATCTATGGTCACGTCATCTCTCTCGACATGTTTAGAGAGTCAACGAAAAACTTGGACTCACATGAGCTTATTCGACCAGGTGTGACAATATTTGTTACAACGTTTCTATCTTTAGAGAGTATCTTAGAGAAGATGAATAAATTGAGGGGCCTATTCACATCTGCAAAGTGGGCTGTAACAAAGTTGGCTAGTAGTGACGGGGGAAAGTAGGTAAAAATATTTCATCTGTATTCATTTCATAATTTTCATTTAAAAAAATGTTTGCAACTGTTTTATAGTATTTTGATATTTTTTAATAATTTATTTTGCATATGGTAGACTGCAATGATAGTAATGAGTGCTAGATTTTGGGCGAATGTCGTGTTGGTTGTTGGTATATTCACACCATCTCTGAAGGTGTTGAGAAGAGTGGATGGGGATACACCATCCATGGGTTGCTTATATGTGGATATTAAAAAAGCTAGGGAAGATGGTGTTGTTGTTCTCAATCAACAAGAGAACAAATATCTTCTTATATGGAAGTTGATTGATAGCAAATGGGAGAAGATGATGAACATCACTCTACACCTTGCAGGTTATTATTTAAACCCATATTTTTATTATTCTCGTCGAGTGGAGATTGAAGCTGGCGGAAGATTTATGAGTGGTTTTGTTGAGTGTCACTCGAGGATATATATGAAAGATTCTTCTACACAGGATCACATCAGTGCTGAGCTTGATGTTTACCAATACCAGTAAGGGTTATTTGGTAAAGATATGGCAAAACGACAACTATAAAATCCCAATTTAAATCCAGGTAAGGGTTATTTAGTTAACATTAATAATGTATTTATGTTTAATATATTGTGCTGGCATTTTAATTTTCATAGTACATTGGTGAAGGCTTAATGGTGCTGATACGTCATACCTTAAAACTATGGCTATGAATATTTTAAGTCTAACTACTTCATCGTCTGGATGTGAGAGGAACTTGAGCACTTTCGAGACGGTATGCATTAATTTATTTAGTTAAACATAAATATTTTATTATAAATTGTATAAATTATTTAACTTTTTAAAAACTTTTGTAGATACATTCTAAAAAGAGGAATAAACTTGATAGCAAAAGATTAAAAGATTTAGTTTTTGAAAAGTTTGATGTTTTATTGAAGTCAAAATATTCAGATACATCTCGAGATCCACTGGCAGCTAACAATGTTGATTGTGGAATGGTACGAAAGTGGATGGTGAATGTTGATCTTGTAGAGGATGAAAATGAAGATGATGACGATGAAGTATTTCCTAGAGAGGTGCTGACATGGGCGCAAATTCGCAATATAGTCGATGCTGATCATGATGAATGGAGGCCTCCAAGACTAGCTACAAGCAAAGCAGTGGTTGTTAGTTATCAAAGAAGGGGAAAGAGAAAAGTACCTGAGGTGGATGAGGGAGATCTAGAGGGTTCATCAAACGAAGATCATATTTTATCTAATCTTCCAACTATAGATGAGTCTTTAAGTATGAAAAATGAAGTATGTTTGAAAATAAATTATTGAAATTTTGATCTCATAAAAATAATATATGGTTGATAGTTTCTTAAAATCACTAGTTTTACAAATTTTTATCTTTAAAGTGTTGTTAGAGCCAGAAAAAAATCCCAGCCTCAGAATTCGGACCAAATCCGCCTAAGGTTATCGGCTCGGAAGCTAGATCAGATGGCTAGGGTGACTAGAAAGAAGGGACAGGTCAAACAGGACCCCAGATGTTGCGGCAGGAAGGTCCCACCACGTACCCGGATGCTCGAAAGGAGCAACCCCTTCTCAACCAAAGATGGCTGAACAGGGTACGAGGGAAGCTAGCTAGCAAAGTCGAAAGGTCGCGAGTTGCTCTCTAAGAAAGAGGAATCCAAAAACTCAGCTAGTATCGTAGAAAAGAGGCGTGCGAGTATCCTACCGAAGATTTCATGTGCCTCGCCTCGTAGACCTGGGGTCCTATTTATAGGCAAACCAAAGAGAGGGGGGTCATATTTATACCCTACCCGCCTGGTGACTAGGCGACTTCCAGGGGAACTTGCACTGGCTGGGCGAGTATCTCGCCTAGTCGCCTACCTGACGAGTATGAGAGAGGAGCTCGCCTATACTTGCCCTGGCCTTCCGCGATCTTGCATGCTGGCTTTGACTCTTGCCTTGACTTGTTGACCTTGAATTCTGCTGACTTGGTTGTGCTAGGACCTACCCTCGATGAATACAGGTTGTACATAATCCCCGCACTTTTCGAGCGATGTAGGAGCTTGGAAAGAATCATCCAACACTTATTCGGTGCGCTCCTTTGCCGAGTATCTGGATTGCTCGCGTGTGATAACTGTCGGCCGAACTCTATAAATAGGGGGGTGCCTCGTCTTTTAGTCGGACTTTCAGAGCTCGCGCAAAATGTCGAACGCCGAGAAATTCCTTTATGACAGCCTCGCCGCACTAACTGGCGCTCTCGGTGTTGCTAAGCCTAAAAGGCCGCGCGAGGAAAACCTCGCCGCTTATTTACCCCCCCCCCCCCCTCAAGAAGAAAAAGGTTAAGAAGTACAAGAAGAAACCCGCTTTCAGTGACGATAACTCGCCGCTACCTCCTTCACAAACCGTGGCTTCCACTAGCAACACCGCGCGCTTTACTAGCACGCAGCAGCTGCTCAGCGAACTGGGGCTTGACGACATCCCCAATGTCGCCGCCTCTGATGAGAGCCTCCTTGGCTCGCTCGGCATCCCTGAACTTGCCACGAACCTGGTGCCGGAACTTGCTTCCATTCCGATGCGGCAGCAGGTTGAATTTGTCGACCTGTCAGGTTTCCATTTTGCCGAGATAAACTTTCATTCATTGATAGTCGTTGCCACTTCATGCTAACTTTAATTAGATACTCGCAGATTCTCCATCAGGGGGCGCCAACGTTGTTTTGAACGTCATCCCTCTAAGCTCCGTGCCGCTAGTCGCACTTCTTACTGGGAGACCAATGAAGACCGCGCACTCGGTACGGATCCTTGTCGACGGTAGGAAGACATTTGATGCTTCGGTTCCTACGACAAGCAAGGAACTGTCGATGAAGAATCCTCCGCCGAAGAAGATGACGCCGACGAGCAAGGAGCCGTTGTCGAAAGTTCTGCGCTGCCCGCGAAGAGCTCTGCGCTGCCTGCGGTGAGCTCTGCGCTGCCCGCGGCAAGCTCTACGCTGCTTGCAGCGAGCTCCGTGCCGCCCGCGGTGAATTCGTCGCTACCCCCGTGAAAGTGAGGTGATAGATCTTGATTTATTCTAAATTAGAATTAAGAGATAAAAAGTCACATCACAAATAAAAAGAAAGAAAGCATGCAAATCCAGACGACACAAGGAATTTTATAGTGGTTCCCCAACCTGGGTACATCCACTCTTCTACCACCCTTGGTAGGAATCCACTCAGATTTTTGATCAGGTGCCTGACACCAATGAGCTTTTGATCAGGTGCTCAAAAACCAACCCAAGTCTTTTGATCAGGAGACTTGCAACCAAGGAATCACTTTTGAAGGGAGATGACAACCCTTTACAGAGGTGGGGGTGAGAGAGTGATGAAAGTCTTCTTTTCTCAATCACAATGAGAAGACTATGTGGATTCTTTGATGTTGTCAAAGCTCCCCCTAAGATGAAAAAGGGGTTCAGGAGAACTAGAGCTTTGCACATGGTGATAGGCCTTCAGCTTTGATGTTGCTCTACAACAGACTTCTAGACTGATATGTATTTCTTGTCTCTTGATGGCCTTGGAGCAGATGAAGAGGATGAAGTTAATATGTATATAGTTCTGTCACTTTATGATATGTGTTGTATTGTTTAATCTTCTGTATATCATATATATATATCCCTTGGACTAATTCAAATATTTGAATTCTTGTCTTGAAATGGTTGAAGCCTTTTCCCGAGAATGGTAATTTCTTTGGGAATCAATTGGCATTTAATCTCTGATTTAATTCATAATTAATGTAGCCTCCAAAGGGCTATATTCTTAAGAATATATAACATTAATTCTGATAGCTATAAATGCCTGCAATTAAGCCTTAATAAATTCTGCCAGTTGTAAATAAAACTGTCTGAAAAACTGCACAGGAAATTGCCAAAACTTTATTTTAAAGCTTCTTCATTCTGCATTCTGCGTTCAGAGAATTCTGCATTCTGCGTTTGGAGAATTCTGCATTCTGCGTTCAGAGAATTCTGCATTCTGCGTTCTTCGTTCAGAGAATCTGGGTTCAGAGAATCTGTGTTCGACGAATTCTGCATTCTTCGTTCAGAGAATCTGCGTTCAGAGAATTCTGCATTCTTCGTTCAGAGAATCTGCGTTCAGAGAATTCTGCATTCTTCGTTCAGAGAATCTGGGTTCAGAGAATCTGCGTTCGACGAATTCTGCATTCTTCGTTTAGAGAATCTGCATTCAGAGAATTCTGCATTCTTCGTTCAGAGAATTCTGTGTTCTTCGTTCAGAGAATCTGCGTTCAGAGAATTCTGCATTCTTCGTTCAGAGAATCTGCGTTCAGAGATTTCTGTGTTCTTCGTTCAGAGAATCTGTGTTCAGAGAATTCTGCATTCACTTCTTCTAAAATACTTTTGAGGCATACCTGGAGAATCCTATGACCCATGACTATACATTTTGGGTCAATCTAATAAACCTTAATAGTGATCCTTACCCAAATCCAAACTAGGGTTCCAACAATCTCCCCCTATTTGGGTGAGGACACTATTCACATAAAACAAAACACAAAGCAAAAAAAATAATCTGCCTGAATTAAAAGTTTTTCAGCAGATGTACAGGGGTACTTTGAGAAATAAAATACGTGAAGCAAAAAGCTCCTGGAGAATCCTAATAAGCAACTTTCTTTACAAATAAAATAGACAATCTCCCCCTATATAGCTACTTCTTTGATACCATCACTTTCTGTATATGTTCTCCACTTCCTGTCTTGTGTAATTGTTCTTCTTCTTCTTGTGTATTTGAATCCCTTAATCGTGATGGCGGAAGAAACATTCCCGAGAGAGGAAGATGCATTGGGAATTGATCTATAATTAATCCAACTGTAACTGTCCGTTTGAACGGCTATATTCACTGAGAATATTGACTGTAATTAATACCCAATTAATTCTGCCAACTGTTACTGATTCCATAGAAATCGTCGACATGAACATTCGTCGAGTTCATCGATCGTCGACCTGAGTTCGACATTCATCGAACTCAGCTGGATTGGTCGAGCTGGATATCTTGCCTGCGTTCGTCGACCGGAGCTATCTGCGTTCGTCGACCGGAGCTTGCAATTCGTCGAGCTCAGTTTCTGTATTCGTCGAGCTGAGAGAACTGTTGAGTGTCGACACAGTTGCTGTGATGGTTTCGACACAGCCTTGCTTGAGTCTTGAGATTGTCGACCTGAGTTCAGAGACACAACTCAGAATTCGTTGACCGGAGATCGTCGTTCGTCGAACTGCATTCGACGATCGTCGATCTGATTCTCTGACTTTGTCTTAACTGCATTCCTTGGACTTCTTTCAGCAATTCTGGAATTCTTCTGAATGGCCAACCCTGGGAATAAGTCCTATGACCCATGACTATACATGTTGGGTCAATCTAAGCAACCCTAATAGTATTCCTTGCCCAAATCCTAACTGGGGTTCCAACAATCTCCCCCTATTTGGGTAAGGACACTATTTACATCAAAAGCAAATGAAAATGAAAAGGAAAAATAGATCTGCTTGATTTATAAGATATCAGCAGATTTACATAGAAGCATTGAAAATAAAATAAATAAAACAAAAACTAATCTACTGAAACTAGCCAAACTCCCCTTATATGCATAGCCTTGCATAAATTATTTAGCCACTGATATCCTGTGTATTTGCTGGACTGAATTCTTTTCCTGCAAGGAGATGTTAGGAGTTCTGGACCCAGATAACCTTGAGTCCTGTCTCTCTTTTATAATAGTCAGAAATAAAAGGATGAAAATTTCTGTTTGGAAATTCTGAGTTCGACGAATGATATTGAGATCGTTGATCTCTATTCACAGAATGATAATAATTGTTTTCTGTGATCCATTTTCGTCGATCTCTGTTCGATGAATTAAACTGGTTTCGTCGAGCACAGAGTCCTGAATAGTTCAAAGCAAATTCTTTGCTCATAGTTCGTCGAGCTGAGTTCGACGAATAGTATTGATGTCATCGATCTCCGTTCGACGAAATATTTTGAACTAAGATTTTCTGATGATTTTCATGTGATAATATGAAATCAGTGTTAAATTTAGCTGAAGACGAATCAAGGAAAGAAATAACCTGATCCTCTTCATCTGATTCATACTCTGATTCATTAGATTCTACAGCATAGCTGCTGCGAGAAGCATTTATTGTCATTATACAAAATTCTTTTGCTCTTCCTTCTTCTTCATCACTCCAGGATTCAGCTTCAATTATTCTTTCTTTTGCTGATACAACAGTCATTGCTGTGATGGAGTCTCATATCTCTTTTACAGATGAACATTCAGCAAGTTCTTCAAAAATGTCATCAGACATTGATTGTGCCAGAATGTTCATTGCTTGTGCATCAGCAATCTTTATCTTTTGCTGAGTATCTGTCCATTGGGATGATGGAACAACATCTGGACTTGTTGTTTGCTGAGGTGGAGCTGGACCTGACAAAATAGATTTAAAGATGTTTTCATCAATGGAGTCCATAAAAAGCCTAATCCTTGTCTTCCATAGTGCAAGCATATCTAGATTGCACATGGGCAGTCTGGTGCTTGAAAAATCTGCACTTTGTGCCATGATAAAACTCAAAAGATTCTTAAGATCTATCAAAGGATCTTTGTGGTTCAGGTGTTAGCCTGTACAACCACTAAGGTGTGGTATTTTTAACCAACCTCACTTTGATACCAATTGAAAGTGATAGATCTTAACTTAAGTTGATTAGAGTTATAAATATCACAGCATAAAAACAAAACTAAAATAAGAAATGCAGAAAGAAATCAAGCCACACAGAAGAGACACGAGGATTTTATAGTGGTTCCCCAAATCTGGGTAGTCCACTCTTCTACCACCCTGGTAGGAATCCACTCAGGTTTTTGATCAGGTGCCTGACACAAATGGGTTTTGATCAGGTCCCCAAAAACCAAAACCTCAAGTCTTTTGGAAGGAGACTTGTGAACCAGGAATCATTTTTGAAGGGAGATGACAACCCTTTATGCAGGAGAGGGAAAAGAGAGTGATTTTGTCTTCTCTGTCAACAATCAGAGAGAAGACTTGCAGATTGATGATGTTACCAGATTTGCTCCCCCTGAGATGTAGAATGGTTCAAGGAAAACTGGAGCTCTGCTTCAGGGTGATAGGCCTTCAATCTTCAGGCCTGGACCAGAGAAATCTTCAGGAACTTCTGACTGAATGATTAATTTGTTGTCCTTTGAAGTTATTCTGTAGTGATGTAGAAAAAGAAGACTCTTGATATGAATGGATGTTCTTCTTCTTCTTATTATTGCTGTCTCCTCTGGTCTAGGGCTGCTAGTTGCTTCAGTGATATATTGCCCTTTCTGTGTGTTCTTCACTTTCTGTATATGTTCTCCACTTCCTGTCTTGTGTAATTGTTCTTCTTCTTCTTGTGTATTTGAATATCTTAATCGTGATGGCGGAAGAAACATTCCCGAGAGAGGAAGATGCATTTGGAACTGATCTATAATTAATCCAACTGTAACTGTCCGTTTGAACGGCTATATTCACTGAGAATATTGACTGTAATTAATCCCCAATTAATTCTGCCAACTGTTACTGATTCCACAGAAATCGTCGACCTGAGCATTCGTCGAGTTCATCGATCGTCGACCTGAGTTCGACATTCGTCGAACTCAGCTGGATTTGTCGAGCTGGATATCTTGGCTGCGTTCGTCGATCGGAGATATCTGCGTTCATCGACCGGAGCTTGCAATTCGTCGAGCTCAGTTTCTGTATTCGTCGAGCTGAGAGAACTGTTGAGTGTCGACACAGTTGCTGTGATGGTGTCGACACAGCCTTGCTTGAGTCTTGAGATCGTCGACCTGAGTTCAGAGAAGCAACTCAGAATTCGTCGACCGGAGATCGTCGTTCGTCGAACTGCGTTCGACGATCGTCGATCTGATTCTCTGACTTTGTCTTAACTGCATTCCTTGGAATTCTTTCAGCAATTCTGGAATTCTTCTGAATGACCAACCCTGGGAATTAGTCCTATGACCCATGACTATACATGTTGGGTCAATCTAAGCAACCCTAATAGTGTTCCTTGCCCAAATCCTAACTGGGGTTCCAACACCCCGCTGCCGCCTCTTCCGGATGTCGCAACCATTCCGTTGGTAACTGCATCTTTGCCGCCACCGCCTCTCGTCGCTCCCTCCCAAGTTGCCACGACGCACCTTCCTCCGCCTCCTCCACCGAATAGCCTACAGCAACCGTCGAGCTCGTCGCTACCCCTGCCCCCTTCATCGCAGCCCGCGGGCAGTAAGCCGGTCAAGTCTCGCCCGAGCTTTTTATCGCCGAGGGTTACAGATTCTGGACAGGGGGGCGCAGGCAAGGCAAGGCGACCGAGCATGATGGTAGGCCATCTTCGAGTCAGTGAGATGAGCCAACTCGCGTAACTTCTCCTCGCCGATCTAGGTCTCCTCGCTGATCTAAATCTCCTCACTGCGGTATGTTCTTCCACCAATGTTGCACATGGCGGCTAAGTGTGTGATTCCTAATATGGTGACTTTCTCATTTTGACAGATCGGCCGGCGACTCTAGGGGCGGACTTTATCGACGCCATTGGGTTGTCGGGCGTCGAATATTGCCATACAGCTGCTCGCACCTACATGGAGCTGGAGAGCAAGTTCGACCAGTTGGCGATCTGCAAACCTCATCGGCGTATATCATCCCTGGAAGTGCGGATGTCGAAGATGGAAGAGCTCTGGAGTACTCTGGAGAGTTATGAAGCCTGCTTTCATATGGTGAAGGAGAATGACCGCCGGCTGGCGATCAACAATCATCGCCTCCAGCTCGTCCTCGACGAGTTGGCCGGCATTCACACGAGCATGGGTTCTGTTGGTCGGCTGACGAGGATGGAGGAGTAGCTGCGGCTTGGCGATGACGCGACGGCGCTGGCGACGGAGCATTTTCGGCGAGCGCGCGAGATGGGCTGTGCTGGGCAACATCCTCACCCCCTTGAGAGACCTCCAAGGACTTAGGATATTTTTCTTTTCTTTTATTTGAAGCTCGCCGAGTGCGACTTTAGAAATATTTAATGATTGTAATAAGCAAGTTTGGATCTCGCACTATTATTTACTTTTTCCTGTTTCCAATGTTTGTGCGATAGTTTGTCGGGATTGTGCCGAGTTCGGTCTGTCGGTTGCGATCATGCTTTATCTGCTCTGTGTGACATACACAATGGGATTAGTTTATTCGCTTAGGGCGCGACTAGGATCGATACTCGCCATGGTGAAGATATACCCTAAAAGTGAGGGTTAGATCTACAATACTCTAGAGGGGGTGAATAGAGTATATTTAAAATTTGTTAGGTCCCTATAAAGGTGTTGTTACAGCTTTTGCTATAAACTAAAAAGGTGCAGTAATTAGGAAACTGGAAAACAAAAAATAATAAACCTAATCACAACCACACAGCAAGAACAAAAAGAAAAAGATAGACAACCAGACGACACAAAAATATTATAATGGTTTCCCCTAACTGGGTACATCCACTCTTCTACCACCCTGGTAGGAATCCACTCAGGTTTTTGATCAGGTGCCCTGTCACCACAAGATCTGCTTCAGGTAGATCTAGAAACCCTTTAGGCTTTTGATCAGGTGCCTAAAAACCAATTGTTTTTTGATCAGGTGCCCTATCACCAATGAGCTTTTGATCAGGTGCTCAAAAACCAGGAATCACTTTTGAAGGGAGATGACAACCCTTTATACAGGAGGGGGAAGAGAGTGATGGAAGTCTTCTCTTTCTCAAACAACTGAGAAGACTATGTGGATTCAAGGATGTTGTCAAAGCTCCTGAAAGGGCAACTAGATCTGATATACTCTAGAGGGGGGGTGAATAGAGTATATGGTGCTATAAAAACTTTTGCAAACTTTTACAACAATTATTGTAATATGTGTGAGCAGGGAAGCAGAAACAAATCTAATCACAATACTGAGCTATGCAAATACTAAGCACAGAAAAATCTAGGCCAGAAACAAAAAGTAAACAAGCAGAACCAGAGGACACAAGGAAATATAGTGGTTCCCCAAACTTGGGTACATCCACTCTTCTACCACCCTAGGTAGGAATCCACTGCAGGATGAGTTGATCAGGTGTCCTGGGCACCAATGAGCTTTTGATAAGGTGCTCAAAAACCAATGCAAATTTTTTGATCAGGTGTCTTGCCACCAATGAGTTTTTGACAAGGTGATCAAAAACCAGATTCAAACTTTTGAAGGGAGTTTGAGAAACCCTTTACAGAGTGGGGGTGAGAGAGTTATGGCAGTCTTCTCTTTCTCAACCAACTGAGAAGACTATGTGGATTGATGTCAAAGCTCCCCCTGAGTCCTTGAGATCTTCAGGAAGAAGAGCTTTGCTGAGGGTGATAGGCCTTCAAAGATAGAACTCCAGCAATAGATGATTTCAGCAAGCTGAAATGTTGAGTGTTTGGAGTCTTGAAATGATGTTGGCCTTGAACACTTTGAGAGCTGAAGAGATCTGAAGATTTGAGAAAGCTTGATCTCTTTTTTGATGAGTGTTCTTCAGAATTCTTTTTGACAGAAGATTTTGAATGAGTCGCTGTAATCTGTATTGTGTGTTCTCTTCTTGTTTTTTTTAATTCAAAAACATTCTATCTTTTATTCTCTGTTCCAGAATAGAATATCATTCTCTATCAAAGATAGTCGTTGGTCTGCATTGATTGCATCCTTAATTGCAAAAACTCTTCTGGAGGAAAGTCCACAGAATTATTCCTTGAAAGATCCCTTGAAACTTGGTCCAGAAGTAAATGAAAACGGCTAGCAAATCTCTGAATTAATTGCAGAATAACTCCTGTCTGATTTGAATTTGAATTCTGAAAGTTACCTGAAATCGTCGAACTGAGCTCTGCTATCGTCGAGCTGAGCTCAGCGAACTGGAGAACTTAAGCAGCAAAACAATCGTCGATCTGAGCTCAAAGATCGTCGAACTGAGCTCAGAGATAAAGATCCAGTGCAGAGTCAAAATCGTTGAACTGAGCTCACCGATCGTCGAATGGAGTTCGACGATATTATGAAGTTGAGCTCAGCGATCGTCGAGTGGAGCTCGACGATCTGTCGAAGTTGAGCTAGACGATCGTCGATCGGAGTTCGACGAATCGTCGTGCTGAGCTCGACGATCAGACTTGGTCTCCAGACAGAAAAACTTGGTCTTCAGGATAGCTTCCAAACCTAGACTTCTAACCCTTAGACTCAATCCTAATTGACCTATTAAGCTATACAGAAGGTCAAACAAAAGTTCCTAGAGATATAGTGATCCTGACCCAAATTAGTAATAGGGTGTTCCAACAATCTCCCCCTATTTGGGTTAGGATTACTATTTACAGACTTTGGAAAAGTTCAAATAACATCATACAATCAGAAAAGCATAAAAACAACAGCAGCTAGACATTGCAGAAACATCACAGAGATATATATATATATGTATATGTCATCCAGATGGCAGTCAGAATTCACAGAAATTGTCACCTTACACTGTCATTTCTTCTCTTTGCCTTTAACCATTTTGATTTCTCTGTTAGGGTTCAGGGCTTCTTTGTTGGATCTGGTGTCATATGCTGCACCCAAGTATGTTTGCTTTGAAGACCTGGGAACCACAGCAGCAGGATGCAACTCCATATATCTCTCAGCATCAAAGAATTTGCTGGAGGCATATCTTTCTAATTCTTTTTGTCTTTGCTCTGACATTGTAGAAATATTTGAAGAGTCTAAGCCTTGCTCTCTGGCCTTCTTGATCTGATCTAGTGCAGCCAGTTCCTTCATCCTAGCAGTCCAAGCAGATGGATTCTTTTCAGGGTCCTTAAATGGTACAGGTGTCTCATACCTGTTGGAAGAATTATCTTGAGGAGGCCTAGCAGACACTGTCTCTTTTAGCTTGTAGGGGAATGGACCAGAAGTAGTATCAGATGAAACATGTCCTCCCCTGGAGTATGGGTGCTGCCTGGATTACCCTTTAGAATAAACCTGAAAATCTCTTTGACTACCCCTGTATCCTCCTCTCCTAGAATAAGAACCCCTAGATTGGCTTTCCCTTTGGTAGGATCTGGCATGGGGTTGATAGGGAGCCTGGCTTCTAGCTGGGGCTTGACTTGCAGAGCTTCCACCTGCACCTGCATCAGGAGGAGGTGGTGGAGGAGGATGAGGGTGCTGGAACTGGGAGGAGCCCTTCTCATACTTTCTCTTCTTCTTCATGGCTTTCAGCTGATTTTTGGAATACTGCATCCAATGTTCAGTAATTTGGCAGTTATGCAGAATATAATAAGGAATATCATTATTATCTTTGACTTTTGCAGGAGGAACCCTTTTCATTGCCTTGCTTCTTGCCTTCCTTTTCCTTGCAATAGTGGCAGAAGAGTCATCAGAGTCTGTCTTGAACTCATCAGATTCAGAACTTTGGGCATCATATAGAGCATCAATTCTCTTCATCAAATCTTTCTTCAATTGAATAGCAGCAGATGAGGCAGAAGCAGAAGTAGCAGCAGTAGGGACAACAGCAGATGGGGCAGTAGATGGAGCAACAGATGAAGCAACAGAAGGAGCAACAGATGCTGGAGTGGTGACAGTAGCAGTACCATCATCAGAATCTGCAGCAGTAACAGCATGAAGGCTTGCTTCATATGGCATCTCCCCCTGCCTGGATGCAGATGCATCTGTATCAAGGCAAACTGCTGGTGGTGCTGCCTGGGGAAGGAGGGAGGAAAGCCTGGCAGAGAGGGCTGCCACTGACAAGTGTAGAGGAGCCAATGAGGTCTCCAAGAGTAGAGAGAGCCTGGGGGCAATTAGCTCATACAACTTGTCAGCTAGGGCTGAGAGGTCTACTTACTCAATAACAGGAGCAGAGGTAGATGGGATAGGGATAGCTGAGGATGATGGAAGTGGAGGGCTGGAGAGTGGTGGTATGGATGGCTGAGGTGTTGGGATAGAGGAAATGGAGGATAAGGGGATGGAGATGGATGTAGTGAATGTTGGTTGATCAATGATATGGTGGAGGAGATATTGGAATGATGTGGAGGAGGAGGGTAACTCAGGAGGAGATGAGGGGGAATCATCCATGTAGGAGTCATCCAGGAGGGTGAAGGATGGAATGGAGGGAGAAGAAGTGACATCTGGTGGAGGGTATGAGAACAGAGGGTGGAAGTGGTCTACTGTTGGAGGCAGAATGGGGTCTGGAGATGGAATTGATGTTGGAGAGGGGCTGGATATGGTAATGGGGGATGGAGCTGGAATGGTGGATGGTAGAGGTAGGGTTGGACTTGGAGGAGGAGTGGAGGCAGCTACAGCAACAGCCGGGTCAACTGCAGGAGCAGAGACCTGTGGGGGAGTGACTCTATGAGTCCTGGTGCCTGAAGGAGCACTTGAGGAGGGCCTGCCAGGCTTGCTGATTTGCCTGTCCCACTTGACAAAGAGGGCACAGGTGAGTCTCTTGGAGGCATTGATGTGCACTCCAGAGGAGACCAGCAAGGCAGGACATCTGTTCTGCAGGAAGACTCCAAGAATCCTTCCAAAGTTAACAAAGCTTTTGTTGATTTTCTTCTTGATTAGGTCAAAGAAGACCTCTCCCCAGTTCAAACTTTTCTTATCCACCAGAGCTCCCATGAGGCAGAGCTGATGTCTGGATATAGTGTCATGAGCAGAGTGCTTTGCCAGCAGCACTTTTCCTACTACATCTGCCAGGAATCTGTATTCAATAGATAGATTCCTCTTGAATAGCTTGCTAGGGTTTCCCTCTGGATGACCCATCCTGGCAAGCATGTCAGAAAACTCCTCTCCAGATAATTCAGCAGTATCATCTCCATTTCTTAGTCCAAAAACCTATGTTAGAATGGTGGGGGTCAGAGGTACCTGAGTTCCAGCAATGGACCCAACTATTGTGGAGTTGTCTTGATTATGAGCAGTGTAAACCCATTCCTTGATTTCATCTGAGGCCAGCTTTATCCTGGTGGTCATGAGGGCAGACAGATTCTGATCCTTGAATAAATCCAGTATATCTTGGAAGATTTGATCAGTGGTGTTGAAGGATTCCATATTAATGTCGAATCCAGCATCGAACTTCATTGCGGCTAGAACTGTAACGGACACAGCCATTGTACCTGCAAAAATGCAACAAACAAAACGACCAAGCGTAGAACTGTTTGGAGGGAAAGAAAATCCTTGCAGAGAAATCGAAAGCGCAAGAGAGAACGACGGCGAAAAATGAGTTTTATATTAGGGTTCGACGAAGAATTGGAAAGATCGTTGAACTCAGTTCGACGATCGAGGCTTCTAAAGAAATCTGAAGAGACTCCAACATCGTCGATCTCCGTTCGACGATCTTGAAAGGCGTCGAGCTCCATTCGACGATCGTTCAGTGAACAAAATCGTCGAGCGTCGTTCGACGATCGTTGACCGGAACAGATAGTTCATACTATCTGAGAGGCGCTGAACTCAGTTCGACGATTCTGGAAATCGTCGAACTCCATTCGACGATCTTGGGGGAAATCGTCGAGCGCAGTTCAGAGATCAGAAAATTCTAGACACTAAGAAAAATCAGAATTTTTGCCTAGTCTTGGTCAATTTTTAGCTTTCAAAATCTTGGATATTATTTAAGGCTTCCTCCATCTAACATTCCTAACTGATTTAGGAAGAAAGTGTGTTTCTTTTCATCCAAAGGCTTGGTGAAAATATCTCCCCTTTGTAAATTAGTTGGGATATATTGTAATTCAATTTTGTGTTTTTCAACATTATCCCTTAAGAAATGATGTCTAATCTCTATGTGTTTTGTCCTACTATGGAGGACTGGATTTTGAGCTATGGAAATAGCACTTGTATTATCACAAAAGATTTTTGACTTCTCTAAGTTGTATCCATAGTCTAGGAGTTGGTTTTGGATCCACAAAATTTGTGAACAACAGCTGCCTGCAGCCATATATTCAGCTTCAGCAGTTGAAGTTGACACAGATGTTTGTTTCTTACAGAACCAAGAGACAAGTCTGTCACCAAGGAACTGACAAGTTCCACTGGTGCTTTTCCTGTCAATTCTGCATCCAGCATAATCAGCATCTGAGAATCCAGTTAAATCAAATGCTGAATCTTTTGGATACCAGAGACCTAGATTTGGACAACTTTTAACATACCTGAGAATCCTCTTTACTAATGTTAGGTGTGACTCTCTAGGGCTTACTTGGAACCTAGCACATATACATGTAGCAAACATTATATCTGGTCTACTAGCTGTAAGATATAGTAAAGAGCCAATCATTGCTCTATATGTTGTCTGATCAACAGGTTTCCCATGTTCATCAGCATCCAATACAGCATTGGTAGGCATGGGTGTTTTCATACAAGATGCCTCAGACATACCAAATTTCTTAACCAGTTCATTAGCATATTTGGTTTGAGAAATAAAGATGCCTTCAGCATGTTGTTTGACTTGCAATCCTAGGAAGAAGGATAGCTCACCCATGCTACTCATCTCAAATTTAGAATGCATCAGGTTAGAAAACCTTTTGCACAATTTTGAGTCAGTAGAACCAAAAATGATATCGTCTACATAAATTTGTACTAGTAGGGTATGGGACTTGTGGGTTCTAATAAAAAGAGTTTGGTCTACTCTACCCCTTATAAAACCATTTTCCAAGGGAAAGCATGCTAGGGTCTCATACCATGCTCTAGGAGCTTGCTTGAGACCATATAATGCTTTGTTCAGTCTAAAAACATAATCAGTAAGAGTTGGAGAGATAAAACCTAGAGGTTGTCTGACATAGACTTCCTCTTTGATGTCTCCATTTAAGAAGGCACTTTTGACATCCATCTGATAGACTTTGAAACCTTTGTGAGCTGCATAAGCTAGAAATATCCGGATGGCTTCCAATCTTGCAACTGGTGCAAAGGTCTGGTCGTAGTCAATTCCTTCTTCTTGAGAGTATCCCTGAGCAACTAGCCTTGCCTTGTTCCTTATTATTACTCCTTGATCATCCAGTTTGTTTCTGAATACCCATTTTGTTCCAACAATGGAATGACCCTTAGGCCTTGGCACTAGTTCCCATAATTTGTTCCTCTCAAATTGATGCAATTCCTCTTGCATTGCAATGATCCAATGTGGATCTTGCTCTGCATCTTGAATGGACTGAGGTTCAATTTGAGATAGGAAGCAGGTGTGCAACAGGTTTTGGTTGACCTGATTTCTGGTTTGCACACCAGCTGAGATTTCTCCAATTATTTGGGAAATTGGATGGTCTCTTGATGTTACTAAATCAACAGGGGGTGTTGATTGTTCACCAACCTGTGTTGTTGTTTCCTCTTGTGGTACAACAACTGGCTATTCAGATTGTGCTTCAATGTGTTGAGCATTCCCTTCATCTTCACTGCTTTCATTATCTTGAGCAACCTGCAACTTGTTCATATCTTCAACTAGAGAGTGTTCCTGCAAAGGTTCTATGGTAGAAGAAATCTTCTCCTTGAAAGACATGTTAGTTTCATCAAAAGAAACATGAACAGATTCCTCAATTTTCAAAAATGATTTATTATAAACCCTATAGGCCTTGCTGATCATGGAGTATCCCAGAAACACTCCTTCATCAGCTTTGGCTTGAAATTTTGCTAGATATTTCTTGTCATTATTGTGAATGTAGCAAATACAACCAAAAATTCTGAAATAGTCAACTTTAGGTTTATTCCCTTTGAGTAATTCATAGGGAGTCTTTCCCTTTAGTTTATGTATCAGACTTCTGTTCAGCACATAGTTGGAGGTGTTCACTGCCTCTGCCCAAAAGGATAGAGGTAGATGAGCATCTGACAACAATGTAGTGGCAGATTCAATAAGGGTTCTATTTTTCCTTTCAGCTACCCATTTTGTTGAGGAGTTCTAGGAGCTGAGAAAGTATGCCTGATCCCTTCACTCTGACAGAACTCTTGCATAAGAAGAGAATCAAACTCTGTCCCATGATCACTTCTAATCAGGGCAATGTGAGTATTGAACTCAATCTGTATACATTTGAGAAACTCTGTCAGACACTTAAAGTTATCAGACTTCTTCCTTAGAAAGAACACCCAAGTGAATCTAGAGAAGTCATCTACAACTACTAAAGTGTAGGATTTCCCTCCTAGGCTTTGTACTGTGATGGGTCCAAATAGATCCATGTGTAACAGATACAATATCCTAGGTGAATCACTCTTATTAAGTGACTTTAAACTGTTTTTAGTTTGCTTGCCTAATTGACAAGCCCTGCAGAGTCCTTCCTTCTTGTAGGGGCCAGAAGGTAGTCCTCTAACAAGGTTGTCCTTGGAGAGCCTAGCAATAGTTCTAAGGTTTAGGTGTCCTAGTCTCTTATGCCATAAAACATTTGGTCTACAGACTGAATTAAACAAGCAGATATCTACATTGGTTGAAAGAAAATCTACTAGGTAGATGTTACCTTTCCTTTTACCTGTCAACACAGTTGTGTTGTCCTCTGACTTGATTCTGCATAAGGTCTTGCTGAAGGTCACCTGGTAGCCTTCATCACACAGCTGACTGATGCTGATCAGGTTGTGCTTCAGTCCTTCCACATATGCTACCTTCTTGAAGGTTACTGATCCAATCTGTACTGCACCATATCCCTTAATTTGTCCAAAGTTGGAATCACCAAAGATAACTTTGGGTCCAAGCTTGGCTCTGAAGGATGTGAGGTTGTCCTTATTCCCTGTCATGTGCTTAGAGCACCCACTATCCAAATACCATTGCTGGTTAGATGTTGGATAGGTCTTCACCTGCACATAAAACAATTCATTTGTTTTTGACCCAGTTTACCTTGGGCCTAGGTTGATAACCTCTAAATTCTGAAATGAAAGACATCCCAGGTTGACTCTTATATCCTTCAGGATGATATCTCCTTGGAGGTATAATCCATTCAGTATAAGGGTTAAAGGTTTGGGATGAAGAACCCTTAGGATTCAATTTTGATTTACCTTTGAAAAAGTTTCCAGAGTTCTGACCTCTGTTCGACGATCTTGGAGCTGTGTTCGACGATCTTGGGTCAGATCGCCGAGCTCCGTTCGACGGTCGACTATGGGTGAGGTCAGGTATATGTGATCGTCGACCTGCGTTCGACGACTCTGGCTGAGATCGTCGATCAGCGTTCGACGATTTTTCCTGAGATCGCCGAGCTGCGTTCGGCGATCGTCGATCTTTATTCGGCGATCGTCGATCTCCGTTCGACGATTTTTGTTGGGACTTAGTTTTCTGAGGCAGATCAGAATTTTTTCTGGCAACCTCTACAACTCCCTTTCCCTTGTTAGAAATAAACTTGATGGGAGTTGTTAGGACTATAGGTTGGCTGGATGAAGCACCCAAGCCCAGTGTACTGTTGAATCTAGAGTTCACTGTGCTTGTGATGTCCATCGCTTGATGCTTCTCCCATTAAGGGATTCTTCAAGCTTCTTGGCCTCAGAGAGCTCACTTTTCAGTGTAGCTATCTGTTCCCTACAGTTCTCCAACTCCTGAGAAAGTTTGAGGTTGTTTGACTTTAAAACATTGTGTTCAGATAATTGATTTCTGAGAGAGATAATCTCTTTCTCAGACTTTAGTAGGTCTAAACACAGTGCTTTAAATTCAGATTTAAAATCTTCTGAAGTAAAATCAAAAGAACCAATTACCTGATCTTCTTCAGGTTGAGTCTCTGAGTCTGACTCTGACTCCTCTTCCTCTGAATTGTGCTGTAAGGCATTGATTGCCATCATGCAGAACTCCTTTTCCTCTGCATCATCCTCATCATCACTGGAGCTAGAAGAGGCTTCTGACTCCTCCTCAGTCTCACTCCAGGATTCAGCAACAAACCCTTTCCTTGTATGCTTATTTTTGCTGGAAGAAGGTTTGCTATTGCCACTCCTTTTGGAGTCTTTCTCCTTTCTTCTTTCTTTTCTGTCCCTTCTGTCCTTGTTCTTGTTCTCTGGACAGTCAGGAACTATGTGTCCTGGTTTCCTGCAACCAAAGCAAATAATGTCTTTGTTATTACCAATGGACTTGTCATACCTTGGCTTATCCTGCTCCTTGTATGATCTTTTTCTGAAGTCCTTTCTGGCCATCTTGTAGAATCTTTTGGCCAACAAGCTGAGAAGTTCATCATTGCCTGTAGCTTTATCTTCAGGCAGATCCTCAGTTGCCTTGAATGTTATGGTCTTCTCCTTTCTTGTGACTGGTGAAGCAGCCTTCTGTTCTTCCTCTCTATTCTTGATGAGCAGCTCATAAGATTTGAGCTTACCCAACAAGGCTTCAGTGGTGATATCATTCAGACTTCTGGCATCTTTAATTGGCCAGATTCTTGAATCCCAAGTGCTGGGGAAGCACATTAGAATCTTGTCATTAAGTTCTGTTAGAGAGATCTCTTTCTCTAATGTCCTCAGTTCACTGACAATTAGACTCAGTCTATTGTACATGTCTCCCACTGACTCAGTCTCTCCCTTCTTGAAGTTCTCATATTGAGTGATGAGATGGGATCTTCTGTCCTTTCTCTCGTCAGCTGAGCCTGAGACTATTTCTGAGAGTCTATCCCAAATTTCCTTGGCTGAATTACATTCAGCTACCTTTTGAAAAATGTCATCTGACATTGTCTGGGCTAGAATGTTCATAGCCTTGGCATCAGCTACCTTCCATTTTTTGATGTCAGCATCTGTTCCTGATGTAGGTGGAACAGCATTTGTGCTTGTGCTCTCTGGGGGTCTTGGACACACTGTCAAAACAGAATTAAAAATATCTTCATCAATGGAATTCATGTAAAGTCTAATCCTTGCCTTCCAAAAGTGCAAACTTGGAAAGATTGCACACTGGAGGTCTGGTGCTAGCATAATCTTTGTTTTGGGTCATGATTTGTGCAACCAAAATCTAATAATAAAGTACAAAAGAAAAACAGATCTAGTTTAGGATCTTGGGGTTCAGGTGTTAGCCTGTACAACCAATCAGGTATGGTATGTTTAACCAACCTCCCTCTGATACCAATTGAAAGGGCAACTAGATCTGATATACTCTAGAGGGGGGGGTGAATAGAGTATATGGTGCTATAAAAACTTTTGCAAACTTTTACAACAATTGTTGTAATATGTGTGAGCAGGGAAGCAGAAACAAATCTAATCACAATACTGAGCTATGCAAATACTAAGCACAGAAAAATCTAGGCCAGAAACAAAAAGTAAACAAGCAGAACCAGAGGACACAAGGAAATATAGTGGTTCCCCAAACTTGGGTACATCCACTCTTCTACCACCCTAGGTAGGAATCCACTGCAGGATGAGTTGATCAGGTGTCCTGAGCACCAATGAGCTTTTGATAAGGTGCTCAAAAACCAAAGAAGATTTTTTGATCAGGTGTCTTGCCACCAATGAGCTTTTGACAAGGTGCTCAAAAACCAGATTCAAACTTTTGAAGGGAGTTTGAGAAACCCTTTACAGAGTGGGGGTGCGAGAGTTATGGCAGTCTTCTCTTTCTCAACCAACTGAGAAGACTATGTGGATTGATGTCAAAGCTCCCCCTGAGTCCTTGAGATCTTCAGGAAGAAGAGCTTTGCTGAGGGTGATAGGCCTTCAAAGATAGAACTCCAGCAATAGATGATTTCAGCAAGCTGAAATGTTGAGTGTCTGGAGTCTTGAAATGATGTTGGCCTTGAACACTTTGAGAGCTGAAGAGATCTGAAGATTTGAGAAAGCTTGATCTCCTTTTTGATGAGTGTTCTTCAGAATTCTTTTTGACAGAAGATTTTGAATGAGTCTCTGTAATCTGTATTGTGTGTTCTCTTCTTAGTTTTTTTTTATTCAAAAACATTCTATCTTTTATTCTCTGTTCCAGAATAGAATATCATTCTCTGTCAAAGATAGACGTTGGTCTGCATTGATTGCATCCTTAATTGCAAAAACTCTTCTGGAGGAAAGTCCACAGAATTATTCCTTGAAAGATCCCTTGAAACTTGGTCCAGAAGTAAATGAAAACGGCTAGCAAATCTCTGAATTAATTGCAGAATAACTCCTGTCTGATTTGAATTTGAATTCTGGAAGTTATCTGAAATCGTCGAACTGAGCTCTGCTATCGTCGAGCTGAGCTCAGCGAACTGGAGAACTTAAGCAGCAAAACAATCGTCGATCTGAGCTCAAAGATCGTCGAACTGAGCTCAGAGATAAAGATCCAGTGCAGAGTCAAAATCGTCGAACTGAGCTCACCGATCGTCGAATGGAGTTCGACGATATTATGAAGTTGAGCTCAGCGATCGTCGAGTGGAGCTCGACGATCTGTCGAAGTTGAGCTAGATGATCGTCGATCGGAGTTCGACGAATCGTCGTGCTGAGCTCGACGATCAGACTTGGTCTCCAGACAGAAAAACTTGGTCTTCAGGGCAGCTTCCAAACCTAGACTTCTAACCCTTAGACTCAATCCTAATTGACCTATTAAGCTATACAGAAGGTCAAACAAAAGTTCCTAGAGACATAGTGATCCTGACCCAAATTAGTAATAGGGTGTTCCAATAGCTCCCCCTGAGATTGAAAGGGGTTCAGGATGGGAAGCTTTGCACAGGGTGATAGGCCTTCAGACTTTGAGCCTTGACCAGAGGAATCTTCAGGAGCGTTTGACTGATATGTTGTTTGTTGTCCTTGAAGTTGTCCTGCAGAAATAAGGAAGAAGAAGACTATTCATCTTGTTTAATTGTTCTTCTTCTTCTTATAGCTGATCTGCTTCTTTCCTCTGGCTTCAACTTTGTGTCCGAATCCTGAGAGAGAGAGCCAAGAGAATGTATGATGCAGACTAATTTTCTTTGATTGTCTCACTATGTATTCTCTGCTTGTGTCTTGAAAAACATTTGAATTCCTTCTGACTATAATGACTAATTGATTCCCGAGAATTAAGTGCTTTGGGAATCAATTAGCATTAACTCTTGATTAATTCCATAATTAACTTGTTCTCCAAACGGCTATATTCGCGAGAATGTATGGCATTAAATCTGATTGCTAATCTCTATTAATTAAGCCAGAATTAATGTTGTCAGCTGTAACTAATGTGCTGGAATCTGCCAACTGTAATCTTCTAGAAATCGTCGACCAGAGCTTGTAAAACGTTGAGCTCAGTTTCTATTTCGTCGAGCTGAGAAACTGTCGAGTACACCGATCGTCGACCTGAGTTCGACGTTCGTCGAACTCAGCTGGATTTTGCCGAGCTGAACTTCTGCTGATTTCGTCGACCTGCGTTCAACGTTCGTCGAACTGAGTTCGACTATCGTCGAACTGATTTTCTGACTGCTTCAATTCTGGAATACTGGAATGTGTCGACACAAGTTGATGTCTACACAATTGTTGTTGGTGTCGATACAGTTGGTGTCGACAGATGATCTGTGTGTCGACAACTTCTTCTGATGTTGACATAGCCTGCCTATCTGGTGTCAACACAGTCTTGCTATCTGGTGTCGACACAATCTTGCTCAAGTGTCGACACAACATTTCCCAAGTGTTGACCCAGTTTGTCTGGTGTCGACACAGACTTTTTTCTGGTGTCGACACAATCTTGTTGTGTCTTTGACAGGCTGTTGTAGGCTGATCCATGAGATGTTGACTATTGGCCTAGAGTATAGAAATAAACCTATGACCCTGGCTATACATTTTGGATCAGTCTAAGCAAACCTAATAGTGATCCTTACCCAAATCAGAACTAGAGTTCCAACAATCTCCCCCTATTTGGGTGAGGACACTATTTACATAAACAACAAATAAACCTGATAGTGATCCTTGCCCAAATCATGACTGGGGTTCCAACAATCTCCCCCTATTTGGGTGAGGACACTATGTACATAAATACAAGTAAAATGCAAGGCAATTAAATACAATTAAATCTGGATCATGCACTTCTGCTGTTGTTGTTGCTGCTATTACAGCTGTTGTTGATCCTTGCCCAAATCTGTATCATTATAATATGTTGTTGTTGCTGTTGTTATTGCTGGAATTGCTGCTACTGCTGGAATTGCTGTTACTGCTGGAATTTCTGCAGCTTCATTTACAAGCATCTCCCCCTGCCTGGTTGTAGTAAGCACTGGAGCCAGGCCCCTAAATGAAGATGGGGGCAGCAGTGAGGGCAGATATTTGAGCAGATAGTGTTCCTACTTGAATTGTCATGAAATCACTTTGCCTTGCCCAAATCTGATTAGGATTATAACTTAGAGAGTTAACAGCCTCTCTCTTCAGCCACTGAATTGTCCTCTATATTGGCTTTAAATGTATCTTTTGATTACTATTAGATACCACTATGCCTCTGTGGTAAGATAGGTCTTTACCTGCAAAGAGAGGTTAGAAATTCAAGACCCAAATTACCTTGGGTCTTGGTTCTCTTTGATAATAATTAGAAATAAAGGAGCATTTAGGTTGATCATTGTATCCAAGTGGATGATATTTCCTAAGAGGGATTATCCACTTAGTGAAAGGATTATTAAAATGCTGACTTTGATGGTAAATTTCAGGAGAACAAAAATTTCTGTTAACAGAATCTGGGATCGACGATTTCTGCTTGGATCGTCGAACTGAGTTCAACGATGTTGGATGAGATCTTTGATCTCTATTCATAAAATGATACTAATTGTTTTTTGTGGTCCATTTTCGTCGATCTCTGTTCGACGAATTATATTTATTTCGTCGAGCACAGATTCCTGAACAATTCAAGTCAAAATCTTTGTTCATAGTTCATCAATATGAGTTCAACGAATAGTATTGATTTCGTCGAGCTCCGTTCGGCGAATTATTTTGAACTAATATTTTCTGAAGATTTTTACCTAATAATTTGAAATCAGTTTTAAATTTTTCTGAAGAAGAATCAAGGTTAGAGATTACTTGATCTACTGATTTACAGTCTGGTTCTTCATCATATTCAGATTCTTCATCATAGTTGCTGCAAGATGCATTGATTTCCAGCAGATAAAATTTCTTTGCCTTGGCCTCCTCTTCTTCTTCACTAGAGCTGGAAGATGTGGATTCATCTTCTGTGTCACTCCATGTTGCAGCCACAAATCCTTTGTCCTTCTTTTTGTGCTTGCTGGAAGAGGGCTTGCAGTGATGATTGCTTCTTGATTCCTTCTCTTTTCTCCTTTCCTCTTTAGTAGGTGTTTGGTCATATTTTGGCTTATAATCATTTCTGGATGACTCCCTTCTGAAGTCCTTCTTTGCCATATTATAAAATCTTTTAGCAAACAGGCTCATCAGTTCTTCATTTGTTGATGCAGCCACTGTCTTCTCAGCAGCCTTGAAAGCAATGATGTGTTCTCTTCTTGCTAGAGGAGGAGTTCTTTGCTCTACTGCTTCTCTGTTCTTGATTAACTGCTCATAAGATTTGAGCTTTCCCAGGAGAGATTCAGTTGAAATCTCATTCAAGTTTCTAGCCTCTTTGATTGGCCAAATCCTGGTATCCCATGAGCTTGGGAAGCACATTAGGATTTTGTCATTTACTTCTGTCAATATGATTTCTTTATCCAAGGTTCTTAGCTCACTGATGATGGAGCTAAGCCTATTGTACATCACTTCAACTGTTTCTTCTTCATCCTTTCTGAAGTTTTCATATAGTGTGATAAGATTTGATCTTCTATCTTTCCTCTCATCTGTTGAGCCAGCAACCATGTGATTTAGTGAATCCCAGATTACTTTTGCAGAGGTGCACTCAGCCACCTTCTGAAAGATGTCATCTCACATGGTCTGAGCCAATATGGTCATAGCTTTGGCATCAACAAGCTTTAGCTTTTTCTGGGCTTCTGAGGCTGTAGATAGTGTAATGGGACCTGACAAATAAAATTGTATATATCTTCATCAATAGAGTTCATATACAATCTAATTCTTGCCTTCCAGATGGCAAATCTATTTAGGTTGCACACTGGAGGTGTGGTGCTTGCATAATCTATGTCCTTTGCTGTAGCTGTGTATAAAATCTAGATGGAAATAAATAAAATAAATGTGTAGATCTAACAAAGGATATTTGGTTCAAGGGTTAACTTGTCCAACCAAAGTAACCTGCTCTGATACCAATTGTAAGTGAGGGTTAGATATCCAATACTCTAGAGGGGGTGAATAGAGTATATTTAAAATTTGTTAGGTCCCTATAAATGTCCTGTTACAGCTTTTGTTGTAAACTGAAAAGGTGCAGTAATTAGGAAACTGGAAAATAGAAAATAATAAACCTAATCACAGCCACATAGCAAGAACAAAAAGAAAAAGATAGGCAACCAGACGACACAAGAATATTATAGTGGTACATTCACTCTTCTACCACCCTGGTAGGAATCCACTCAGGTTTTTGATCAGGTGCTCTGTCACCACAAGATCTGCTTCAGGTAGATCTAGAAACCCTTTAAGCTTTTGATCAGGTGCCTAAAAACCAATAGGTTTTTGATCAGGTGCCCTATCACCAATGAGCTTTTGATCAGGTGCTCAAAAACCAGGAATCACTTTTGAAGGGAGATGGCAATCCTTTATACAGGAGGGAGAAGAGAGTGATGGAAGTCTTCACTTTCTCAAACAACTGAGAAGACTTTGTGGATTCAAGGATGTTGTCAAAACTCCCCCTGAGATTGAAAGGTGTTCGGGCTGGGAAGCTTTGCACAGGGTGATAGGCCTTCAGACTTTGAGCCTTGACCAGAGGAATCTTCAGGAGCTTCTGACTGATATGTTGTTTGTTGTCCTTGAAGTTGTCCTGCAGAGATAAGGAAGAAGAAGACTCTTCATCTTATTTGATTGTTCTTCTTCTTCTTATAGATGATCTGCTTCTTTCCTCTGGCTTCAACTTTGTGTCTGAATCCTGAGAGAGAGAGACAAGAGAATGTATGATGCATACTAATTTTATTTGATTGCCTCACTGTGTGTTCTCTGCATGTGTCCTGAAAAACATTTGAATTCCTTCTGACTGTAATGACTAATTGATTCCCGAGAATTAAGTGCTTTGGGAATCAATTAGCATTAACTCCTGATTAATTCCATAATTAACGTGTTCTCCAAAAGGCTATATTCGCGAGAATGGATGACATTAAATCTGATTGCTAATCTCCATTAATTAAGCCATAATTAATGCTGCCAGCTGTAACTAATGTGTTGGAATCCACCAACTATAATCTTCTAGAAATAGTCGACCAGAGCTCGTAGATCGTCGAGCTCAATTTATATTTCGTCGAGCTGAGAAACTGTCGAGTGCACCGATCGTCGACCTGAGTTCGACGTTCGTCGAACTCAGCTGGATTTCGTCGAGCTGAAGTTCTGCTGATTTCGTCGACCTGCGTTCGACGTTCGTCGAACTGAGTTCGATTATCGTCGAACTGATTTTCTGATAGCTTCAATTCTGGAATACTGGAATTTGTCGACACAAGTTGATGTCTACACAATTGTTGTTGGTGTCGACACAGTTGGTGTCGACAGATGATCTGTGTGTCGACAACTTCTTCTGGTGTCGACACAGCCTGGCTATCTGGTGTCGACACAATCTTGCTGTCTGGTGTCGACACAATCTTGCTCAAGTGTCGACACAACATTTCCCAAGTGTCGACCCAGTCTGTCTGGTGTCGACACAGACTTTCTTCTAGTGTCGACACAATCTTGCTGAGTCTTTGACAGGCTGTTGTAGGCTGATCCATGAGATGTTGACTCTTGGCCTAGAGTATAGAAATAAACCTATGACCCTGGCTATACTTTTTGGGTCAGTCTAAGCAAACCTAATAGTGATCCTTACCCAAATCGGAACTAGGGTTCCAACATACCCCCCCCCCCCCCCGGACACCTATAAATAGAGGGGGTAGGTAGGACATAAGTATGTTGTTGCGCTTTCGAACCCATAGCTCGCGAGTATTTGTTTTCCTGCTCGCGCGCTACGACTTTACCTTGTTCCTCTCTCTTCATTATTCTACCTTGTTTAAAACTCACAAGATGGTTGGAGACGATGCCAGTGCTCGCTGCCAAGCCCATGCCGCCAACTTTGCGGATGCGGCCTTCAAGAAATCCATTACGACAGAGCGTGATCTACAGAGTTTTAGGGAAAGGCTCTTGCCCGAAGGTTACTCGGCAAGGCTTCCTAGTCGCACTAAGCGACTAAACACATACATAGAGGGCGTGCTGGTCCTTCCCCTCCGCCAGTTCGACGCCGGCCTACGACTTCCCCTATGGCCGGAGTAATGCGAGATTTTTTGCTACTTCAGCATCATCCCAGTGCAGATTAACCCTAATGGTGTCACGATCATCATGGGGTTCCTTTGCTATTTGTGCGAGGAGAGGGTCGCCTTCGACCTATCTGTCTTCCGCAAGATATTCGCCTTTGCCGCGACTACCGAGGGCGTGGTCTACTTTTGCAGCCACGTCTGCACTATGGTGGGTACGGCGAATAAAGTCCACCGATGGAGCGAGCTGCTAGTCATCGTCGAAGGTGACTTTGATGGTGTTCTGGGGAGGCCGCACCAACCTGCCGACGTCATCTTCCTCCTGCCAATATTGGAGGGCGTCCGCGAGCAGTTGGTGGAATCGTTCCGAGGTCGCCGGCTCGATGTCATCTTTTGGCGACTAAACGCCAACCACTTGCTGGAGATACATTCCAAGGAGAGTAAGCTTGGGCGAGAATCACTTTGTTTACATACTCGCCGCGATAGGGGAAGCTCAATGCTAATTTGCTCGCCATTTTTGCAGTTCCGTGCGAGCTCCCGGAGAAACCACTCCCTCCGGCGAAGGAAATCACCACCTCGAACCGCGAGGCCAGCTCGCCGGCTGATGTCGGCGAGAAGAAAAGGATAGCCAAGGGCATGGGGAAAGCCAGGTCGTCGGGCCCTGCGACCAAGAAGGCGAAGGTGTCATCTCCGCAGCCTGACGACCAAGAATCGCCTCCACCAGATGCTCGGCTTCCGCACTTCCACCCTAACTTCAACATGTGGCGAGAGGTGGTGGACGCCTATGGTCGCCCGCTGGTGACCTGGTCGGCGGATGAACATCTGGTGACACTGAGCACCAACCTCCCCTCGTGGTCGGCGGATTGGGAGGATAAGGGGGAGGCCTTCGCCGTCCTCCACGCTTTGTATGGGCGGGGCGACGCCGAATCGATGCTGGACCTAAGCGAGGAGGAACTCGCCCAGCAAGCATCTTGCGCACTCGCGCGAGCCGTCAAACTGAATCATTCTACGGTGAGGAAGATGCTGGAGAGGACCAAAGCCTTGAAAATCGTCAGCAAGAAGGTGATTGATCTCGGCATGGAATCCGCCCGCTGGCGAGATTATGAGGTAAGTCGCCACCTGCGTGCGATGTTGAAGTTGTAGGTCTTGGATTCTTTTTGCTGATTCGCCGTTATTTTTTCAGGCTGACGAGATAAAGATGGCCAAGAATATCTCTAAGTACGAGGCGAAACTCTCCAAGTCTCAGGCTGATCTAGAGGCAGCCCAAGTCCGCGCGGCTGAGATGGAATCTCGCTTGGCCCTTTTAGAAGCTAGTGCGAGTTCTTCTGCGCCTCAGCCGTGACCGGAGGACGATCCACATTACGCTATCAAGGGATCTCGCGTTTTATGGGAGGAGAGGTTGTCGGTCCGTCGCGAGATAGCCCGCGCGGCCGGTAATGTGGTGCTCGCGAGGCTGTGGATCAGCGGGAAACTCGACGAGGGGGAGAAGCAGTTCACCGTGGATGAGCTTATCCCCGAGCTGCTCGATGAGGCAACAACCTCGTCAGATCGCATACCTTCATCCTCGTCGGGCTCCAGCAGCAGCGGCAGTGGCAGCAGCAGCGGTGGCAGTGGCAGCGGAGGAGGAGAGCAAGGAGAGCGGCGATGAAGAGGATGCTGACATCGGAGATGAGGAATATCGGCCTGATACTGGCGACGACGAGTCCTAGTTGCTCTTCGATATTTGTCATACTCGCAAATACCAGTTAGCGACATTTTGTAACAGATACTATTGTAACTTGCATATTTTTTGAAAAATATAAATACAAATCTGAATTACCATGTTGCGTTGTCCTGCTTTCATACTCGCTTGATGATGATACTCGCTAGGCTTATAGGCTCACTTCTATCTGTGCGTTGGCATCGTTCATAGTCGCATAAATTATACTCGCATGGCAATAGTCGCTCCTCTTAACTCGCATCCCAACAAATGCTTATACCTTGAGCAGGTACTCGCCATGAATTACTCGCATGCTTGTCGTTTTATACTCGCATACTCGCACATACTTACCAGCACCTACACAACTTATTTGGTCACCAAAACCGTCATCATGTGAGGGTCTGAGCCTAATTTGTGGTTGGGAATAGTCGACACCCGGCAGGAGCCAAGCTCAACTGGGGTTTGGAATCATTCGACACCCAACAGGAGCCAAGCTCAACTAGGGATTGGAATCAGTCGACACCCAGTAGGAGCCAAGCTCAATTAGGGGTGAGAATCAGTCGACACCCAGCAGGAGCCAAGCTCAACTGTGGGTGGGAATCAGTCGGCACCCAGCAGGAGCCAAGCTCAACTGGGGGTGGGAATCAGTCGACACCCAGCAGGAGCCAAGCTCAACTGGGGGTGGGAATCAGTCGACACCCAGTAGGAGCCAAGCTCAACTGGGGGTGGGAATCAGTCGACACCCAGCAGGAGCCAAGCTCAACTAGGGGTGGGAATCAGTCGACACCCAGCAGGAGCCAAGCTCAACTGGGGGTGGGAATCAGTCGACACCCAGCAGGAGCCAAGCTCAACTGTGGGTGGGAATCAG
The DNA here is from genome assembly GCA_039583875.1 of Platanthera guangdongensis. Taxonomy (NCBI): domain Eukaryota; kingdom Viridiplantae; phylum Streptophyta; class Magnoliopsida; order Asparagales; family Orchidaceae; genus Platanthera; species Platanthera guangdongensis. The sequence goes on from CM077150.1 coordinate 236,587,995, forward strand.
TCGACACCCAGCAGGAGCCAAGCTCAACTAGGGGTGGGAATCAGTCGACACCCAGTAGGAGCCAAGCGCAACTAGGGGTGGGAATCAGTCGACTCGAGGAGGCAAGTAGTCGGTCTACAGGAGAGGAGCTCGTACAAAGATCTCGGACTACGACATCACTCCAGCGAGGATCTTGATCTCACTCGAGGAGGTCCTTGGCCAATATGCAGGAGAGGAGCTCATGCAGGGACTTGGACTTATGGGGACCTACCACTCGAGGGCTTGAACATTGGAGTCGACAGCTCTCAGTAACCTTGCTCAACTAGAGTGGTGTAAGTCGACTCGGGGAGGCAAGTAGTTGGTCTGCAGGAGAGGAGCTCGTATAGAGATCTCAGACTATGATATCACTCCAGCGAGGAACTTGATCTCACTCGAGGAGGTACTTGGCCAATATGCAGGAGAGGAGCTCGTGTAGGGACTTGGACTTATGAGGACCTACCACTTGAGGACTTGAACATTAGAGTCGACATCTCTCAGGAGCCTTGCTCAACTAGAGTGGTGTAAGTCGACTCAGGGAGGCAAGTAGTCGGTCTGCAGGAGAGGAGCTCGTACAGAGATCTCAGGCTACGGCATCACTCCAGCAAGGAACTTGATCTCACTCGAGGAGGTCCTTGGCCAATATACAGGAGAGGAGCTCGTGCAGGGACTTGGACTTATGAGGACCTACCACTCGAGGACTTGAACATTGTTGGAGTTGACGTCCCTGTTGCTACGAGAGATTTGAAAATGAATTAAGCGCATCAATATCTTTGAGAGAATCTACAAAGAGAACGATGATCTTGCCGACGTCGAGTTGGGAGGTTGGCATCCAACCCTGTTCCTGATAGTTCCTCCAGTCGGAGGAGAGATGCAATCGGGGGTAGCTAGGCCGACATGCAAGGGGGGAGATGATCTCGGCCGTCAATGCAGGGGCCGGTCTTACAAGAGCGCTTATGGCTCTGTTTGGGACAGCTCTGGCGGATTGAAAAGCTGCTGTCCGGATAGAGCTGTTTTAAAATAGATTTCTGGGGAGCAGTTTTGAAAAGCTGCAGAGTGTTTGGGTATTCTGTGCAGAAGTGCGCTCGGAATCGCCCGAGGAAGGACGTCGGGGGCTCGGAATCGCCGGAGGAAGGCCGTCAGGGGCTCGGAATCGCCAGAGGAAGGCCGTCCGACCTCTAAGCATGTTCCATCTGAAGAAACCATTAGATTTCCAAAACCTGTGAGAGAGAAAGCTATTTTGCAAGAGCAGAAGCTGGGGGGAGGAAGATTTCTGAAAAGCTGCAAAACAGCTCTGGCGGATTGAAAAGCTCTTCACAGAGAGCTGTCCCAAACACATATAAAACAGCTCTGGCGGCTGGAATAGAGATTTTCCAGCCGCCAGAGCTGCGCCAAACAGACCCTATATCCTGAGGCATCGTCCCATCGTCCGAACTGGGCTATCTACGAGAAACAGGTCGAAGGCACATTTCCCAATCCAACCACGGAAGTCTTTCTAAGCTCTACCACCTGGCCATGAGCATGCTTGCTCGAGCGAGGGGTAATGTTCATCCGAGGGTCCTCCAAGACGCACTCGCAATTAACATCTTCCCTTAGGCCTATCTTTCCCCTTTTGGCTGATGACACGGCCTTTGTAAAATAATGGGGCTGTTGCCTGATAAGAGAGCTTGGCCAGGTTGATCCTTCCTCGAACCCAAGAGATTGGAGTCCAAACCTATTCCCGCTAGTTCCTCCAGTCAGAGGAGAGATACAATTGGGGGTAGCTATGCCGACATGCAAGGTGGGAGCAGATCTCGGCCGTCAATGCAGGGGTCCGGTCTTACAAGGGCGCTTATATCTCGAGGCATCGTCCCATCGTCCGAACTGGGCTATCCAGGGGAAACAAGTTGACAGCCGGTTCCTTGGGTCGATCTTGGAGCAGAACCCTGGGATCTTGGAACACTTGAGACAAAAGAAGAATAAATAGAAGCCATGCAGTTGTCATTGTATATATATATGAATGCATGTACAAAATGAAATACATCATTGGCAGCTAGGGATAGAACCTTTTCAGGTCATCCCCGCTCTAAGTACCTCCCAGCTGCTCTCCGACCTGATCCTAGAGGTAATAGCCTCTGGTGGCTAAGGCTTCGCGGATAATAAAGGGGCCTTCCCAATTTGGATGCAGCTTGCCAACTATTGCTCCTCTTCCTGCTGCGTTCACCTTCTTCATAACCAGATATCCTGCAAGGAAATACTTCAGGCGGACATTTTTGTCGAAGTGTTTCGCTATACGCCGCTTGATCTCCTCTTGGCAGATGGAGGCCAAGTCACGAAGCTCTTCTATGAAATCCAGCGAGAGCCTTTGAGCATCTTCATTATCCAAATGCCATTCTTCACTGCCATCTCCAGCTGCTATGACTCTCGGGCTCCGAACCTCGAACTCTACAGGGATGAGTGCCTCAGACCCGTGGGATAACTTGAAGGGAGTTTCCCCCGTGGCTGAGTTTGGAGTCGTTCTCAGAGCCCATAAAACCGAGGGGAGCTGCTCCGCCCAATTGCCTTTCAAGTTGGTAACTTTCTTCTTCAGGAGGTTGATGATCAACTTGTTGGCAGCTTCCACTTGTCCATTGCTGCGAGGATGATGCACAGAGGCAAATCAAATATCCGTCCCTAATTACTTGCAGAAGTCCTCTAACTCCAAACTGGTGAACTGCGACCCGTTGTCGGTGACGATGGCGAGAGGAATCCCGAACCTGTATGCAATTTCTCCCCAAATGAAATTCCTCACAATCTTCAATGTAGTCTTGGCTAAAACTTTTGCCTCGATCCACTTGGAGAAGTAGTCGATCATGACAAGCACGAACTTCCTCTGTCTGCTGGCCTGAGGAAAAGGACCGATCAAGTCCATTCCCTAGATGGCGAAGGGCCATGGAGCAGTGATCGAGCGAAGGTGTTGAGCTGGCTGTAGTTGAAGAGGCTCGAAGAGCTGGCACTGGGGACACTTTTTGGAGAAGGCCTCTGCATCCTTTCGAATGGTGGGCCAGAAGTATCCGTGCCTTAAAATTCTCTGCTCCAGAGTGCGAGTCCCTGAATGACTGCCACACTCTCCTGAGTAAATCGCCTCCAGGACACGAGGTACTTCAATCTCTGACAGGCACCGAGTCAGAGGACTTGAGATAGTCTTTCGATATAGTTCTCCTTCCTAAAGCAAGTAGTAGGCGGCTTTGTAGTGGAATTTTCTCTGATCCCCCTCACTGGCAGGAATCTGACCCGTCGTCAGGAAAGAGACAAATGGATCCCTCCAGGATGCTCTCTGCTCGATCTCCACCATCTCCCCTTTCTCGATGGATGGTCGGAAAAGTTTCGTCATGGTCCCCCCGGCCCGGGGGCTGTACTTAGCAAGATAGTCGGCTTCTGCATTCTCCTCTCGGGGTATGTGCTCGACGAAGAAAGACTAGAACCCCCCGATCAAACCTTTCACTTTGATCAAGTATCGCTGCAGAATCGGATCGTTCACTTCGAACTTGCCTCTGATCTGGGACGCAACTACCATTGAGTCAGTGAAGGCTCTAATATCTCAGATCGCTAACTCCTTGGAGAACGCAAGCCAGCCACCAGGGCTTCGTACTCTACCTGATTGTTGGTAACTGGGAAGAGGATCTCGACTGCTTGCTCGATCCTGGTTCCCTGAGGGCTTGCGAGCACGACTCCAGCTCCCACGGATTATTCGCCTGAGGCCCCATCCACAAACATCTTCTAGGATACTGGGCTAGAAGAGCATTCCTCCCCTTCTACCTCGGCCGAAAAGTCGGTAAGGAAATCTGCCACCACCTGCGCCTTAGATGCCACCCTTGGAGAATAAGAAATGTCGAACTCGCTAAGCTCCACGCCCACTTTGATAGCCTACCAGAGTGCTCCACTCCATCCAGGATACTCCGTAGAGGATGATCGGAGACGACCCTGATGGAGTGGGCTTGGAAATACGGACAGAGCCTCCGAACCGAAACCACTAGGGCAAATACCAGTTTCTCCAAAATAGGGTATCTCGTCTCCGCCTGCCGTAGCACTCTGCTAACATAGTAGATAGGAAGCTGCCTCTTGCCTTCCTCTCGTACTAACACTGAGCTAACTGCTTCCGCCCCGACTCCTAGAGAGAGAAGAAGATCCTCATTACCCCGCGGGCCTTAGAGGAGAGGAGCTTGGGTTAGCTGCTGCTTGAGCTTTCTGAAAGCCTCCTCACACTTCGCCGTCCACTCGAATTTATGGTTCCCCCGAAGGGTCTTGAAGAACGAAAACCACTTCTCCCCTGCCTTGGACAAGAAATGGCTGAGGCCTGCCAGCCTTCCCGTCAGCCTCTGAAATTCCTTGGGATCCCTTGGCGACGCCATCTCCAGAATGGCCTTCACCTTCTCTGGATTAGGTTCTACCCCCTTGGGAGTGAGGAGGTGACCTAGAAACTTCCCTCTTCCTGCACCGAAGACGCACTTGGCCGGGTTGAGTCGCATCTTGTACTTCCTCAGAGTGGCGAAGGTCTCCACCAGATCCGTTATGTGCTCTGCGACACTTTTACTCTTGATGAGGAGGTCATCGACATAAATATCCAAGTTCTGCCGCTTCTGCTCTTTGAAGATTTGGTCCATCATCCTTTGGTAAGTTGCGCCTTCATTCTTGAGCCCGAATGGAATCATCTTCTAGATGTAGCAGTCGTCACTGGTTATGAATAAGACGTCCCAGCAGTCGGGGGGATGCATCCGGATCTGATGATATCCTGAAAAAGCATCAAGAAAACTTATCATAGGAAACCCGACGGCGGAATCAACCAGCGCGTTGATTTGAGGCAAGGGGTAGCAATCTTTCAGGCAGGCTTTATTCAACATGGAAAAATCGATACATAAACGCCATCCTCCTCCAAGCTTCTTCACCATTACAACATTAGAGACCCAGCCTGGATACTGGATCTCCGAGACAAAACCTGCCTCCAGCAGCTTCTTTACCTCCTCCCTGATCAGCCCGGCCAGCAAGGCGATGCTCTTTCTCTGCTTTTGACGAACAGGAGCCACTGCGGGATCCAGGTTGAGGCGATGGCAGGAAACATCAGCGTCTACCCCCGGCATCTCGGCGATGCTCCATGCAAAGACATCAACGTTTTCCTACAGGCAAGCAGCCATCTCTATCTTCCCCCCAAGCAGTAGGGATCCTCCTACCTTCAGCAACCTTGGCTCTCCTCCTCGAGAGATCACCTCTATCTCCTCTACCTCCTCAGTAGCAGTGAGTCCCTTCTCCTTATCCAGCAACTCTTCCAGCTTCTCCGCGTCACCCATCTAGTTGATGGTGCTGACGGCATTTAGGTAGCATTCCATGGAAGCCTTGGGATCTCCCCTGATCCTGATCTGAACATCTCTGCGGCAATACTTCAACCACTGGTGGTAAGAAGACGGAACGGCCCTGAAGTAGTTGATAAGAGGTCGTCCGAAGATGATATTATACCCACTCGGCGTATCGACGATGATGAAGCGACATCGGATCGACGTCCCCCCGAGTGTAACCAGCAGCTCCATTGCCCCCTCCACCACTTTCTTCTCTCTTGAGAAGCCAAAGAGCGGTCCATCTACAGCTTGGACCCGGGACGCTTCCACCTTAAGCCCGACGAAAGTTCTTTTGAAGATGGTATTCACCGAACTCCCATTATCTGCGAGGATTCGGTCGACGGTGAAGTCCTCGATGGCGGCTTGAATCACCAGGGCATCATGGAAGGGGTTCTCATTCCCCAGCATATCTTCCTCCGAGAAGGTGATCTCCTCCAACGGCGGCGGGGTTTGTGATGTCAAAGCGATGTTCTTCCGATAGATCTGATGGAGACTCCCCATGCAGGAAGCTCCAAGCCCAGCCCCTCCATTGATTACACCTACATGCCCACCTTCTGGGCCATGTAACACTTCCCCGTGAGTCCCCAGGTCGACTCGGTCCTCATTCCTCCTCTTTGCTGGAGCTTGGAATGCCACCTACCCCACTTGGGCCTCCTGCCTCTGTTGCTCTCTTTCTGCTACTCTCGCTTCCAGCCTCCTCCTGGCTTCCCAGAACTCGGGGCAAGCCGAAGTCCCGTTCCCCTTTACCTAATGAATATCGCAGTAGAGGGGAATCTCCGTATGCTGAGCATTGCTCGCTACTCCCTTCGGCACCGTTTATTGTCTTGGCGAGCGATGGCCATCATCTCCCTCATTCCTCTTCCTCGTCCTCCCTCTTGTCGGTTACCATTCCTCCTGTCCTCTTGGAAGTGTTGCCTTGCTGGTGCTCTCCACTGGGGGTGGTTCTCAGGGTATTGGAATCGCCTTTCCCCCCTTCTTTATTCCCAGGCCTCCACTGGCCTTCTCTCTTCTTGCCTTCGAGGCCTCTCTTGCCTCCTCTCTTCAACCCTCCTGGGTTCCTCCCTCTTCCTTCTCTCCTCTCTCCTTGGTTCTTCCTTCTTCCTCTCCACTTGCCTTTCTGGTGTCCTCCTTGACTTCGAACCCGAAGGTCCTGCTCTCCCCCTCTCCGTCGCAACCTCCCCATCTAGCCTTGCTAGGAAGTATTTGTTCTTCTCCTCTCCGCGAACGAAAGTGTTCGCCTTCTCTATCATCTCTTCGAAGGATCTCCGGGGATTGGACCCCATCTCCAGACTGAACAGACCTTACTTCAACCCGAACTTCAGGGCCACCATCAAGGTAAAGTTGTCTACCTCCTCCACCTCTAAACTCACTTCCTGTAAGCGGTCAATGTAATGCCCCAAACTCTCGTGCTGCCCTTGGACGATTTTAAAGAGGGTCGTTTCTTCCTTCTTCCTCTTCTTTAATGTCGCGAACCTCGCCATGAGGCCCCGACGCAGATCTGAGAAGTAGTATACGGACCCTGCCGGTAGCTGATGGAACCAATCCCTGGTGTTGCCCTTGAGGGTGATGGAGAAGAACCTATACTTGAAGGAGTCAAACATGTTGCGGATGGATATGATGTCTTCAAACAACTGGAGGTGTCTGACAGGATCGTCTCTAACGGAGTAGTAGGTGAGAACGGGTTCCCTGAACCCTTCTGGAACTGGGGCAGCGAGGATCTCGTCACAGAAGGGGCTCCTCCCTCCCTGGAGGTGGCGAGTTTCATCCTCGCTAGAGACATCGTACTCGCTGTAGTGTCGAGTATCTCTGCATCTCACCGGCGACATTGGATCCCGAAAGTGGACTCCCTGGCTACAAGCCGGACAAAGCTGCGACTGCATCGGTCGCTCTTCCCTTGCCCAAGCGGACTCTTTCCCTGCTCGCCTCGGCGGCGCTTCCTCTTCCACCAGTGTCACGCGACGGGGAGAAGTCATCGTGACCTCAGGGCGCTGAGCAAACCCGGCGAGAATGGTTTGCTCGATCCTCTTCACAAACTCTTAAAACGCGGCCACCATCACAAACTCGCTGCATCGCGCGGCATCTCCACCTCGCACGGAATCTCCTCCTGCTGAGTTGCCGACCAACTCTCCTTGCTCGCCACCAATTGCCATCTCACTCAACTTCCAAACTTTCCTACTTGGCTGCGATACACGCTCACCGCACCAAGTGTTGAAGCCAGGAAAAAATCCCAACCTCAGAATTCGGACCAAAGCCGCCTAAGGTAACTGGCTCAGAAGCTAGATCAGACGGCTATGGTGACTAAAAAGAAGGGACAGGTCAAACAGGACCCCAGATGTTACGGCAGGAAGGTCCCACCACATACTCGGATGCTCGAAAGGAGCAACCCCTTCTCAACCAAAGATGGCCGAATAGGGTACGAGGGAAGCTAGCTGGAAAAGTCGCAAGGTCGCGAGTTGCTCTCTAAGAAAAAGGAATCCAAAGACTCAACTAGTATTGTAGAAAAGAGGCGCGCGAGTATCCTATCGAAGATTTCAGGTGCCTCGCCTCGTACCCCTGGGGTCTTATTTATAGGAAAAACCAAAGAGCAGGGGGGTTATATTTATACCCCACCCCCCTGGCGACTAGGCGACTTTCAGGGGAACTCGCACTGGCTGGGCGAGTATCTCGCCTAGTCGCCTACCTGGCGAGTATGCGAGAGGAGCTCGCCTATACTCGCCCAGGCCTTCCGCGATCTTGCATGCTGGCTTTGACTCCTGCCTTGACTTGTTGACCTTGACTTCTGCTGACTTGGCTGTGGTAGGACCTACCCTCGACGAATGCGGGTTGTACAAGTGTTGTATGTTAAATGTTACCTATAGTTTTTAATATTTAAAAGTTCAATAGGTTGTAAAATAGGCAGTATTGTGACATGTATAAAAAATAATATTTAATTAAATCCATAATTAATTAAATATTAAAATGTGATATTTGAAATATCCCCGATATATCCCTCGATATATAAAAAACCGACATGAAAACCCAAACCGACGTGTCCCCAACATCCGACATCTGCAACATTGACAACTGTCATCTTCATCGGATCCACAACAATACCCTCCCCACTAACGACATGACCGAGAAATGACACAGATTATAGCCAAAACTCGCACTTAAAGAACGTGACATATAGTCGACTCCTCCTCAAGGTGTGCAAAACCAACCTCAAATGGTTCGCATGTTCATCCTCTGACTGCGAGTACACCAATATGTCATCTATGAAGACTATCACAAATCAGTCCAGATACTCTTGGAAGGTTCTGTTTATCAAATCCATGAATAGTGATGGCGCATTTATCAACCCTGATAGCATCACGGTGAACTCATACTGACCATAGCGCGTGCCAAACGCTGTCTTGGGAATATCACTCTCCCTTATACGCAACTGATAGTAGTCGGACTTCCGATCTAGCTTTGTGTAGACGGTGGATCCAGCCAACTGATCAAACAAATCATCGATTCTCAGAATTGGATACGGTTCTTCTCTGTCAGCTTGTTCAGCTCTTAGTAGTCAATACATAGATGCAGGCTCCCGTCATTCTTTTTCACGAAGAGGACCAGCGCACTCCAAGGTGAACCACTTGGACGTATGTAACCCTGCTCTAGCAATTCCTGCAGCTGAACCTTTAACTCTGCCATCTCCCTTGGCACCACTCTATACGGTGCACGGGATACGGGTTTCGCACCTGACACCAGATCAATAGAGAAGTTGATCTCTCACTGGGGTGGAATTCCAGGGAGATCCTTAGGGAACATGTTGGAACACCCTATTACTGATTTGGGCAAGGATCACTATGTCCTTTAGGAAATTTGTTTTGACCTCCTTGTATAGATCTAAAGGTCAATTAGTTTGAGTCTAAGGGTTAGTATTTAGGTTTGAAAGCTGCCCTCAAGACCCTCAAGACCAGATATTTCAGCTCGGGAGACTAAGTCATTTCGTCGAGCTCAGGTCGACGAATCGTCGAACTCCATTCGACGATCTCTGAGCTCACTTCGATGAATCGTCGAACTCCATTTGACGATCTCTGAGCTCAACTTCAACGAGTCGTCGAACTCCATTCGACGATCTTCGAGCTCAGATCGACGTTCCTGTCTCTAGTTTGTTTTCCTATCTCTGAGCTCAGTTCGACGATAGTTGAGCTCAGATCGACGCTTTCTGCTTCAGCCTAAGTCCAGTCGCTGAGCTCAGTTCAACGATAGTTGAGCTTAGGTCGACGTTTTTCTGGAGAGATCGACGTTTTTCAAGATTCAAATTCAGACAGTTATGGAATTATTCCCAGCATTTATTTTAAGGATCTTGTAACCGTTTCAATTAATCTGGAGCAAGTTTCAAGTGAATTTTAAAGGAATGTTTTATTGGACTTTCCTCTAGAAGACAAAATGCAGTTAAGGAAGTCATTTATGACAGGCTAACGGCTATCTTGGACAGAGAAATATTCTATTCAGATCTAAGGAATAAAAGATCAATTTTCATTCTGTTGGTTAACAACAACAACAACAACAACAACAAGAAAGAGAAAGAGTTGCAGATATTCACAGTCTTAGAATTCTTACAGGAACACATCACTGAAGGAGATCAACATTCTGAAATTTCTAGATCCCTTTTGATTCCAGTGTTCAAAGGCCATTTTCATTCAAGACTCCTGACAACACACATTTCAGCTGCTGCTGGAATCATCTTTTGCCGGAGATCAAATTTTCTGAAGGCCTATCACCCTATTACAAAGCTTCACTTCCTGAACAACTCAAGATCTCAGGGGGAGCTTTGACAACATCCACTATCTTCTCTCTGATTGTTGACAGCGAAGATCAACTCATCTCTCTCTCTCTCTGCTGTAAAGGGTTTATCAAACTCCCTTCAAAATTTTGTATTGGTTACTGAGACCTTATCAAAACTCAGTGGTGGCAAGACACCTGATCAAAAAATCTGGTTTGGTTTTTGAGTACCTTATCAAAAGCCCATTGGTGCCCAGGATACCTGATCAACTCATCCTGCAGTGGATTCCTACCTAGGGTGGTAGAAGAGTGGATGTACCCAGATTGGTTGGGAAACCACTATACCTCCTTGTGTCATCTGGTTACTTATTTTCTTTTGTTTTCTGGCTGTGGTTTGTGATTGTTCTGTGATTGCTTTTTAATTAGATAGTTGATGTGTTTGCTTTATTTCATTTGCTTACCTGTTCACTTAGGAATACAACAAGAGTTGTAAAAGTTTTTAGTAAGCACCATACTCTATTCACCCCCCCCCCCTCTAGAGTATATCAGATCTAACCTGCACTTTCAATTGGTATCAGAGGCAGGTTGGTTAAAATACCAGACCCTGCAAGTTGGTTAAAATACCACACCTTAGTGGTTGCACAGGCTAACACCTGAACCCAAAGATCCCTCTAGTTAGATCTGCTTGTTTTAAGTTTGTTATTAGAATTATTTCTTCACAGAACATGGCCCAAAACAAAGATTATGCTAGCACCAGACCTCCAGTGTGCAATCTATCTAAATTTGCACTTTGAAAGGCAAGGATTAGATTGTACATGAACTCTATTGATGAAGACATTTTCAATTCTGTTTTGACAGTGTGTCCAAGACCTCCAGAAAATACAAGTACAAGTGTTGTTCCACCTCCTTCAGGAACAGATGTAGAAATCAAGAAATGGAAAGTGGCAGATGTTAAGGCAATGAATATTTTAGCCCAGACTATGTCTGATGAAATATTCCAAAAAGTAGCTGACTACAACTCAGCAAAGGACATCTGGGATAAGTTATCTGAGATAGTCTCAGGATCTGCTGATGAGAGAAAAGATAGAAGATCTCATCTCATAACCCAATATGAGAATTTCAAGAAAGGAGAAGCTGAGTCAGTAGCAGACATGTATAATAGACTCAGTCTCATAGTCAATGAGCTGAAAACATTGGACAAAGAGATCTCATTGACTGAGCTCAATGATAAAATCCTAATGTGCTTCCCAAGCACTTGGGACTCAAGGATCTGGCCAATCAAGGATGCCAGAAGCCTAAATGAGATCATAACTGAAGCTCTCTTGGGCAAGCTCAAGTCTTATGAGCTGCTCATCAAGAATAGAGAAGAAGAGCAGAAGGCTGTCTCACCAGCTACAAGAAAGGAAAAATCAATAGCTTTTAAAGCCATTGAAGATCAGCCTAAAGACAAGGTCACAGGCAATGAAGAGTTGCCAAGCCTAATGGCCAAAAAGGTTTTACAAAATGGCCAGGAAAGATTTCAGGAAAAGATCACACAGAGAGCATGACAAGCCAAGGTATGACAAATCAAATAATAAAGAAATTATTGGTTTTGGATGCAGGAAACCAGGCCACATTATGCCAGATTGTCCAGAAAATAAAAATAAGGACAAAAAGGACAGGAAAGAAAGGAGAAAAGAAAATTACTTCAAGAAGAGCAGCAATGGCAAACCCTCCTCCAGCAAGAACAAAAATACAAGGAAGGGGTTTGTTGCTGAAACCCGGAGTGAGACAGAAGAATAATCTGAAGCCTCATCCAGTTCTAGTGATGATGAAGATGATGCTGATGAAAAAGAATTCTGCATGATGGCTATCAATGCCTCACAACAAAATTCTGATGCAGAAGAATCAGAGTCAGAATCAGAGACTCAATCTGAAGAGGACCAGGTAATAAGTTCTTTTGATTTTAATTCTGAGGACTTCAAGTGTGAGTTTAAAGCACTGTGTTTAGATTTATTAAAATCTGAGAAGGAAATCATTTCTCTCAGAAATCAGCTATCTGAACACAGCACTTTTAAATCAGAAAACCTCAAACTCTCTGAGGAGTTGGAATGTTGTAGAGCGCAGATAGCCTCACTGAAAAGTGACCTATCAGAGGCCAAAAAGTTTGAAGAATCCCTCAATGGGAGAAGTATCAAACTGATGGACATCACAAGCACAGTGAACTCAAGATTCAATAGTACACTGGGCTTGGGTGCTTCATCCAGCCAACCTGTAGTCTTAATAACCCCAATCAAATTTATCTCTGATAAAGGTAAGGAAGTTGTAGAGGTAGCTAGGAATAATTCTGATTTACCTAAGAAAACTATAGTTCAACAGAAAATGTCGAACGGAGCTCAACGATCGCCGAACGGAGCTCAACGATCTCAGGCTAAATCCTCGAACTCAGGTCGACGATTTCTGAACCCTAAACTCTGTCACAGTCGATCTTCGAACGGAGCTTGACGATCTGACCCAAGATCGTCGAACTCAGCTCAGAGATCATCGAACAGAGCTCAGAGTTTTGAAAACTCTTTCAAAGGCAAATCAAGGTTCAATCCTAGAGGTTCTACATCTCAGAGGTTTAACCCTTATACTGAATGGATAATACCTCCTAGGAGATATCATCCTGAAGGCTATAAGAGTCAACCAGAGATGTCTTTTATTTTTGAATTCAAAGGTTATCAACCTAAGCCCAAGGTAAACTGTGTCAAAAATAAATAAATTGTTTTATGTGCAGGTGAAGACATATCCAACATCAAACCAGCAATGGTATCTGGATAGTGGGTGCTCAAAGCACATGACAGGAAACAAGGAGAACTTCACTTCCTTCAAAGCCAAGCTTGGACCCAAAGTAATATTTGGTGACTCAAACTTTGGACTAACAAAAGGATATGGTGAAGTCCAGATTGGCACAGTCACTTTTAAGAAAGTAGCCTATGTGGAAGGACTGAAGCACAACTTAATCGGTATCAGTCAACTGTGTGATGAAGGCTATCAAGTGACTTTCAGCAAATCCTCATGCAAGATCAAATCAGAGGACAACACAACTGTGTTGACAGGTAAAAGGAAAGGTAACATCTATCTTGTAGATTTTCTTTCAACTAAGGTAGATATATGCTTGTTTAATTCTATTTGTAGACCTAATAAATTATGGCATAAGAGATTAGGACATATAAACCTTAAAACCATTGCTAGGCTATCAAAGGACAATCTTGTTAGAGGACTACCTTCTGGCCCCTACAAGAAGGAAGGACTTTGCAGGGCTTGTCAATTAGGCAAGCAAACTAAAAATAATTTCAAGTCACTTAATAAGAGTGATTCACCTAGGATTTTGTATCTGTTACACATGGATCTCTTTGGACCCATTACAGTACAAAGCTTAGGAGGGAAATCTTATACTTTAGTGGTTGTAGATGACTTCTCTAGATTCACATGGGTGTTATTTCTGAGGAAGAAATCTGATAACTTTAAGTGTTTCACAGAGTTTCTCAAATGCATACAGAGGGAGATCAATACTCACATTGCCCTGATCAGAAGTGATCATGGGACAGAGTTTGATTCTCTTCTTATGCAAGAGTTCTGTCAGAGTGAAGGGATCAGGCACACTTTCTCAGCTCCTAGAACTTCTCAACAAAATGGGGTAGCTGAAAGGAAAAATAGAACCCTTATTGAATCTGCTACTACATTGTTGTCAGATGCTCACCTTCCTCTATCCTTTTGGGCAGAGGCAGTGAACACCTCCAACTATGTGTTGAATAGAAGTTTAATTCATAAACTGAAGGGAAAGACTCCCTATGAATTACTGAAAGGGAAGAAACCTAAAATAGATTATTTCAAAATCTTTGGTTGTATTTGCTACATTCATAATAATGATAAGAAATACTTAGCAAAATTTCAAGCTAAAGCTGATGAAGGAGTATTTCTGGGATACTTCATGATCAGTAAAGCTTATAGGGTATATAATAAATCTACTCTCAAAATTGAAGAATCTGTTCATATATCTTTTGATGAATCAAACATGTCTTTTAAGGAGAAGAATACTTCTACCATATAACCTTTGCAGGTACACTCTCTTGCTGAAGACTTGGACAGGTTACAAATTATTCAAAAAGATGAAAGCAGTGAAGATGAAGAAGACATTCAACATCTTGAAGAGAATCTTCTTGAAGAGCCAGTTATTGTACCACAATAGGAAACAACAACACAGGTTAGTGAACAATCAACATCTCCTGTTGATTTAGTAACATCAAGAGACCATCCAATCTCCCAAGTGATTGGAGACATCTCAGCTGGTGTGCAAACCAGAAATCAGGTCAACCAAAACCTGATGCACACTTGCTTTCTCTCTCAAATTGAACCTCAATCCATTCAAGATGCAGAGCAAGATCCACACTGGATCATTGCAATGCAAGAGGAGTTGCATCAATTTGAAAGGAACAAAGTTTGGGAACTAGTGTCAAGGCCAAAGGATCACTCCATTGTTGGAACAAAATGGGTGTTCATAAATAAATTGGATGATCAAGGAGTCATTGTAAGGAACAAGGAAAGGCTAGTTGCTCAAGGATACTCTCAAGAAGAAGGGATAGACTATGACCAGACCTTTGCATCAGTTGCAAGGTTAGAGGCCATAAGAATGTTCTTAGCATATGCACACAAAGGATTCAAAGTATACCAGATGGATGTAAAGAGTGATTTTCTCAATGGAGATATCAAAGAAGAATTATATGTCAGACAACCCCCAGGTTTTATCTCTTCAACTCATCCTGATTATGTTTTCAAATTGCAGAAAGTATTATATGGTCTAAAACAAGCTCCTAGAGCATGGTATGAGACCCTAGCATGCTTTCTTCTGAAAAATGATTTTATAAGGGGTAGAGTAGACCAAACTCTTTTGATTAGAACCCATAAGTCCCATACCCTACTAGTACAAATCTATGTAGATGATATTATATTTGACTCTACTGATTCAAATTTGTGCAGATGGTTTTCCAACCTAATGCATTTTAAATTTGAAATGAGTAGCATGGGTGAGCTATCCTTTTTTCTAGGATTGCAAATCAAACAACATGTTGAAGGTATATTTATTTCTCAAACCAAGTATGCAAAAGAATTGGTTAAGAAATTTGGTATGTCTGAAGCATCATGTATGAAAACACCTATGCCTACTAATGATGTATTAGATGCTAATGAACATAGGAAACCTGTTGATCAGACAACATATAGAGCAATGATTGGCTCTTTATTATACCTTACAGCTAGTAGACCAGACATAATGTTTGCTACATGTATATGTGCTAGATTCTAAGTGCGCCCTAGAGAGTCACACTTAATCTTAGTAAAAAGGATTCTTAGGTATGTAAAAAGTTGTCCAAATCTAGGTCTATGGTATCCAAAAGATTCAGCATTTGACGTAACTAGATTTTCAGATGCTGATTATGCTGGATGCAGAATAGATAGGAAAAGCACCAGTGGAACTTGTCAGTTTCTTGGTGACAGACTTGTCTCTGGTTTTGCAAGAAACAAACATCTGTGTCAACTTCAACTGTTGAAGCCGAATATATGGCTGCAGGTAGTTGTTGTTCACAAATCTTGTGGATTCAAAATCAGCTCCTAGACTATGGCTACAACTTAGAAAAGTCTAAAATATTTTGTGATAACACCAGTGCTATTTCTATAACACAAAATCCAGTCCTCCATAGTAGGACAAAACACATAGAAATTAGGCATCACTTTCTAAGGGATAATGTTGAGAAAAATAAAATTGAACTTCAATATATCTCAACTGATTTGCAAAGGGGAGATATTTTCACCAAACCCTTGGATGAAAAGAAACATACATTCTTCCTGAATCAGTTAAGAATGTTAGATGGAAGAAGTCTAAAATAATATCCAAGATTTTAAAAATATAAAAATGACCAAGACTAGGCAAATCACAATGTTTTTTCTAGTGTATAGAGTATGTTTCTGGTCTCTGAACTGCGCTCGACGATTTTCCCCAAGATCGTCGAACGGAGATCGACGATTTCCGAAATCGTCGACCAGAGTTCAGCGCTTTTCAGATAGTTATAAAATATCTTTCTTCAGGTCAGCGATCGTCGAACGGAGCTCGACGCTCTCCAATATCGTTGAATGGAAATCGACGATGTTGATGACCTTTCAGTTTTCTTTAGAAGCCCAGATCGTCGAACAGAGTTCAACGATCTTTCCTTTTCTGCATTGAACCCTAATATAAAACTCATTTTTCGGCCATCGTTCTGCCTTTGCGCTTTCATACTCTCTGCAAAATTTCTCTTTCCCTCCAAACTTTTCTACACTTGGTCTTTTTTTTGTTCATTTTTGCAGGAATCGATGGCAGTTTCAGTCGCAATCTTGGCAGCTATGAAATTTGATACAGGATTTGATATAGACATGGATTCTTTTGATAACAGCAATCAGATCTTCAAGGACATTCTGGAAATTTTCAAGGACCAACAGTTAGTTACCATAATGACTACAAGGATCAAATTGGCCGCAAATGAAATAAAGGAATGGGTGTATACTACCCACAATCTGGATCAGAACACAGTGGTCAGAACCATCTCAGGAACTCAGGTATCTTTAATACCAGCTATTTTGACAGAGGTTTTTTAATTGAATTCTGGTGAAGATTCTGTTGAGCTTTCTGGAGAAGAATTTTCAATTATGCTTGAGAGGATGGGCCATTCAGAAGCTAACCCTAGTAAATTGCTTAAGAAAAATTTGTCAGTTGAGTACAGATTTCTTGCTGATGTAGTTGGGAAAGTGTTGTTGGCAAAACACTCAGCTCATGATACCATATCTAGGTATCAGCTCTGTTTGATGGGTGCCTTGGTGGACAAGAAGCAACTGAACTGGGGAGAAGTGTTTTTTTGATTTAATCAAGAAGAAAATTAACAAGAACTTTGTTAATTTTGGGAGGATTTTAGGGTTGTTTCTTCATAATTGATGCCATGCACTGCTTGTTTCCAGTGGGATGCACATCAATGCCTCCAAGAGGTTTATCTGTGCCCTATTTGGGAAATGGGACAGGCAGATTGTAAAGCCCAGCAGAGCCTCTGCAATCTCTTCTTCAGGCACAAGGACTATTTTAGTCTCTTCCCCTCAGGTTTCTGCCCCTACAGAAGACTTGCCTGCCTCATCATCTCCTCCTTCTAAACCTATTATTTCATCAACAACAATCTCATCCACCATCACAATTTCATCCCCCATTTCCATCCCATCTCCAAATTCAATCCCTTCTCCAACTCCAACATCAACTGAAGAAATCTTCCATCCACTACATCACTACCCACACATGGACACGGATTCATCATCTCATGTTCCATCATTCACTCTTCTAGATGATTCCTATATGGATGATTCTCCTTCATCACCTCTTGAGCCACCATCATCATCCACTTCTTATCAACAGTTACTTCAGGACATCATTGCTCAACCATCATTAACACCATCCATCTCCACTCCATTATCTTCCATCTCCACAATTCAAATATCTCAACCATCACTTCCACCATCCACAGTCTCTCCAACAACATCTCATGCTACTCCAACCCTCATCTCTACCACATCCATCCCTACCTCTACTCAAGTCCCTCCTGAGCAAGTAGACCTTCTAGCTCTTGCAGACAAGCTATATGAGTTGATAGCTCCAATGCTCTCACTACTGTTGGAGACCTCATTGGCTCCACTTCTGACAACTGTTCAGGAGTTGTCTGCCAGGCTATCTTCTATTCTTCCTCCTCAGGCAATCCCTTCTACTGGGTGCCTTGATCCAGTTGTCACTGAATCTAGGCAGGGGAGATGCCTTATGTAGCTGAGAGATTGTCTGCTGCAGTAACTTCAGTTCAAGCTCTAGTTGTAGTCATTATAGTGGACCTCAGGTCACTGCTGTCAATATTTGATTCTGTATACTTCAACTGCCTTCCAGACCAGCATACTGAAGACCAGCATACTGAAGATCTTACTAAGGCCATTGTGTCTATTTCCAGCTATGACCCCAGCTTAATAAGTTCTTATATCGATTCCTTCAATGTTGTGGACAGTGCTCCTTCTGTTTCTGTTGCTCCTACTGCTGTTGTTGATGTTTCTGTTAGTTCTGATGTTGTTGTTTCAGTTTTTGAGGATATGTATATGACAGAGGCAATTGTTTTTGAGCCTACTGTATCTGAGCCTATTGGTTCTGAAATTTCTGTTTCTGAACCTGCTGTTATAGCTCCTTCTGCCAGTGTTGCTTCTGCTCCACTTCCTGCTGCTGCTGTTTCTCCTGTTGTTGTTTTTGTTGTTTCTTCTGCTCAGTCTCAACAACAGAAAGAATATATCAAAAGAATTGATGCATTGTATGATAATCAAAGTTCAGACAGTGATCAGTTTAGGACTGACTCTGATGATTCCTCTGTAACAATTGCAAGGAAAAGGAAAGCAAGAAGCAAGGCCATAAAGAGAGTTCCCCTAGAGAAGGTTAAAGATACAAATGATATTCCATATTATATATTACATGATTGCCCTATTATAGAACCATGGATGCAGTACTCTAGAAATCAGCTGAAAGCCATGAAAAAGAAAAGGAAGTATGACAAAGGATCATCTCATTTCAATCCTCCTCCTCCTCCTCCTCCTCCTTCACCTGATGCAGGTACAGGTGGTAGTTCTGCCTTTCAATCTACTGCTAGAAGTCAAAGTTCATATCAATTTCAAGGAAGACCTCAGTAGAGAGGAAATCAGCCAAGAGGTTACCAGTCCAGAAGAGGACAGTACAGAAGAAATCAAAGAGGACTCAGAGTGTATTCCAAGCAACATCCTTATCAAAGGGAAGGACAAGGTTCCTCTTACACTACTTCTGGTCCCTTCCCTTATAAGCTTAAAGATCTAGTCTCTTCCAGAGCTCCTCCTAATAATTCTTCAAACAGATATGAGCCTCCTGTTCCATTTGAAGACCCAGAAAATAATCCCACTTCATGGACTGCCAGAATGAAAGAGTTGGCTGCACTAGACCAAATCAAGAAGGCTAGAGAACAAGGAAAAGATACATCCAGTTTCACTACTCTATCAGATCAGAGAAAGAAATAACTTGAGAGATACTCTTCCAGCAAATTCTTTGATTCAAAAAGTTATATGAAGCTGCACCCAGAAGCTGTAGTCCCCAGGCCAAAACATCAAACTTCTCTAGGTGCAGCTGATGACAGAAGATCCAAGAAAGAAGCTCTCAACCCCAACAGAGAAATAGTTCTCATAAAGAGCAAGGAAAAGGAATGATTCTGTAAGATGACAGTAAATTTGTTTTCTGACTATCTGTGATAATGTCTGTGTTTCTATAATGTTTTGTTTGTTACATTTCTGCATTGTACGTTTTTATTTTTTTCAATGTCTGTAAATAGTAATCCTAACCCAAATAGGGGGAGATTGTTGGAACACCCTATTACTAATTTGGGCAAGGATCACTATGTCCTTTAGGAAATTTGTTTTGACCTCCTTGTATAGATCTAAAGGTCAATTAGTTTGAGTCTAAGGGTTAGTATTTAGGTTTGAAAGCTGCCCTCAAGACCCTCAAGACCAGATATTTCAGCTCACGAGAATAAGTCATTTCGTCGAGCTCAGGTCGACGAATCATCGAACTCCATTCGGCGATCTCTGAGCTCACTTCGACGAATCGTCGAACTCCATTCGACGATCTCTGAGCTCAACTTCAACGAGTCATCGAACTCCATTCGACGATCTTCGAGCTCAGATCGACATTCCTGTCTCTAGTTTGTTTCCCTATCTCTGAGCTCAGTTCGACGATAGTTAAGCTCAGATCGACGCTTTTTGCTTCAGTCTAAGTCCAGTCGCTGAGCTCAGTTCAACGATAGTTGAGCTCAGGTCGACGTTTTTCTGGAGAGATCGACATTTTTCAAGATTCAAATTCAGACAGTTATGGAATTATTCCCAGCATTTATTTCAAGGATCTTGTAGCCGTTTCAAATAATCTAGAGCAAGTTTCAAGGGAATTTTAAAGGAATGTTTTATTGGACTTTCCTCCAGAAGACAAAATGCAGTTAAGGAAGTCATTTATGACAGGCTAACGGCTATCTTGAACAGAGAAATATTCTATTCAGATCTAAGGAATAAAAGATCAATTTTCATTCTGCTGGTTAACAACTACAACAACAAGAAAGAGAAAGAGTTGCAGATATTAACAGTCTTAGAATTCTTATAGGAACACATCACTGAAGGAGATCAACATTCTGAAATTTCTAGATCCCTTTTGATTCCAGTGTTCAAAGGCCATTATCATTCAAGACTCCAGACAACACACATTTCAGTTGCTGCTGGAATCATCTTTTGCTGGAGATCAAATTTTCTGAAGGCCTATCACCCTATTGCAAAGCTTCACTTCCTGAACAACTCAAGATCTCAGGGGGAGCTTTGACAACATCCACTATCTTCTCTCTGATTGTTGACAGAGAAGATCATCTCATCTCTCTCTCTCTCTGCTGTAAAGGGTTTATCAAACTCCCTTCAAAAGTTTGTTTTGGTTTATGAGACCTTATCAAAACTCAGTGGTGGCAAGACACCTGATCAAAAAATCTGGTTTGGATTTTGAGTACCTTATCAAAAGCTCATTGGTGCCCAGGACACCTGATCAACTCATCCTGCAGTGGATTCCTACCTAGGGTGGTAGAAGAGTGGATGTACCCAGATTGGTTGGGGAACCACTATAGCTCCTTGTGTCATCTGGTTGCTTATTTTCTTTTATTTTCTGGCTGTGGTTTGTGATTGTTCTGTGATTGCTTTTTAATTAGATAGTTGTTGTGTTTGCTTTATTTCATTTGCTTCCCTGTTCACTTAGGAATACAACAAGAGTTGTAAAAGTTTTTAGTAAGCATCATACTCTATTCACCCCCCCCCCCTCTAAAGTATATCAGATCTAACCAGCACTTTTAGAACACATCCGCAAACTCTGACATGATAGAAATGTCACTCAAAGGGGACTTCGACTTTACAACCTCCAATAGTATGAAGAATAACTCTGCGCCCTTCTACACCGCTTTAACCACTTGGAGAGCAAACATCAGTATCTTGCTCGATCCTTGCATACTAGCGAATTTTGTCTCGTATTCAGTACCCTGTCCTAGTTTGATTTCCTTCGAGTTGCAGTCAATACATGCATGCTGATCCGAAAGCCAGTCCATGTCAAAGATAACGTCGAACTCGGATATCAGCAGTACAGATGCTTCCAACTTAAAATCACAATTCCCTATCTGCACCTGAACACATCAGGTCCTATCCGCACGGATCAAGCATCTGCTAGGCAGCAAAACATCCAATCTATTAGTTGATAGAATGGAAGGCACTCCGATGCGCAATGTGAAGTCCTTAGATAGAAAGTAATGAGAACCGCCTGTATTGAACAGTGCTCTCGTCGGATAGTCCCAAATTAGGATAAAACCTAATTCAAACAAATTAAGGAAGACACAAGGTAACAAGTATATAAAGCAGTAAAAACTGTATACTATATCGTACTTGTCACCACATCATTCTGTTTTATTGCATCCTGTTGGCCAAGGTTGTAAACTTGAGGCTGTGTAGGAGTATAATGGGAAGCTTTTGACTCCACCGCTTTCCCCTTTTCAACATAAGATGATCATATCTTCTTCTCAGTCTTCGGCGGGACACTGCGAATCTCTCTGGCGTAGTGCCCCGCCTTGTCACATGTATAACACACAAATGGGCCACGACTCGAAGTAGCTCCAGAAGTAACGATAGGAGGGGCTGGTCCAGATGACCTAGCCTTCTTATTCCACCATTCCACAGAACCTAGACTTCGAAGAGGTAGGCACTTTGTACTCTGGCTTCTTCACAACCAAGTCCTTCTTACTTTGCATTCTCCTCATGTCGTGATCCAAAGATCGGGCAGTGTTTACCAAAACCTGAAAGCCATGCGCCATCGGTCCTGAGAGAAGCAACCTCAGGTCATCCCACAATACTTCATAGAATTTGTTGGTCTTTCGCTCCTAGTCTGCAAACATGAAGCCGACCTACCGCCCCAACCTTGTAAACTCATGTAAATAGTCGTCAATTGAACCTTCTCCCTAGGCCAAGCGCCGAAACTGATTCTCCAGTGTAATTCTCTGCATAGAAGGGAGGTACCTGGGCAAGAACAGTCTCGAGAACTCTTCCATCAAAACGTCAGATAGTTGCTTGCTAGCAAGATGGTGCAACTCCACGTCATCCCACCATAGCCTTGCCTCTCCATCCAGTAGGAAAGTGGCTATGGTCACCTTTTGTGCTTCATCCGTCTCTATCATCGTCATGGTTCTCTTTATACGGGAGAGACAATCATAGTCCTGAGTCGGTGAGTCCACTCCCTAAAATGTACGAGTATTGAAGCTCATCGCATGCTTCATCTGTTTTTCAGTTGCTCGCTTTGGCGCCAAAAGCTCAGCAGGCACTTACCTCGCCTCCACTAGCTCAACTATAATAGCCTGTATATGGGCCACCACAGGGCGTACTTGCTCTCTTGGATGGGCATTGATCATAGTGAACACAGCTTCCGCAACTAAAAAGATTGTCTCGGTAGAAGGAGGAGGTGTAGGCACCTCCGCCGGTGCATTACTCTCTGCAGAATGCTGATTTTGGGACTGTTCAACACCACTTCTGGTCACCTATAGTTGCACCACATGCACTATAGTGACTAAAATATATATATAACAACAAACAAAGGAACGCTCAGGTTCCATAAACAATGTTTTTAACGTGTTACATGTGTGTTTTTCATTTGGACATTCATGGGTTATTTTTATGTTCTAATATCAACATACATGAGTGCTCACAACCCCTTAAAAGGAATTCGACTACGAATTAAAATAAGAAAGAATGACACCAGAGTCTGATACCAAATTAGTGATGAGAAGTGGAAAAACTCCATAGTTAAGCGTGCTCGAGCTGGAGTAGTACTGGGATGGGTGACCTCAGTCCCCGTGTTGTACGCTTAACTGGAGAGTTTCGCCCATCATAGGGAGGATGTGTCCACCAACAACCCACCTGGATGGAGAGGGGTTGGGGTGCTTTGGCTGCAGCCCGGACGGCCGTCTGGTGTGTTTCCTCGGTGGAAATGAGAGTACACGAGCGTGCAGGGCCAGGGACGTGACAAAAAGTGCACTTTTTATTGTAATGACCCTAGCTGATCCAACGTGACAATGCCACGGCTCCGCTCTAGGCGACGTTACCGGGATGCAGCCCAAGCACCTCAACCCCTCTCCAGCACTCTGGCAGGTTATTGGTGGCCACAACCTCCCTTTGATGAGCGAACTCCATAGTTAAGCGTGCTCGGGCTGGAGTAGTACTAGGATGGGTGACCTCCTGGGAAGTCCTTGTACGGCCGAACTTAACTATCGAGTTCGCTCATCAAAGGGAGGTTGTGACCACCAACAACCCGCCAGAGTGCTGGAGAGGGGTTGGGGTGCTTGGGTTGCAGCCCGGTAACGTCACCTAGAGCGAAGCCGTGGCATTGTCATGTTGGATCGGTTAGGGTCGTTACATAAAAGTCCTAAAATCAATTTCAATTCTCACAACCAAAAGCATGAATATAGAACATCTTGACACTGACTTCACCAAAAAAATATAAATGAATATATTCAAGAACAATGTAATTTATATATATAATTGTGACTTACAGATAGATCAATTTTTAAGAGAATTAAGAATGCAAGAAAGTTTTATTTCCCCTTTTCCCTGCACAAAACTATTTCATTTTAAACCATAAAAGTAAAATAGATTGGTCATATTCTTTCCTTTGACAAAAAAATGAGGACATGAAGGGAAAATGTGTTGTAATGTGTTTTTATCTTGTATGTGAGAACCTACACAAAAAGTGTTGTAATGGAATCAAGCTTCTATATGGAACTTTGTTGCTGTTTAGAACTGCTCCCGTCGTTTGTGCAAAATTCAAGGAATTCCTCCCTAAACCTGGCCTAAAGCTCACAACATGGATTGCATAATGTTAATTCTCATTTTAAGGGCTCCATAAAGGTCACTCATAAGGTTTTATACCACTATTCATGAAAACTCTATACATTTGTGTGAGTATAAGTATAGTCCATTATAATCTTGATAAGACTTCCTAGAACTATACAAGAGTTAATTCTCTTTATTGTGATTCATTAGGGTTACTCATGAGATAATTCATTACATAGCATGTGGCGCTAGATTTAATTCTATATAGTTATTTCTGAACTCAACTTAGGATAGTCAGTCAGACAACTCAGAAATGTGTTATTTGTTCAACATGTGATGCTCAAGAGACGGTTTGACACAAATATGAAGATTTCATACGATTTTATTTGTGCACATATACATTTCTCTGTATTCTAGCATTATGCTCAACTTGTAAGCTATTTTGATTTTTGTTACAGCATTGTAAGCATTTGAAATATTGTATCTTAATTTCTTTTAATAATTTTGTGATTTAATGGGAGTATGTGCACCAATAACCAACACATTCACTAAGGTATTAACACAACATGAGATCATTAAGATCTTCAAATTAGTTGACCAAAAATCTAGTGAACTGTTTAAACTTCTATAATTTGGTTAGTTATATGAGGTTCTTAAAATTCCCTAAAAATATTGCGGATTATGGGCACCATCAAACAGTTCATCACCTTTTCGCTATTTATCTTTGTGAATTTATGTTGATGTATGTCATGTGTAATAAGATCCGTGCGCACAAACAAGATTTATTTCTTGTAATGAACTCACTCAAATTCATTACATTACATAAAGTAGAATCAGTTACATCATCTAGCTCTTTACATATTATCATTCTTCCCCACTTATAGAGTGCACACGATATCGTAGAAAGTATAGCTCCTTTACCACATAATAGCATTTCAAAGTAGCGTGACACAAGTCATTCATTGTATTTAAGATCAACATTAATCATATATGGGTATAATGTCAATGTCGAGGATAAGATGTGTTGGATAATTAGGTAATATGTCTGTGTGTGTTAAGGCCGACTCAGAATGACTTAATGAGTTTCGTGTCATTGTAGGTCAAGGATCTACGTAGGAGATATTATAAATAGTGATTCCACATCTGATGAGCTATTGTATACTATCTTCAGTGAAGGCTCTAACATTCTCAAGGTATCATTTTTGTGCTCTGCTAGGATTTTTCTGTCGCTCTCGTTTTCCCAGTCCGCACTCCTTCGCGATTTCAGCGCCGCTCCAGAGGAAATAAAAAAAATCCAGTTGTTGTTTCTCATTTTTCGCTGCAGATCTGGAACTAGGAAGGTCGTTCTCACGTGAAGCCACCACATGCTCCGGTCATTCCCATCGCCGATTGGATCTATGTGAATCCTGTTATTACGTCGTTCCTGTTTGAGGAGTTCCTAGATCTCACCGTTTTTGGATCTCGCTAAAGGAGATCCGCCTCTTCTGGATCTGGGATGTCGTTCAGGCATTTGTGCGCCTGTTGCCAGTTGGTGAGAGGTTAAGCTGATCCCACCACTGTAGATCTTCCGCTTTTGATTTGGGAGACAAATTGTTTCTCTCTGCTACAATTTCAATGTCTTATCAACAAGAAGGGGGTTGTTGGTTCCTCTTATTAAGGGCCAAAATTCTCAGATCTGGCTTTCCTATTTGTTGGAATATTGATAGGAGGAGCAAGTTATCTTCTTCTCATTTTAGATCTGGGCGCCACTTGATCAGAAGAGATCATATTAGGATTTTTTGCAATCTATCAAACTGCATGTTGCCCTAGATCTAAGATCTATTACCTGGGTGCTTCCAATTTTCCTCTCATTTGATCCATTGCTCTAATCAAAGAGGATTCCGGTAAAGGCATCCCTATTTGGATTATTATTCAGATTAATCCTTACCTATTGACCAAGAATTTCTACTAAAACTTGAGATTTTAGTTCTCAAGAGATTCAAGGTTGACTCGGGTGCAACCTCTTGATCGAGATTTGAACTTTACCGCAGAATCTCTTATCTGCACTGAGCTTTGTTGTGAAAGTTTGCTAATCCAGATCTAGTCTTCGGCGACTGGGTTCAGCTGGAGCGGAGTAAATTATTTTTCTAGATTGAATCCAAATAACTCGTCTCTGCATGGAGAAGGTGATTTTGTTCTATTTTATATTTAGAACCAAACCAAGATGTCGAAGAAAAGCGTGTTTGATGTCCTCAAATTATAGTCCTTTGACGCATCTGCCTTCCTATGTTGGAAGTTGTATGTCCAACAGTGAATGAAAGAACGTGAGATTTTTCACACCATTCTTAGTGAATTCTGTTGGTGTTATCATGGTGATCTGAAAGTGATCAATCATATAGCCTCACTACCAACGCAATATGAGTCTATGGGGTCGCATATAAGAGCTTTGGAGAAGTTTGAAAGATTTGGGTTGTTTTTGCTCATATGTGATATGAGTGAAGGACCAAGACTATAACGTTCTGGATGTGGAGGATTTTCATTCTGGGACCTATATTGTGAATATGGGTTATCAGGTAAGTGACCAAAAGACTCCAAGGAAAATGCATTGAGTATCACTTAAGGCTTCAACGAATGAGTTGGAATTCATCGAATATCGTCATGATAGACTCATCGTATATGTCTTAGGTTCGTCGAGTATCGTAATGACATTTTCGACGAATTAGACTTATTCGTCAAATATCATCGATTCGTTGAGTATCCTCAATTTGTCGAGTATCGTCGATTCGTTGAATATCGCCTTAATACTTGGACGATTTGCTCTGTCTTGATTCGTCGATTATGTTCGTGTTATTTTGAGGAATAGCTTTTGATTTTTCGAATATCGACGTGTATACTCAATAAATTCTTTTTCCTCCAATTTAATTCCTTTATGTTTGGTTCGTCCTAGTCTACTAGTATTAGTTGGCTCAGTCCTATGTGTATATACGATATGTACAATAAATTGAAGCACTTACTATTTTTCTGACCTAACCGAGCGAGACAGGTACGACGATCTTCTTCCGGACGGAATAGTTCAGCCTAGGTCGTGAAATCTGATATCTCCACCGATCGTTTGTCATTCTTCTACTTCGCCGAAAAGTGTTTCCTATGAATCATCATTGTCGTTGTCGCCTATCCCCTAATGGTTCTAGTAATCGTGCAGACGTTGAGGGCATACCTTCTTCCAACCTAGATCTTGTGCGACAAGAGACTAAGGGTTCTCTGTACTCATGTGGATATCCGTAGAGACGTAGACACTATTCTACTTTCGGAACTCCGTCCGTTAGCATTTGTTGGATTTCTTCAGAGCACCTTGGTTGAGTATCGACTCAATCACGCAAAGGTATAAATTATTTATAGCATTGTCACTTCTTGATTAATGTTCATTGATAGATTCGAATTTCTTTTGGGTTTTCTTGTTCCTAATTCCATTGTGCACAAATGTTGTGACGTATAGCAAAACCCAACAAATTCACCATGACTCGTGAAGATGTGGAAGAATGTCACTAGAGCAAAGATGAAGATTTTTGCAGGGATTATCTTCTGAATTTCCTGAATCCTCGCCTTGCCATGACCTATAGACCGCATGAACGCACAATTCCAGCTCCTAAAACTGGATAATTTACATCCCAAGCTAGAAAATGAATTGTCTAAAATGTCCGATAATTATTTTATAAGTTTGATTTTTAGCAAGCTACCTCCTGAGTGGATTACCTTCAAGTCTGAAATGCACAGATTGAAGAAGAAGAAGGAGGAATCTCGACAAAATACTATATACATGTTGGTCGATATCTCAGATCTCAAGTCCTTTATAGCTATGATTAGGAGTAGTCACCGCGGTGCATGTTTTGAGTGGTGGCTAGACAGCGGTACTACCTATCATGTAATAAATGATAAAGGTATTTTGACTGAGGTCATGACAGTCTAGGAAAAGGTGGAGAACTATAATGGAGTAGAGACCGTTGTGGCTCATGATGGGACATCAGAGCTGGTCCTCTCTTTAGGCAAAACTTTAATTTTAAAACATGTTAAAGTAGTATAAAATTTAACTAAAAATTTTACTCTCTATGAGTTTGCTAGATAAGGCTGGAATGTCGTTCATAACTTTTAATAATATAATAGTTTTAACAGTTTATTTATGTTATTTTGGTTGTATATATATGATCAATGATATGTATAAACTTAGCTTAGACAATGATAATATTAACCAAATAAGTTCAACAATAATTAATCCTAAGTTATTACATAATATTGTTGAACATGTGAACTATAAGAAAATGCGAGATCTAGTTAAGAGTCATAACATCTCGTTAGATCTATGTATTTGTTTTGATAAGTGCGAGGTGCGTGCACAAATTAAAATCGCTAGAAACATTTACATGTCAATTTCTAGAAACACACAACTTTTAGAATTGATACATTTTGACCTATGTGATTTCTGAAGTCATGTCACTGTGGTGGAAAAAGTATCTCATTATCTCTATAGACGATTATTCTTGATATTGTCATGTGTCCATATTGAAATCAAAAGATGAAACATTCGAGATCTTTAAGATCTTAAAATATCGGGTAGAAAATTAGTTATTTAAATTTAAATATTAAGAGAGTTATAAGTGATCGAGAAAAAAATACAATATAACTGAGTTCAAGGAATTTTGTCTCTAAGGGTATAATACTTGAAACCACTACTCTTTGCTCACCCCAGTAAAATGGTATTATTAAGCATAGGAATAGAACTTTGATATAGGTGTTAAATTCTACGCTGCTCACAGCCAGCAGGCCAAATTATTTTTGGGGAGAAGCAGTCTTAATTGTAGATCATATTCTGAATAGAGTGTCTCATTCTCAGCTCACTTCAACTATGTAAGAGCTGCGACACGACCATCCTTGTCAGTATGATATTTTTAAGACTTGTGGTTGTATTACTTATGTTATAATACAAGACCTTAAGAACCTTAAGGTGAAACCTATAACGACAACATGTGTTTATCTAGATAGTGCAAAAGATAATGCAGTTTACAGTTTCTGGATCTATCCACTAATATAGTGATAAAATCTAGAGATGTTATAATATTTAAGAATAAATTTATCAAAGATCATGACCTAACCATCTCTAGGTCTACTAATGTGATTTCAAAATCTACTATATCACATGAAGCTGGCCCTCTGATACTAATTCCCAACATTTAGAGGTGGAACCTATTGTTCTTAGAGTATCTATAAGAGATAGAATCCCTAAAGATTTTGTTGAGAATTTCAACACCTACCACTTAGAGGATGATTCATTCTCCTGTCAGGAAGCAATGAGATCTAGATAGTCGTTAATATGAGCAGAAGCCATCGATGATGAAATGAACTCACCACTGTAAAATAATGCTTGACACATAGTTGACCCGCTGAAAGGAGCTAAAATCCTGGGATGTAAGTGGGTTTTAAAAAAGAAATTACACTGTGATGAATCTATACCCAAATATAAAAACGTTTAGTGCCTAAGGGTTATAAATAGTAGATGGAATTGACTGTTTTGATGTTTATTCGTTTGTATGTCACCTATTAACTATTAGGATTCTTCTTGCTTTAATTTTTATTGAGAACCTTACAGTTCATCAGATGGATGTGAAATAACCTTCATAAATGGAGAGCTGAATGAAGAGATCTATATGACATAACTTGAGGGTTATGTACATAAAAATAAAAAAGATAAAATATATAAATTAGATAAATCAATCTATGAACTTAAGCAAACGCTTAAGATGTGACACATGAATCTTGAACAAGTAGTAAAGAGCTTTAAATTTCAGTCCTGTCTCTCTGGTAAATGTCTTTATCACCGCTCAATGTTAAGTAAGACAATCAACATATGCCTATATGTGGATTGGATGTTGATTATGGAGTCAGATCTTACTATAGTGAGGGATATTAAATATACACTTGCAAAATCATTTGACATGAAGAAACTTTGTCCTGTTGATGCCCTACTATGTATGAAAGTGAGAATGGACAAGGATCGCATCACTCTTAGTCAAGCTCATTACATAGAGCAACTTCTTTCTACCTAGGGCTATAAAGATTATAAGCCAGTGGAGACATCATTTGATCATAATGTTAAGTTGAGTCCTAATGTGGGGACCAATGTTGATCAGTAAACTACTCGAGAATAATCGGTGATCTCATGTACACCACACGTTGTATAAGACCGGACATTTCCTTTTTTGATGGCATGTTAAGTCGTTTTACCAGTAGTCCAATCAAAGAGCATTGTGATGCCTTAGATAGACTGATGTGATACATGAGAGGCACTAAATATCATGCTTTGTGTTATATTAGTTACCCTCATACTATGGATGAATACTTTGATACCTCATATTGTTCGGAAGTTGGGAATAACAAGTCTACTAGTGGATTTATATTCACTTTAGGTGGAGCTGTCATCACATGAAAGTCCAAAAGATAGACTTGTATAACTTTGTTGTCCATAAAATTTAAGTTATTTGACCTAGCCTCAGTTGATAAAGAGGTAGACTAGATTAGAAATCTGATTCTAGAAATTCCATTGTCTATATTACAAGTCAATTCTTTGAGCTTGTTTTATGATAATCAAGTAGTAGTTCAAGTTATTAAGAATGCACTCTTTAATTCCAAGAGGAGACATATATGACTTAGACATGCATTGCTGAATTATCTAAAAGAACAAGAAATTATCTCTTTGATCGATGTGTGTTTGAAGGATAATCTTGCTGATCCATTAACAAAAGAAATGCCTAAAGACAAGTTAGTCAAAATAGTGGGAGAATTAAGACTCAAGGGGATTTAGTTTAGTCTTAGTTTAAGGTTAGGCGATTCAGTTTGGGTTTGTCCAAATGTTTTGATTTTTCTAATTCCTTTGTCAAAGCAAGCATTTTGTGCTCCGCTGATGTTCGTGGTTATTGAGTACGAATCAGGTGAGTTTTTTCATTTCAAATCTGATGGTAATAACTTTATCGGGATTTGTCTTTCTTACATAAGAGGTAATGTTATTCCATATTTGATAGCACGACCTAACTCGGATTGGCCCTTATTTTGTTAATTTGTTCCATTCCAAATTTGATGAGTTTCAATTAATTTTAGAAGAACAGTAACCGTGACATTCCAAATTGGAACACAAATATAGTTGTGGTGTCTAGAAGTCCATAAGATCATTTTATTAGAAATAGATAATGAATTCTAAGGAAGAATCTATAATACTCTGAATAAGTATCCTCCTAGGTAATTGTAAAGTACTACGTTCTTACAGTAGAATTAGATACATGTACATTTTCAAAAGCATGAATTCATTTTTAATGAAATTTTTTTGTTGAAAATTACAAGAGATGTTGATGATGGAGGAGCACTTATTGTTTAGGATCTTGATGATGATGCCTTAGTATACATTTAAGGATGATGATAGCTAGTGTGTAATTTGATTAATGTTTTATTTCTGTTTATAGCATTGTTTAGCACTTTTAAACACTTGTTGATTGAACTATTTCTGCTCTTTTGTTGATTAGTAGCCACTAGGTATGTTGAATCTGTGCTATGATCGTACTTTAGAATGTTATGTGATGCTGCTGAGATTTATATTTATTCTTATGTGTGCATATAGTTGTTTCCTTTAAGTCTAATTTGTTTTGGGAGGTGTTTGGACACAGTTGTGAATGCTTCATGTTTGGTTGAACATTATACAAACCATCCCTTTTTTGATGTCGGGTTTACGACGGACATAAGTGGAGATTGTTAGATAATTAGGTAATATGTTCGCTCGTGTTGAGACCGTCTTGGAATGATCTAATGAGTTTCATGTCATTCTAGGGAAAGACTCTACACTGGAGATATTATAAATAGTCATTTCACTTTTGATGAGTTATTGTGGACTATTTTGAGCGAAGCTTCTAACAAGATGCACCTAGTTCATTCTCCTTTTCTATTATGAAATATATGTCTACAAGCTTATTTACTTTTTAATATTAAAAAATCATTTATCAAATTATTATGATTACTCCCAGAGTGAAGTGGCAAATTCTCTTTAAAAATCATACTTTAGTAGTATTAACAATAAACCTAAGGCTCTTTTTGACACAATGGTAGAGGTCGTGAATGTCGTGGTTATGAACTGTCACTCGTGAACTACTGACCTCACATAAGGAACTTTATTCACTTTTATGTTCAACAAACATTCTATGATGGTGGCGGTCATAACTACTGTCATGCAAAACATGCATTTTATGACAGTAGTATTTTGTGTTCAAACTCATCTAAGCAAAAACATCAAGCCAAACTAAAAGCTCTATTTGGGGTGGCGATGACGGTGGGAAAACCTTTTCTTTTGGTGTTAAGATTCTTGATGGTGGCAAAAGAGCTTTCTTTAAAAATTACTTTAAGGCATTTTTTGAGCAGCTAGGACAAGGTTGCTTTACGAAAGCAACTTTTTTCTATCAAAAGTGCTTTCTCCTTTTTATTATTGCGGATTTAATGATGGCCCTCACGGATCTACTCATACCCCTTCTTTCGCGATCTGTGCTTCTTACTTTGTCACAACCCGCATTTTCACCGCATATAAAAACTTATCAGAGTAAGGGAAAATGCGCGTCATGATGCCACGTCAGCAGGGGATAACTGCGGACGCTCAGGCAGACACCAACCTAACCATGAAGAAGATCCTTTAAGTTATTTTAAGGAAAATCATTTGAGTGCAGTAGTTAGCCGTATCCCTCGGCTTAGTGACTCATCTAGTCCACGAATCAAAATATATTTATACGCTGCGGAAAAATACTTATTTAGATTGAATCTAACATCCTACATGAGTATAAACATCTCAAAGGACAACTCATGCTATGCAAGACTCTAATTTTATTATAGTAGTAAAGATAGCTTTTACGGTCGCTAAATATAACAAGTTAGAGTTTCAAATTATGCAATGCATGAAGTAATAGTAGTAGATTTTATAGTTGAAAATACCTAACATGCATTCCTAGCATAAATCCTCCAAGATGGCAAGTACTTCATATCCACATATAGAAAACTAAGCAGCTAGCAAGTATCTAAAAATAATAATTCTGTGGGCGCCAACAAACTGACACGAACCTACTAACAGAAAAGTATGTCTGAACTAGTAACTAATAAACAACAAACTATCTTGCTGAGACAAGGTAACAGCCACGGCCAACACTGTCGCCCAGAAACTCCAAAACTATCTATGATATCTGCTATTGCTCTGAACCTGAGGCATTCCAAAGACAGAACACCTCAGCAAGAAAGAACAAATGGTGGCAGAAAAATAATAAGCCAAAATAAACAAAGGTCAACAGGGGTACCAACCCATGACCAAAAGTACTGAAGTAAGGTACAAAAGAAAACAAGCATCAACAGGAAATGAGTACTTACGTGAATCGTCACGTACAACAGGAAATCACCAGACGCACGCGGCTATAAGGTGACAACATGAATAATTCGTAAGGAAGAAATACAAAACCTTTATTAGGCACCTGTGGTCGACCCTACCCAAAATAAAACACGGGCGAGGTGGTCACTCGTGGACCATTACCCAAAAACACGGGCGAGGTGGTCACTCTTGGACACACCACCCAAAAACACGGATATAAAATCCATCTAACTGCGAGGGAGTCTCATATTCTCCACTATACATCGCAGACACCCAAAAACCAGGTAGACTTCCACAGGTCACTAATGAAGGAAACAAACACTGCGGAGGTGGAATCGACTAACTCCCGCAATCAAGAAACCCAAAGAAACCACAACACAAATATCTCGAGATTTGGCTCGACAGATTCTTCTTGACATTACCAGACCCAAGACGCGGTTGATCAACCTCTAGGAGCAATTTACAATCCTAGATAAATTCTAACGCGTTTAATAACGAAAGTCAGGGCATTTATAATCATCACTAAGACACATCAGGAACGATTAACCATAACCAGACAAGATCGGGTTTTCCATGACAAAACCTTACAACATCATGCGATCGTTAAAACGATTAATCATAACAATAATTTGGAAGAATAAGCACAGAACATTTTAAGGAATGTGAAAGTATAGCTGTTACCATCAAATCGGACAAAGAGAAATGAGGGGAAATCACCACTTGCATTGTTTTTACCGGAAAAGTCCTCTGAATCACTCCACATCGTAGATCAGGACAAAAGGATGCGGGAGGAGTTGAAATTTAGACAAAAATGGTCGAAATGGAGGTTAGGGCCGAAAAACCCTAACGAGAAATTTCAAGAAACGGGGAAGAAATTACCACGAGGGCGTAGCTCTCGGCGAGAGCTTTCCAGATCTATACCCGGTTGAAGATTTCGAGCACCGGAGTATCGTCGGCGGCCACCGGAAGAAGCACGGGCGGACGACCTTTTTCTCACACGCCGCTCTGGCTCGCAAAGTAGAAGAAATTCTCGGTCGGTTTAATGATGAAGAAGAAGAAGAAAGTACTTATACTCAAACAGCAGAATAGACCGGGTTCAGCTAAAAACCGGTTTTCCGAGAAAGAAGGAACGGGCCACTCGAGTACTAGAGGAGGGGGTACTACTCAAGTACATCAAGGGATACTCGAGTACAAGAAAGGGACTACTCGAGTAGTAAGGTAACAACTCGAGTACTCGCAAACAACTACTCGAGTAGTAAGAGAGCTACTCGAGAGACAAGAAAAGACCTACTCGAGTACTCGGAAAGAACTTCTCGAGTAGTAAGACAGCTACTCGAGTACTAGAAGAGACCTACTCGAGTACTTGCAAGGCAGCTACTCAAGTACTCGAAAAGAACTACTCGAGTAGTCAGACAGCTACTCGAGTACTCGGAAAGAACTACTTGAGTAGTAAGACAGCTACTCGAGTACTAGAATAGACCTACTCGAGTAGTTACAAGGCAGCTACTCGAGTACTAGAAAAGAACTACTCCGACACGATGGTGTCGACACATTGTGTCGACACCAGACGACACAGCGGTGTCGACACAATGTGTCGACACCAGACATCACAGCGGTGTCGACACAAGGTGTGGACACCAGACAGCACAACGGTGTCGACACGCTCTGTCGACACCAGACGGCACAGCGGTGTCGACACAATGTGTCGACACCAGACAGCACAGCGGTGTCGACACAATGTGTCGACACCAGACAGCACAGCGGTGTCGACACAATGTGTCGACACCAGACAGCAGCTCAGTTGGTGATAGCCACTGGTGGAAGAGTGTGTTATCAAGGGTTGAGGGTTCGATACCCTGCGCCAACAACGCGCCTTGTTGAGAAACAGACGGGAGAGGCTTTGGGGTGTATTGGGCTGCAGCCCTGTAACGGGCCTACGGGTGGGCCAAGCTATTCAGCCCATGATGGGGTGTGGTAGCCTCTGAGCTCTAGGCCGGGCCGTTACACACTTCTTGTCGCTCGCTGGTGTTGACAGGATCATCCTATTCAATCGATGCTTCTCCTCTCCGTCCGTCACTTCTCTCCAATCACCGCTTCAACCCCATCATTTGCTTCTAATTTTCATTGATTAGGTAAAATCTTTTTCCTCCTTCTAAATACAAAATCATTCAACCGTATTTTTTCTTTCCTACTTTTTTCTCATTCCTCAAAAAATTTGAAATTGATATTTTTTCCTTCTATCTTTTGAGTCTTCTTCAAAATCTGAAATCCCTATTTTTTTCAACTTTTCTTCTTAACTGTAATTGCATATTCTGAACTTAATTCAAAATATATTATTATTTGGTAGCTGTAGTGCAACCTATAATCAAAATTAATTCTGAATAGATATCAATTGTTACATCTTTTTCTCAAAATTAGATTAACATGATACATAATGTAATATAATGAGTTGGGATTTAGGGTTTGTTTGGCGCAACGGAGTCGGTTAGAACACAACGGTTGGTGGTGGCGGTCATGAACACAATGGTTTGAAATTGCGGTCACGAACGCAAATGTGCCGTTTGGTGAAACTATGTTTGTGTTGTCACGAACGTAAACACAAATTTATTTGTTTGGTGGTATGAAATTGTGGTGGCAATTGGAGTCAATTTCCCAACATAAAAAAATAAATCTTTTGATCATCACTCTCCTCAAACATACATTCATCTATTCATTTATATCATAAATCAACTCTACCAATATGAAGATCCAAAGAAAAACATCATGGGGATCAACAATATCATTTCAATGATACATGGCAACAACTTCTAACCGAGGATTGATAGATAAGTACACTCATGCACGCATCACCATATAGAAATTGAAATCAATCACAATTGCAATAGAAACTAAAAGCCCTCCTCTCTCTACACAATTGTTCCTCCCTTTGAAATAAAAAGTAAGAATGAACAAAAAATAAGAAAATAACATGCTTGAAGGATGAAGAACCTCTGGATTGGCAGGGCTCAAGAACTAAAATTTTATCAGGTAAAGATACCATTGAAATTATGACATAAGAAAGTCGAAGATGCAAAGTTCAAAACTGTTGAAATGAGGGGACGATGACCTAGATCACGATGTGGGAATTGAAGATGCAGTGCGAGCGGACAATAGAGTAGCCGCTCACATGCCTTGCCGCCATTGTCTTGCTCATGTGAGAGGCGGAGATGATGGAGCGAGGAGCATGCTAGGGCCAACCCTAATAGGTATGCAGACCATTCACCCCAACCCTCTCTTCATGTCCACTAGCGGGTTGTTGGAGGACACAACCTCCCTTTGAAGAGCAAAACTCGATAGTTAAGTGGACAACGCGGGGACTTCCTAGGAGGTCACCCATCCTGAGACTACTCTCACCCGAGCATGCTTAACTATGAAATTCTTCCACTTCTCATCACCAATTGAGCTGGCGAGGATTGCATAGTGAAGTAAGAAGAACCTGACCACCTTCCGAGCGCATGACAGTGGGAAGTAATTTTGGATGAGTTCTTCGTGATGAGGAGAAAGGGAAATTGCGAGAAGAGGAGAAAGGGAAATCACAAGAAGAGGTATCGGGCGAGTGTGAGAAGGAGAAGAGCGAAAACAAATGCGAAAGTCATCGCCTCTGCGATCACATATACATGAAGAAAAGCATTTTCTGGCATTTCACGGAAACAAACGGCCCAGGCAAACACGTGCATGGAAAAAACATGCCCAAAATCAAAAACTTGCGCACTGCTAAAAAAATGAATGGCCCACCGAAACTGCGTGCCCAAAAAAACACGTGCATGGAAAAAAACATGCCCAAAATCAAAAACTTGCGCACTGCTAAAAAAACTAGACCGAGTGAAAACGTGCATTCAAATGTAAATGCACTCCCAAGCAAAACACACGTGTCTTGTCAAAATGCGCGCCCGAGAGAAAACACACACTAGGGAGAAAATGCGCGCACGACCAAAATCGGGCGCCCAGCCAAAAACATGCGCCCATCCGAAAACGTGGGCCAGATTGTAAACGTGCGTCCGACCGAAAACGTGCGACCAAACAAAAACGTATTCCCGGGTGAAAATGTGTGCCCGACCGAAAAGACATTCTAAGGTGAAAATGTGCCCGAGTGCGCCCAAGTAAACACGCACTTCCGGGAGTACAAGCACGCCAGATGAACCTGCGCACCCACTCGAAAACCCGCGCTCGAGCAAAAATGCTTAATTTTAAAAGTAAATTGTACTAAAAGTATCAATCCTACAGTGTGAATTGGTATGTAGCGAAGTGAAGTTAATAAAAGAGAAAAAGCTAATCCAGAGAAGAATTTTTTAGAAAACTATGTTGGAATGACTCCTCAAAAAACATCCAAAATATTTTTCTTGAAGAAGTTTTTTTTTTGAGAAAGCTCCTTATTCAAACAACCTAATAACAAATTTTACAATAACTTTCTAAATAAGAAAAACTGTCCCAAACAAAGCATTCAATTGAAATTTCTAGACTGTCTTATTTTTTGTCATTATATCTTTGTGAGTGCGACTCTAATGCCACTCCACCATCTTCCTTTTTTTATGGTGATGTTATATGTAAATTAAATATGGCTATATACAAATCCTTACTATATACAAACCAATGAAAATATAATTTTATTAAACACAAACATAATGGTTATATACAAACCAATACAAAAAAGAATTATCAACTAAAAATTAAAATTAAAGGTGACTCACTGATATCATATTATCAAAAACAATTTCTTCTAATCAAAACAAAAATTATGCAATATCAATTATATTTGTACAACCCCGTGTCCGGCGAGCAAGGTCATCCGGGTCTGGGCATATCGGGCGGAGGACAATAGGCGAGCTCGGCAGTGGAGGCGGCGAGCCCGAGTTCGGCATCCGTCGACCAGAGATCGACGCTCGGCGACCCCGAGCTCGGCATTCGCCGAGTGAGCCGCAACTCGCGTCCTCGCAGTGGAGCTCGGCAGCGGTAAGCGAGCAGAACATGCCGAGGTGGTCAAAGCTCCCCAGCTCGCCTGGATGTATGAGGTACTTTTTACCGTCTTACCCCCGCTGGTCTGCCCATAGCCCTTCAAAACAGCGGAGTTTGGATGTTGGCAGACCAAACCAGGGGTTTTCTGGTAATTTCAGGTCAGTTATTTTGGTTATTGGCAGTTCAGATTCTAAAAACTATAAATAGGACCCAAGGGGTACCCCAGAAGGCAGGTTTTTTCCAGTGCTCTCCTGCTCCAATCTTCAAGTGCTTTCTGAGGGTACCTTAGCTCGGCTTCTGGCTAAGGAGGGGAAGCGCTCTGAGATCTTCCGAGTTTGTGGTGGGACCTCCCTGCCGAGCCCTTGGGTCCGTGTCACCTTGTCTTCTTTGTTGTTTTGCTTACAGGAGTGAAGTAGGTGTGAGACCACCCCTTCCCCAAGGGCGAACTCCACAGGGGATCGAGGAATCGGTTTCAACATTTTGGTGCGGCGAGCGTGGACAGTGGTCAGTGCAGAAAAGCTTCAGCGGGTTCAATGACAGGAGGACAAGGATCTGACAGGCAGAACTCGCCGCCTCCCCCCCCCCCGCCTCTCGCAACGGTGGGGATGTTGGAAGACTTCAGGAATGAGGTGCTGGGCCTCGTCAAATTCGCACTCGGGATGCGGGCCGAGTGCTCGACCCCGGCAGCCCAGATCGCGGCCGCCCCCTCTTTGGGTGAGGACGCTCCTGGCAGGCAAGCTGGGAAGGAGGTGGCCGAGGAAGGCCGGGTGTGTGAGCTCCCCGGACGCGAGCTCTTCCCCGGCTGGGCACGCCGAGGCCGGTTCGGCGAGCTGGGCTCGCGAGACTCGCCGGCTCGCCCGGTGGGGGGAGGCAGTCCTTTCAGCGAGCTGGTCTCCTCAGC
Organism: Platanthera guangdongensis; assembly: GCA_039583875.1. Taxonomy (NCBI): domain Eukaryota; kingdom Viridiplantae; phylum Streptophyta; class Magnoliopsida; order Asparagales; family Orchidaceae; genus Platanthera; species Platanthera guangdongensis. Next base: position 236,627,389 of record CM077150.1, read on the forward strand.
TCCAGTTCCAGATGGCGGGTTCAGGGAACCCGAGATGTCCTACTACACCGGGAAGGGGGGCCCAGTTCAGCATGTCCAATGGTTCGAGGATGTGGTCTCCATCCGTCAGATGTCAGACGGATTCAAATGTCGACTCTTCGCCATCACCCTTCGGGAGAAGGCGAGGGAATGGTTCCACCAGCTACCGGCCAGCTCCATCTACTGCTTCGAGGACCTGCGCCGAGGGTTCATGCTGAGGTTCACTACCTCGAAGAAGAGGAAGAACGAGTCCGAGTCTTTGTTTCACATTAAGCAGGGGGTGAACGAGACGTTGGGTAGCTACGTGGACCGATTTCAGGAGGAAGTTACTCAGGTCCAGGAGTGCCGGGTCATAGTCTGATGATGGCCTTTACCCTAGGCCTTCAACAGGGTTTCTTCTGAATGGAGCTGAAGACAGTTCCTCCCCTCTCCTACGAGGAGTTGATGGAGAGGGCGGCGAGAGAGGTCGACGGGGAGGCATCGAACCCGGAGTTTGCAAGGAAGCTGGCCAGGTGGGCCACGGAGGAAGAGAAGGAGTCAAGAGGAGGGAAAGGACAGGAGGAGAGAAGAGGGGAGCCTAGGCAGAGGGAGCAAAGGCAGCTCCAGTAGCAGCAGCAGCCGAGGTGGGGTGATGCTTAAGATCACGACAGTGAACGGGTCGCACAAGTAATATAAAATGGGGGTTTTCCCAAGTATCGATCTCACAAGGAACACAAATAGGTGGAGTTAATTTCGAGGAGGACTTGAGATTGAAGTCCTTAGGTCGGCGGTAACGATGGGGGCTTTGATATTTGCGGAAAAAGAAAATAATACACTAACAACTACTCCTATGCAACGCCACTATGCGATGCTTCACCAGGCGGGATGGAAGACTAGTCGGGCCGCTATGCACCGAATCATTAGGTGGATGGGCGAGTAGGCTTGCGGATGAGGTGATGAGAATGGCGGAATGAGGGTCGAAAGCACCTCTTCGCTATGCACGCCACTAACAATTGCTAGTGCGACAAGGATGGATGGTGGTAGATGGAATATGGCGCACCTCAAGAAATTAACAAAAATAAGATATCACATAGACATGATTTGATACAAATGTATATCAAAATAAGTACAACTTCATCATACACAAGAGATCAACTATACTATTCAACAACAAGAGAAGAAAAGTGTGTGAAATCGACCGAATCTGAAGCTTTGCTGAGGATTCATGTTTGGAATCGTCGGGTTGTCAATCCGCATCCAAGCTCGGTCCGCAACTGCGTCCGGGGTAGAGAAGGGATGTCACCACCTTCCAATGGCCCGTCTTCTTCGTGTCACAATCTGGTGGAGGATGGCACAACTTCCCCTTGCTTTATGGAGAAAGCTAGGTCAAGCCCTTCTTGAAGCTCAAGGATGAAGGAGGAGGCCGAGAGGAAGCTCCGGGTTTGATTTGGCGGTGAAAGCTTGCCCGGAGCACCTCCCTAGTGTGGAGATTGAAGGAGGACAGCGGAATCCCTCCTCGAAGACGAAAACGGCGGAGGAAAAATGAGCGATCCCGAATTAGGGCGGAACCTGCACTATTTATACAAAAGCAGAAATGAACAACGCGCACGATCACAAGCGCACGACCAGTGGTCGTGCGCACTATATCTTGTACTCGTGCGCACTGGCATGGAAAAATAGGAAGAAGAACTGGGATAATACGCACGAGTAGGGGCGCACGACCCGTGGTCGTGCGCACTAAGTCCAATGATCGTGCGATTACCCAGACAGGACTCCAGAAATGAGGAATCAATGCACACGATCAGTGGCGCACGACCGGTGCTCGTGCGCAGTATGTCCAGTGGTCGTGCGCGTACCCCAGGCTGATTCAAGGAAAATGTAGAGTAGTGCGCACGATCAGGGGCGCACGACCAGTGGTCGTGCGCATTAGATCCCATGATCGTGCGTAGTAGTCCTGTTTCACAACCATCCCGGAACACGCACATGACCCCTGTACCGAAAGGAAAAACCAATCACTGATATGTGCAGACATTCCAGGAAATCATAAAAAGGAGTACAAACTATAAAAATAACAAAATACACAACCACGGGCATAAATGTGCACTTCCTATGGAAATAAAGATAAGATGAGATATGAACGATATAGAACTAAAAGTGAAGTGCAAACGCATGAAAACTAGCGCAGATGAGTCCGAAAATAGGTATATAAAGTGGACTCATCACACCCCCAGACTTAACTGTTTGCGCGTCCCGAGCAAACAAAATCTAAGCAGATAGAGAAAAATACTAGTTAACAAAGAAATTGTGATACGAAGTACCATGCGAAGTCGCATGCTCGCGCGCGCAAAAATATAATAGAAGAAATTTCTAAGTATACAAAATAGTTTATACTTTTCACAATGTGTATCAACATTTTATTATTACTCAAAAATAGAATCACGGTGAATCATCCGGTCATGCGTAGGGAGAAAGTAGACTAATCGCTAGGCGAGCATTGCCAAAGATCGGGGCTCCGGATAACCTCCAAAGGAATCCACCAATGTCCGTGACCATATGCTTGCCCTTTCACACTCTCTCCACGGCACTAATTAAACTCACACACGAATCAGTAGGACTTTAGGTGAAGAGATGGGGCTTGGATTTAGGCGACGTAAATAATGATAAACAGGAAGGCTATGCACCTAATCCAAATGAGCTATCAAAGAAATAATCCATCAGCTAACCAAAATAAATGCGGGTACACCACACCCCCAAACTTAACTTTTCAAAAATGGGTGTGTGTACCGCCACTCCAAATACATTTTCATTTCCAAAATGATTTTCAATTAAAACTTTTTTCTTTTCACTTTTTTTTTCTTTTCTTTCTCTTTTTCTTTACAAATATTTTTCTTTTTCTTCTTTTTTTTTCTTTTTTCTTCATTTTATTTTCACAATTCAGCAAATATAACATTGGAGCACATCCGCATAATCACAAGTAAAATCACCACATCACACCCCAACATTAAAATGTAAACACTAAAGCTCAACTTGGGTGTGCGACTAGGATCGACTATGAGGCTTTGGTGAAATAAAGGTGGAGCTGAATCAAAAGAATGGGTAGGCACAACGGGGCTAGCGAGGACAAGACGTTAGGAACGGTACAAAGCTCAACCGGGCCAAAATGATGGCCTACATCACGCTCATGCGAGTGAACTAACCTATACCCATGCTTCAAGAATAGCTTGGGGCAAGTTCTTAGCCAACGAGAAAGACTATCCATCCTCCCGACTCGAGCAATACAAACCTAACGGCCGTCTACACACATCCCTAATCTACCGTCAGATTCACACCGGATTCACCAATTTTTGAGTAGAATAAAAAGTATTTACGCAATTAGAAAAATATAAAACTAAAAGCATACAGAAAAATTAAATCTACTCGAATTTCTACACGAGACGAGAGCAGTTGACTAGGAGCACAGCAAGGTCAACATTTTACTCTGTCTCACAATCCTATGTCAGCACCATAATTTTCCCAAATTTAACGAAGAAATGAGTTTAACTCGCGGCACACTAACAACTAAGCACACGCTCAAGTGGGTGCAGTGGTGTGCAGTGCAATGAACTAATCAAAATAAAACTATAAAATCTTCTAGTATTCACATGAGATGTGCACGTGCAATAGGTAACAAATAATGGCTCTCCCCCAGACTTAAGCTAAGCAATACAGTATATGATATAGAAATTAAAATCATAAGGAGCTAAGGGAAGAGGTTACCCAATGCTCAGCCAGTGAGCATTGATAATACGGTTTGCAGTCAATTTTATTAGGATATTTTCGGGGTTTTAAAGCAAATCATGTCTTGTAAAGTACTTATTTTGATTCCCCTTTGTATATATTTTTGTCGCTAATGCATTTTTGCTGCTTTTTGCAGGTTTTCACGGCTTTCAGCCAAATTTTGCTGTGACACGCCCCAAGGTCACGCCCTACCAGGGCGTGTACCTAGGGCGTGTATCCCAGAGGAATGAAACAATTGGTCCGAAATTGCATTCCGTGGAAACTTGGTGTACACGCCCTCTGTCACGCCCGTGTCACATCCGACACGGGCGTGTTCTAGAGGCGTGTCCCCAGGTTCCGAGGAATCGCCGCAGCACGCTCGTTTTTCCCGCTCCACCGTCGCACCGAAAGTGTCACGCCCCAAGGTCACGCCTGACCCGGGCGTGACATATGGGCGTGTACTTCAGCAATTCTGCCCGTCACCTCCAGCATTCAATTTCATCTCAACAAAGTCACGCCGCAAAGAACACACCCCAGGTACACGCCCTACCAGGGCGTGACTTGTGGGCGTGTACCTCAACTACTTCGTCAGAATTCAATTCTAGCCCGAAAAAGTCGTGTCGAATGTGTCACGCCCCAGGGTCACGCCTGACCAGGGCGTGACAGGGGGGCGTGACCCGACCCGAAAAATTCTATAAATAGTGCCCAACTCTAAGGGTTCAGGGACACTTTTCGGATTGAGAGGGGAGGTTCTGTCCTTTGTATTTTTGAACTTTTTAAGCATGTCTTTTCATTTTTAGTCCGTAGCCCTAGCATTATGCTTTTCCTGTATTAGCTCATAGCTTCTTTCTGTAGTATGATGCTAATAATAGTGTAGTTTACTTTCCATGCACTTGTAATCTCTAGTTTTCAAGCTGTAAGATCTCTGTTTCCATTAATAAAAAGTGTTGTTTTCTTTTACGTTTCTGCTCTGTTTTCATTTTCTTCTTCTACTCATCCCCCCTCTTCCACCTCACCATGATTAACTAATCCTCCATATACTCGCTCTTAATGATCCGAGGTTTGAGTGATTAGGTTATGATGCTTTGAATCTTACCTTTTCTTTTTAGGGTGTAGCTTTGAATTACTCTTGATTTATCACGGGTTGGAGGTATATCATCGATATATACTCTCCACATTTGCTTTCATTCTGGGATAGCCGAGAGGCCGAAAGTTTGAAATGAGCACTCAAGAGTAAAGGGAGTTGTTCGCACCCCTCGAGAGAGGCAGACGTTCAAATCTCCCGGATTGGAGTAAAATCCAATAGCGGGGTTCACCGCGTAAAGCGAGTTTTAGGCCTTCGATTTAGTCGAGAGTCGGTCGGACCTTCCTAAACTCAGTTAGGCACGGTCTTCGAGAGAAGCGTGTCAATATTCATGGAACCTCCACGGTCAAGGACCTTTACCCTAATTAGCTTAGGTTTATTTATCGTATTTTCTAACCACTCTTGCCGAGGTGATTTCTGATCGAGTGCATTTTCCCCTTCATCGTTACTAAGCTTAAGTTAATCGCTCTTTTAGCTCTCTTTAACTTTTCATGCAAGTAGCTCTCTTTCATTGCAAGTAGTTCTCTTCCATTAGCACGTTTAGCTTTCTTCTAAAAAACTTAATTTTTCCGTCAATAAAATAATAGATTTCGTGTGAGTAAGCATACTCAACTGTTCCCGGATTTCAATACGACACTTGTGTCCCCTAGCTGCATTTCGATAGGTATACTTGCCTTGATGAATTGTTAGTTTGGTTATTTTCTCCTTGCAGATATCTAAGAGACAATCAAGCATACCAGAAGACGCGTGGAAACCTGAAGTAGGCCCGCCATACGAAGAATCAGAACCCCGCCAATGCAATTTGCTATGAATACCTGCAGGGGTGAGCTCCGCAAAAACAAAAGAAAAATATACAAAAAGAAATGCTAAAACTAAAATAAACATGAAAAATAAAATGCAGAAAATAAAAGATAAGTACTGGGGTTATTGTCATCCCAGCATGACTTATTACATTCTAAACAGTTCTAGCTAATGGGCCTATGAAATAAAAAGTGCACAGGTAACTGTTCCAATATCCGTTTCGGTAACGGGTACCGATACGGTGATAGAGCAGTTACCCCTCTGCCTAAATAATCATACCTGCTCCTCGCAGGCAGAGGAAATAGGAAATAGGATGAGGAGGAGGCCTGGTCCTCCCTCATCGTATCACAAAAATTATCCTCGCCTAGCAAGGCATCGTCAACCACAGGTGTGCAGGATGTGATGGCAATGGCAAGAACACCAGGCTCATCATCATCCCAGCATACCCATGGAGACTCAGCCTGCACAGGCTCAGATAGAGAAGGGGGATCAAGAAATAAAGGAGACGAAGAACTAAAATAATCAGAAAATGGGAGAGTGATCCCGGTATCACTCTCAGCAGGATCCAAGCAGAGATCATCGTCGGTATCATATGAGTCGTACCGAGGGGAATCCGAGAACTCAAGGTCCGCGGTAGTAAGAGAAATGGCCTCGTCTAATAAAGAGGTGCAAACCTCCACATCAGAAAGAGGGTATTCCTCATCCCACCGGGGTGCGTAAAAGTGTTCCGAAGATCCACCTTATCCGTCGGAGATAGAGGAAAAATCATCCCACTTCGGCGCAACCTCGGGCACCGAATCATCAACAAATACGGCATCATCAACCGACTCACACAAAAATGGAGTAGCATAATCTGGCAAAAATTGTGAAGGGGCAAGGCTGCTCTCAAAATCAAGCACTGAATGAGCAGGCCCTATCGCAAAATCATTCGCAGACGCCACCCCGTCGACGACCGGAACAATCTCATCGTCCCATACAGGAGCGTCCATGAGTTCCTGCTCCTCTTTTTGTTGGCTAACACCAGAGTGATCATCATCACTCAAGGAAAGCTCGTAAAAAGGGATCAAGGGACCCATGAAAGAGCTGTATGCGGCCAGAGATTTTTCAGTAATCTCAACGGGTAAAGAATGAGCAAAGTGCGGTATGTCAGTGTATGGGCCAGGCGACACCCTGGTAGGCCTGTCCACAACAGTCTTCCGCGAACGGGAAGTTGTTGGGAACACGCCCTCAGAGGGAGAAGGCTTGCACAAACGAGGGAAATCCTTCAACATGTGGCCCACACATTGACATAACAAACACCGAATGCAATGCTCGGCATTCATAACAGCAATGACATCGATGGATCGGCCCAAAGTGTCAAGGATATGGCACTCAGCATCAGAATCCATCACGAATAAAAATAATTTCTAAAAAAGTGCTACACAGCTAAAATGAAAATAGCACGGATCTGCTATCTAAATCAAAAATCAGAAAAGGGCAAAAAGAAATAAGCAAAATAAAAATTATAATAACCAAAGCAAATAAGAAAAAAAAGAATGATATGCACAAATGGAAAAGGGCTCCAATCTATTATCTCCCTCTCCAAAAACTCACACGACTGTGTTCCCCGGCAACGGCGCCAAAAACTTGATGCTTAAGATCACGGCAGTGAACCGGTCGCACAAGTAATATAAAATGGGGGTTTTCCCAAGTATCGATCTCACAAGGAACACAGTAAGGTGGAGTTAATTTCGAGGAGGACTTGAGATTGAAGTCCTTAGGTCGGCGGTAACGATGGGGGCTTTGATATTTGCGGAAAAAGAAAATAATACACTAACAACTACTCCTATGCAACGCCGCTATGCGATGCTTCACCAGGCGGGATGGAAGACTAGTCGGGCCGCTATGCACCGAATCACTAGGCGGATGGGCGAGTAGGCTTGCGGATGAGGTGATGAGAATGACGGAATGAGGGTCGAAAGCACCTCTTCGCTATGCACGCCACTAGCAATTGCTAGTGCGACAAGGGTGGATGGTGGTAGATGGAATATGGCGCACCTCAAGAAATTAACAAAAATAAGATATCACATAGACATGATTTGATACAAATGTGTATCAAAATAAGTACAACTTCATCATACACAAGAGATCAACTATACTATTCAACAACAAGAGAAGAAAAGTGTGTGAAATCGATCGAATCCGAAGCCTTGCTGAAGATTCACGGTTGGAATCGTCGGGTTGTCAATCCGCGTCCAAGCTCGGTCCGCAACTGCGTCCGGGGTAGAGAAGGGCTGTCACCACCTTCCAATGGCCCGTCTTCTTCGTGTCACAATCTGGTGGAGGATGGCACAACTTCCCCTTGCTTTATGGAGAAAGCTAGGTCAAGCCCTTCTTGAAGCTCAAGGATGAAGGAGGAGGCCGAGAGGAAGCTCCGGGTTTGATTTGGCGGTGAAAGCTTGCCCGGAGCACCTCCCTAGTGTGGAGATTGAAGGAGGACGGCGGAATCCCTCCTCGGAGACGAAAATGGCAGAGGAAAAATGAGCGATCCCGAATTAGGGCGGAACCTGCACTATTTATACAAAAGCAGAAATGAACAATGTGCACGATCACAGGCGCATGACCAGTGGTCGTGCGCACTATATCCTGTGCTCGTGCGCACTGGCATGGAAAAACAGGAAGAAGAACTGGAATAATGCGCACGAGTAGTGGCGCACGACCCGTGGTCATGTGCACTAAGTCTAATGATCGTGCGATTACCCAGACAGGACTCCAGAAATGAGGAATCAATGCACACGATCAGTGGCGCACGACCGGTGGTCGTGCGTAGTATGTCCAGTGGTCGTGCGCGTACCCCAGGCTGATTCAAGGAAAACGTAGAGTAGTGCGCACGATCAGGGGCGCACGACCAGTGGTCGTGCGCATTAGATCCCATGATCGTGCGCAGTAGTCCTGTTTCACAACCATCCCGGAACATGCACACGACCCCTGTACCGAAAGGAAAAACCAATCACTGATATGTGCAGACATTCCAGGAAATCATAAAAAGGAGTACAAACTATAAAAATAACAAAATACACAATCACGGGCATAAATGTGCACTTCCTATGGAAATAAAGATAAGATGAGATATGAACGATATAGAACTAAAAGTGAAGTGCAAACGCGTGAAAACTAGCCCAAATGAGTCCGAAAATAGGAATATAAAGTGGACTCATCATGGGGGCATCAGGAGCCCGACTGTCGGCTAAGCTGGAGACCTGAGTGCAGGGACAGGGGCCACAGAGAGGGTACTACGGAAGGGGTCACTACCAGGGGAGGCAAGATCAGTTCCACCCTCCGGGCTGGAGGCAAGGCCAGAGGCCCCGGCTCCCCGATCAAGAGGAGGCCATGGCCATAGCCTTGGGAGCAAGAAGGGGGATTATGAGGAGGAGAAGAGAGGTCAGGGCAGAGCTGCCCTATTGCGACTTCCATCAGGAAGAGGGGCATGCCACAGCCACCTGCCCGGAGTTCCTCAAGATGAGAGGGAATAGGGAATAGCAACAGCAGCAGGGTCGGCAAGAAGTGAGGATTGAGGAGGCCCTGCCTCGGGCGGAGGATGATCATTGCGAGGACCGGGTGGATGTTGGAACCCGAGGGGGGATCAGAGTGATCCACGGGGGAGTGGGGGTCGAGGCTTCCCGCAAGGCGAGCCTCCACACCATATACCGCCTGAGTGTTGCCTCCACTTCCCTGACCCCACCCCCGGAGGAGAGGATTACCTTCTCCAGAAGCGACATTCCAAATCACGAGGATCCGTTCTGCGATGCGCTGGTCATCAAGGCATCCATCGAGAATTTCACTGTCTCTCGGATCCTCGTAGACAATGGGAGCTCCGTCAACGTCATCTTCAAAAAGGCGTTTGACGCGATGAAAGTGGAGGCAAAGAGGGTGCTGGCCTCAGATGGACCCTTGTTCGGGTTTTTAGGAGAAAGAAAGGAAGTAGAGGGAGGAGTTGGCCTCCATGTTACCCTGGGGGGGGGGGCAGTCCAGAAACTGCAGGTTCGTCATTGTGGACACCCCCAGCAGCTACCGCGTCATCTTCGAGAGGCCCCTTATCAGCGCCTTCCACTGCATCCCCTCGTCTTTCCATCAGTGCTTAAAGTTCAACACCGAGGGGATTTAGGTCAGGTTCAGAAGGGACCCCAAGGTGGCGCGGGAGTGCTATGTCACTGCGGTGAACATCATCTCCTGGATGGAGGGAGCCGAAAAGATGGGGCGAAGAATGGAGGAGGCAGGGCAAGGAGCAGGAGAGGGGGAGATGAAAATGATGAACTGCGCAGAGGAGGAGGCGGCAGGAGGAGATCTAGAAGAGGTGGCCGAAGTGAGGGCCGCGGGAGAAGAGATGGAGGTAGAGGTCCCCGTTCCGGAGGAAGGAGATGCCGATGGATGGGGGGAGCAGTCCAGGCTGGAGGCTACAGAGGAAGTGGTGGAGCTGGAGGTGCTCACCCGAGGAGGCAGGATGGAGAATATCCGCGTCAGCGGGGCTGACCCCGGAGGACCAAGGCAGGATGCTGGAGTGTATCCAGAAGAACGTGGACATCTTCGCTTGGAACGCCGCGGAGATGTCGGGGGTTGACGCGGATGTGGCTTGCCAGCGCCTCAACCTGGACCCGGGAACACGCCCCGTTCAGCAGAAGAAGAGGTCCACTGCGGACAAGCTGGCAGAGCCCATCAGGGAGGAGGTGGCGAAACTCCTCAAGGATGGCTTCATGTCTGAGATTCAGTACCCCGGCTGGGTCTCCAACGTGGTCATGGTTAAAAAAGGAGATGGCCGATGGAGGATGTGTATCGATTTTTCCTTACTTAATAAAGCTTGTCCTAAGGACTGTTATCCTTTGCCTCGAATCGACGCGCTGGTTGACTCAGCCGTCGGTGATTCTGTAATGAGTTCTTTAGATGCTTTTTCAGGTTATCATCAAATCAGGATGCACCCCCCAGACATCAAGGATGTCTCGTTCATCACAGGGGATGGATGCTACTGATACAAGATGATGCCCTTCGGGCTGAAGAATGCTGGGGCAACCTACCAGAAAATGATGGATAGGGTCTTCAAGGAGCAGAGGGGGAGGAATTTGGAGGTGTATCTAGATGACCTCATGATCAAAAGTCGGGATGTGGACTCCCACCTCCGGGACCTGGAGGAGACCTTCGCCACCCTGCGCAAATACAAGATGTGATTGAATCCCCTAAAATGTGTCTTTGGGGCCAGCAGGGGAAAGTTCTTGGGTCACCTCCTCACCCCCGCGGGGGTCGAGCCGAATCCAGATAAGGTCAGGGCTATCTTAGAGCTGGAGTCCCCGCGGAATGCTAAGGAGGTCCAACGGCTGACAGGGAAGCTGGCGGGGCTGAGCCATTTCCTTTCTCGGGCAGGGGAGAAGTGCTCCCCCTTCTTCAAAATGCTGAGGGGTGGTCAGAGGTTTGAGTGTACCAAGGAGTGCGAGGAAGCATTCCAGGCCCTCAAGGTGCAGTTGACATAGGCTCCGCTACTCCAAGGGTCGAAGGAGGGGGAAGACCCGTTCTTATATCTCGGTGTCGGGGTGGAGGCCTTGAGTTCTGTCTTAGTTCGCGAAGAGGGGAAGAGGCAACTCCCTATTTATTACGTAAGCCGGGTCCTGAGGAAGGCCGAGCTCCGGTATCCGATTTTGGAGAAGCTAGCCTTCGCCATGATCATCTCGGCGAGGAGGTTGCGACCTTACTTCCAGGCACACTCAATCCGAGTGGTGACCGACCACCCTCTCCGCAACATCTTTGAGGGGGTGGAGCATTCAGGCAGGCTGGATAAGTGGTCGGTGGAACTGAGCGAGTTCGATGTCTCCTTCGTTCCGCGACTCTCGATCAAAGCTCAAGCGATGGCCGACTTCTTGGCTGACTACGTAGTTGAAGTGGCGGAGGAAGAACTCACTCGCCCGACTCCTTGGAAGGTGAGGGTGGATGGTGCCTCAGGGAGGCATTCCCTTGGAGTAGGGGTGATCCTGGAAAGCCCTCAGGGAACTCGAATTTAGCAGACGGTGGTGGTACACTTCCCCATTATAAACAACCAGGCCGAATACGAGGCCGTGATAGCAGGGCTATGCCTGGCCGGGGATCTCGGGGTGTCGGACGTGGAGGTCCTTATTGACTCCATGGTGGTAGCTTCCCAGATCAACAGAGAGTTTGAGGCAAGGGAGCCCACCCTGTGATCGTACTTGGCCAAAGTGAAGGGGGTCATAGGCACTTTTCAAACCTTCTCCATCCGACACGTGCCCAGGGAAGAGAATGAACAAGATGACCAGCTAGCAAAGCATGGTCCCCAGGTGTGGGTACCATCACCGACCTGTTCCGCCCCTCCATCAAAGAGGGGGAGCTCATGCAAATCGATTAACAAACTTCGTGGATGGACCCAGTTGTGGCTTTCCTCTCCACGGGAGAGTTTCCGGAGGGGGTAGATAAGAAGAAGCTAAGACACAAGTCAGCATATTACCTCCTCCAGGACGGGCTGCTGTACAGGAAGACCCTCTCAGGGATGCTGGCTCGCTGCGTGGCCGAGGGCGAAGTACGAAGGATCTTAGAGGAAGTCCACTCCGGGGAGTGTGGGAGTCACTCCGGGAGTCGGACCCTGGAAGGAAGGATAGTCAGGCAAGGGTATTTCTGGCCCACCCTGGGCCGAGACGCCGCGGAGTTCGCGAGGAGGTGTCATAAGTGCCAGTTGTTTGCCCCCCTCCAGCTAAAACCGGCCCAGCGACTCAGAAGTATCACGGCCCCATGGCCCTTCGTAATTTAGGGAATGGATTTGGTTGGACCCTTCCCCCAAGTCAGTGGTCAGAGAAGGTTCCTCCTAGTGATGATTGACTACTTCTCCAAATGGATGGAGGTGAAGGCGCTGGCCAAGGTGACCTCTCAGGTAATCAGGAACTTTGTTTGGGGGGAGATCATCTGCCGCTATGGGCTGCCCCAGGCCATCATCACGGACAACGGACCCCAGTTCGTCAGCGCCGATTTCACCAGCTTTTGCAAACAGCTTGGAATCGACCTCAGGTTTGCCTCGTTCCATCACCCCAGGAGCAACGGGCAGGTGGAGACCTCAAATAAGATCATCATCAACCTCCTCAAGAAGAAGGTGGAGAATTTGAAGGGGAGTTGGGTGGAGCAGCTTCCCGCGGTTCTTTGGGCCCTAAGAACCACCCCCAACACGGCTACTGGAGAGACCCCCTTCAAGCTCTCCCACGGGTGCGAGGCAGTGCTCCCCGTAGAATTTGAAGTCCAAACACCTCGGGTTGTTGCGGCCAAGGAAGGCCGAGAGGAGTGGCAAGCAGAGAACGAGGAGGAGCTGAGGTTCTCCCTTGACATGGTGGAAGAGCTGAGGGACCTTTTCACTATCCGGCAGGAGGAGGTGAAAAGAAGAATGGCCAAGTACTTTGACAAGCATGTCAGGGTCAAGCAGTTCGTGGAAGGGGACTTGGTGCTGAAGAAGTTGGATGCAGCGGGGAGGTCGGCATCCGTAGGGAAGCTTAATCCCAGCTGGGAGGGACCATTCATTGTAAAGGAAGCGTTGAAGTTGGGAGGCTATCGACTCCAAAATGTAGAGGGCGAGACCCTGAGTCTCACCTGGAGTGGTGATGACCTAAAACGATTTTTCCCCTGAAGCATGTAAGCGATACTTTAATTATAATAAATTTCTTCAAACCTCCAGTATTTTCATAGCTAGCCTGCATAGAGGAATGGAACGTGTTTGGACCCCGAGAAGATCCCGCTGTCAGGCTCTCGCCTAGCTGGCAGGGCCGGAAGTAACTCGGTGTCATCCTTGGCCTCGAGTAGATCCCGCTGTCAGGCTCTCACCTAGCTGACAGGGCCGGAAGTCACTCGATGGAATGTGTTTGGACCCCGAACAGATCCCGCTGTCAGGCTCTCACCTAGCTGGCAGGGCCGGAAGTCACTCGGTGTCATCCTTGCCCTCGAGTAGATCCCACTGTCAGGCTCTCACCTAGCTGACAGGGCTGCAAGTCACTCGATGGAACGTGTTTGGACCCTGAGCAGATCCCGCTGCCAGGCTCTCACCTAGCTGGCAGGGCCGGAAGTCACTCGGTTTCATCCTTGGCCTCGAGCAGATCCTGCTGTCAGGCTCTCACCTAGCTGACAGGGCTAGAAGTCACTCGATGGAATGTGTTTCGACCCCGAACAGATCCCGCTGCCAGGCTCTCACCTATCTGGCAGGGCCGGAAGTCACTCGGTGTCATCCTTGGCCTCGAGCAGATCCCTCTATCAGGCTCTCACCTAGCTGACAGGGCCGAAAGTCACTCGATTTAACATGTTTGGACCCCGAGTAGATCCCGCTGCCAGGCTCTCACCTAGCTGGCAGGGCTGGAAGTCACTCGGTGTCATCCTTGGCTTCGAGTATATCCCGCTGTCAGGCTCTCACCTAGCTGACAGGGCCAAAAGTCCCTCGATGGAATGTGTTTGGACCCCGAGTAGATCCCGCTGCCAGGCTCTCACCTAGCTGGCAGGGCCGGAAGTCGCTCGGTGTCATCCTTGGTATCGAGCAGATCCCGTTGTCAGGCTCTCACCTAGCTGACAGGGCCGGAAGTCACTCGATGGAACGTGTTTGGACCCCGAGCAGATCCCGCTGCCAGGCTCTCACCTAGCTGGTAGGGCCGGAAGTCACTCGCTGTCACCCTTGGCCTCGAGCAGATCCTGCTGTCAGGCTCTCACCTAGCTGACAGGGCCGGAAGTCACTCGATGGTGTCGGCCCCGAAATCGCCAGATGAAGATCAAGAAGTCTCAAAGTGCCATGAAGGAAGGGGAAAGAGGTTATGTAGAGGCGAGCTCGGGCTCGGCGAACCCAGTTCGACATGATCAGAAAGGAAGGCGAGCCAGGCCGGAGGATTCTGCATGGGCAAGTACGGACTCGCCATTCCCGGCTCGGCATTGGCGAGTAGGACGCGAGTCCGGGCCTCGCCAAAGGAGGGCAGCCAGGCCGGGGCACCTCACCGCTTTGCCCGTTTAACTTGGAAAATTTTCTCCTTTTTTCGGGCTCAACCAGGACGGCTCGCGTGCGCGTTATGGTGGCGTGACAAGGGCAGGGAGCAACCCGCCCCTGAATTGCTTGGGGCTCGGCGAACACTCAAAATGCACCCACTCGCGGGCGCGCTCTCATAACTACTATACTCACAGAATCTGTCTCGGCGAAGTCGCGTGGGGGAGCACTCGCATATATTCAGAGCATAACAAACAAAGTAAAGAAAAAGGAAAAAAAAAGAGAAGAAGGCGGCACGAGTATGATCAAAAACTCTTTCATTAATTTCTTACAAAAAGTAATTACATGGGGCTCGCCTCGGCGAGTGAACAAAAAAGAAAAAGGAAAAAATACAAGCTACCCTCAGGCCTCGCCCCCTCTGCCGGACTGATCCTCGCCGTCACCTGAAGGATCCTGGAAGCTTTTCTCGAACATCGCATCCAAGATGTCCTCCTTCTCGCTGGGCGGCGTTGCCGGGAACAGGCTCGGCATCAGGTCCCGGGCCGAGATCCCCTCGCATCCCTCCACCAGCACCCCCGAGTTCTTCATCATTTGGAGGGTGCACTCTGTGGCTTGGATGGAGTTGATCCGCAATCTCTCGATGAGGTCGGCCTCGCCGAAGATCCGCGGGCTCTTGTAGGGAAGGGTGGGGTTGATGTTGTGAGGGGGGAAGAAGATCTCCGCCTGGCGACGGACCACGCTGAGGAGGTGCTGGTTCTCCTCCTTTAGCTTCGTGTTCGCGCCCTCCAGCACGGCGAGGCATGCGCGCAGCTGACCGATCTCCTCCGCCTGCTCGACATTGCGATCCTGGAGCTCCCCTTCCGCCTTGGCATCCTGGTAAAGAGAATTCAGTCTGATATCAGCGCAAAATGTTCTAAGTAAAAGATAAGAGTAGTGCTTGACACTTACCAGCCCGCCGGCGGCTTGGGAGAGTAGACCCTCCGCTATGCCGAGCTGCCTCGCCTAGTCAGTGACCTTATCCTTGGCGATGTCGCGAGCCTGCTCAGCCTTTTTTAAGTTGGTGGCTGAGGGCGAAGCTGCGACGTGCCAGCATGTGATGCAGTTCCATGGTCCGCAGGTGGGACTGCAGGCCCTCATGGCCGAGCTGCCGGAGGGTCATCTTTTTGTAGGCCACAGCATCCTCCCGGCTATATAGGCCGAAGACGAGGGCCTAGGCGTGACCGATGGTAGGCTCGCGGTCGTGCCAGGAGGGGTGAAGAGTGGAGATGGAGACTCAATGAGCGAGCTCGTCCCACTGCAGCATGGGCTCGCCCGCCGAGTCCTTCCACCGCGTGTCGAAGTTGAAGAGGGGGTGTTGCTTCGGCGGCGCGTGCTCGCGAGCGGCCCTCTTCGCCGACGGAGGAGGGGAGATCGCCGCCGCGGATGAGGGGCCCTCGCCACCTTTCCGGCCCTTGCTGGTTCTCTTCTTTAACGGGCTCTCCGGTGACGCGTCGGGAGGGGTCTCAGACGAGCTGATGTATTTGGGGCTGGGCTGTTGTTGATGTTGCCCCCGCGGAGCCAGCAGGGCCCTCCGCATCTTCTTTAAATGCTGCTGGAGGAGTGGCAGGTTCGATCCCGCGTCCTCAGATCGGCTCTTGCTCGAAGAGGGTTGCGAGAGGGCCGCCTCATCTTGGCAGGCCACCGCCGCCACCCTCTCGCGAGCAAGAGGGTCGGTATGGAGCCCCGGATCTGCAAACGGCTAGTTCACGGGGATTATTCGCTCCCCTGCAGGAAAATACTTTGAAAAAGTTAGGAATTCAGCAATGATACGGCGAGCCCGGCGGTCAGGCGAGCTCGGCAAGATGGGGAGAGAAGCATACCTTCACAGGGCAGAACAGGAGGGAGCGCGTCGAGGCCCCTCCGCAGGAAGGCGACCTCGAAGTCCTTATGGAGGAAGTACTTGTGGAGCTCGGCGTCGTTGCCGGACACGGCCGGCGGGCGGTACACCTCCTCGCCCTTCTGTTGAGGCGAGTAGGGGATATTGTCGAGATCGCCCTTGATGAAGGTGATCGTGGTCATCCAGGTATGGTGCTTGTTCGCGATCTCGCGAACTTTGATCAGCAAGCCACCAAAGTAGGCGACCCCGTCCGGCGTTGCCTTGTAGGAGAAGAGCTTCCTGAACACCGTCAGGTTGAACTCGATCCTCTCCCGCCGTAGGTAACTCGCGAACGCCACCATCATCGCGATGACGTTAGAATTCAACTGTGCGGGCACGACTCCATAATATTTTAAGATTTGTCGGATCTCCGGCCACAGGGGGAGGCGTAACCCCACCTCGAAATGTGAGAGGGGGAAGGCAAGCTCGTCCTCATAAAAAGTATTGATGGCCACCCCCTATCTCGGCCTGCGTGCCTCAAAGCCCGGATGCACGCCCTCCGCCACAAACTCAGCGAGCTCCTCCTCGCTAGTGTGCCCCTCGAAGAAGCAGTAGTCCGTGAAGTGCTGCGCGCACTTGGAGCGGCCGTCGGCATCTGGATTCGTCTTGCCCATATTCGCGGAGGAAGAGGTAGAGCGCGAGCAGGAAATGGAAAAGCACAGGGAGAGGGAAAGAAAGCAATAAAGGCACAGTACAGGGGTAGGTGGGGGGGGGGCTATTTATAGGAAAAGAAATTTGGGGCAGGCTGTCCAATCAGCGCAGCTCACTGCCTCAGCTCTCCACCCCAGCTCGCCACCACAGTTCGCCGACTTCCGGCGCATCCCAGTCAAGGCTAAGTCAAACATTGCAGCATTTTATTTGAGTAGCATGATCAAGAATATTCTAAAAGTTATTTATTACAGAAATAAAGTTCAGGAATTAAAAAGCGGGGCGCGCAAGCAGGGAGGGCATCGGGATGCGAGTACCAGTCGGCTCGGCAAAGGAGTCGCTCACTTAGTTACCCCGGCCTCGCGACCCCCGCACCCCAGACTGCCGCGCGCGGAGCATCTCGCGGATCCTTCGGGAATTCCTCTGCGCAACCGAGAGACCGTCATCTATCTCGTCCAGGAGCCGGGAGGGGGACATCAGCTCACCAGCTTGGCCACATCTCACCTCGTCGGCGAGACGCGCGTAGTCGCGCTGCAGCTTCTCGTTGACCCCCTGCACCTCGCGCAGCCCGCACACCAGCTTTTTGAGGAGCTTGAACTCCCTCCTCGTCAACTCTCCTTGATCCACCTCAGGACCCAGGTAAGAGTCCAGCGAGCTTGGGGAAGGGAGGGGAGAGTAGTGGGCTGCCCGCGACGATTCCTCGGTAGCGGATTGACTGGGAAGAGCTGTGAAGGCAGGCGTCAGCAAGAAGAGAGGCAGGAAAAACCACATGAGGCAAGAGGTCAAGCAAGACTGACCAGACGAGCTCGGTAGCTCAAGGGAGATATGGGGAGGGATGAACCTCAGATCCTTCCCGCGACCTGGGCCGCGAGCCCCGGCGAGATGAGCTCGAATCTCGGGGTGGGGATGGCCCCCAGACCCGCCCCCGCGGTCACATCAGTTTGGTGAGGAGGAGAGGCGCGCACTGGCGAGTTCAACCTCTGCGAGCTCATAGGCAGGATACCAAAGAGAAGAGGCGGGTCTTGGGGACGGCTGCCCGGCGGCATGAATCGCGAGTCGGCGAGCATGGTCTCGCCTCGCAGTGTGGGCTCTCGCGGCGCGACACCCCCTCCATCTAGTTGACCGTCCAGGTCGTCGCCGACTACGACAACCACTCTATCCTTCTCAAGAACAGTTCGAGTGGAAGAGCCAGTCTCGCGAGCCAGGGTGGCCCTCAGGTCATTGTAAATGGGCTCAGCCGCCTCAGGGAATGCCTTTGACCGCTTAGAACCGGGCTCGGCAAAATCAACTTGAGGAGCTTTGGCATTGACCGCCGTCAGGGTGGCTACGCGAGCTGCAGAGGCTTGTCGAGCTCGGTCTATGCGCTCTTGGATCTCCTTAGGAAGAGGCATCTTGGCAGGGCTGGGGCAAAGGGAATGACAAGAGTCAGGCAGGAGGGCAGGTGCACATATATATAGCCACAGGTGGACCCCACCCGAAGATTCCCTCTAACTCGCCAACCCGCGCTCGCCGCACACTTGGGGTTGGATGTTTCTTTCCGAGCTTTGACGAGCTCAAATGGAGCGGGGATTGTGTACAACCCCATGTCCGGCGAGCAAGGTCACCAGGGTCTGGGCAGATCAGGCAGAGGACAATTGGCGAGCTCGGCATTGGAGGCGGCGAGCCCGAGTTCGGCATCCGTCGACCAGAGATCGACGCTCGGCGACCCCGAGCTCAGCATTTACCGAGCGAGCCGCAACTCGCATCCTCGAAGTGGAGCTCGGCAGCGGTAGGCGAGCAGAACATGCCGAGGTGGTCAAAGCTCCCCAGCTCGCCTGGATGTATGAGGTACTTTTTACCATCTTACCCCCGCTGGTCTGCCCATAGCCCTTCAAAACAGCGGAATTTGGCTGTTGGCAGACCCAACTAGGGGTTTTCTGATAATTTCAGGTCAGTTCTTTTGGTTATTGGCAGTTCAGATTCTAAAAACTATAAATAGGACCCAAGGGGTACCCCAGAAGGTATGTTTTTTCCGGTGCTCTCCTGCTCCAATCTTCAAGTGCTTTCTGAGGGTACCTTAGCTCGGCTTCTGGCTAAGGAGGGGAAGCACTCTGAGATCTTCCGGGTTTGTGGTGGGACCTCCCTGCCGAGCCCTTGGGTCCGTATCACCTAGTCTTCTTTGTTGTTTTGCTTGCAGGAGTGAAGTAGACGCGAGACCACCCCTTCCCCAAGGGCGAACTCCACAGGAGATCGAGGAATCGGTTTCAACATTTTGGTGCGGTGAGCGTGGACAGTGGTCAGTACAAAAAAGCTTCAGCGGGTTTAATGATAGGAGGACAAGGATCTGACAGGCAGAACTCGCCGCCCCCCCCCCCCCCACGCCTCTCGCAACGGTGGGGATGTTGTAAGACTTCAGGAATGAGGTGCTGGGCCTCGTCAAATTCGTACTCGGCACGTGGGCCGAGTGCTCGACCCCAGCAGCCCAGATCGCGGCCGCCCCCTCTTTGGGCGAGGACGCTCCCGACAGGTGAGCTGGGAAGGAGGTGGAAAAGGAAGGCCGGGGGTGCGAGCTCCCCGGATGCGAGCTCTCCCCCGACTCGGCAGGCCGAGGCCGGTTCGGCTAGTTGGGCTCGCGAGACTCGCCGGCTCGCCCGGTGGGGCGAGGCAGTCCTTTCAGCGAGCTGGTCTCCTCAGCTCCAGTTCCAGATGGGTTCAGGGAACCCGAGATATCCTACTATACCAGGAAGGGGGACCGGTTCAGCATGTCCAATGGTTCGAGGATGTGGTCTCCATCCGTCAGATGTAGGACGGATTCAAATGCCGACTCTTCTCCATCACCCTCCGGGAGAAGGCGAGGGAATGGTTCCACCAGCTACCGGCCAGCTCCATCTACTGCTTCGAGGACCTACGCCGAGGGTTCATGCTGAGGTTCACTACCTCAAAGAAGAGGAAGAAGGAGTCCGAGTCTTTGTTCCACATTAAGCAGGGGGTGAACGAGACGTTGGGGAGCTACGTGGACCGATTTCAGGAGGAAGTTACTCAGGTCCAGGAGATGACGGGTCATAGTCTGATGATGGCCTTTACCCTAGGCCTACAGTAGGGTTTCTTCCGAATGGAGCTGAAGAGAGTTCCTCCCCTCTCCTACGAGGAGTTGATGGAGAGGGCGGCGAGAGAGGTCGACGGGGAGGCATCGAACCCGGAGTTTGCAAGGAACCTGGCCACGTGGGCCACGGACGAAGAGAAGGAGTCAAGAGGAGGGAAAGGACAGGAGGAGATAAGAGGGGAGCCTAGGCAGAGGGAGCAAAGGCAGCTCCAGTGGCCGCAGCAGCCGAGGTGGGGGCATCAAGAGCCCGACCGTCGGCTGGGCTGGAGACCTGAGTGGCAGGGGCAGGGGACACAGAGAGGGTACTACGAAAGGGGTCAATACTAGGGGAGGCATGATCAGTTCCACCCTCCGGGCTGGAGGCAAGGCTAGAGGCCCCGGCTCCCCGATCAAGAGGAGGCCATGGCCATAGCCTTGGGAGCAGGGAGGGGGATTATGAGGAGGAGGAGAAGAGAGGTCGGGGTGGAGCTGCCCTATTGCGACTTCCATCAGGAAGAGGGGCATTCCACAGCCACGTGCCCGGAGTTCCTCGACATGAGAGGGAATAAGGAACAGTAGCAGCAGCAGCAGCAGGGTCGGTAAGAAGTGAGGATTGAGGAGGTCCTGCCTCGGGCAGAGGAGGATCGTTGCGAGGACCGGGTGGATGTTGGAACCCGAGGGGGGATCAGAGTGATCCACGGGGGAGTGGGGGCCGAGGCTTCCTGCAAGGCGAGCCTCCACACCATGTACCGCTGGAGTGTTGCCTCCACTTCCCTGACCTACCACCCCCGGAGGAGAGGATTACCTTCTCCAGAAGTGACATGCCAGATCACGAGGATCCGTTCTGCGATGCGGTGGTCATCAAGGCAGCCATCGAGAATTTCATTGTCTCTCGGATCCTCGTATACAACGGGAGCTCCATCAACGTTGTCTTCAAAAAGGTTTTTGACGCGATGAAAGTGGAGACAAAGAGGGTGCTGGCCTCAGATGGACCCTTGTTCGGGTTTTCAGGAGAAAGGAAGGAAGTAGAGGGAGGAGTTGGCCTCCATGTTACCCTGGGGGCCAGTCCAGAAACTGCAGGTTCGTCATTGTGGACTCCCCCAGCAGCTACAGCGCCATCTAATGGAGGCCCCTTATCAGCGCCTTCCGCTGCGTCCCCTCATCTTTCCATCAGTGCTTAAAGTTCAACACGGAGGGGATTCAGGTCAGGGTCAGAGGGGACCCCAAGGTGGCGCGGGAGTGTTATGTCACTGCGGTGAACACCATCTCCTGGATGGAGGGAGCCGAAGAGATGGGGCGAAGAATGGAGGAGGCAGGGCAGGGAGCAGGAGAGGGGGAGCTGAAAATGAAGAACTGCGTAGAGGAGGAGGCGACAAGAGGAGATCTGGAGGAGGTGGCTGAAGTGAGGGTCGTGAAAGAAGAGATGGAGGTAAAGGTCCCCGTTCCGGAGGAAGGGGATGCCGAAGGATGGGGGGAGCAGTCCTGGCTGGAGGCTGCAGAGCAAGTGGTGGATCTGGAGGTGCTCACCCAAGGAGGCAGGATGGAGAAGATCTGCATCAGCGGGGGGCTGACCCCAGAGGACCAAGGAAGGATGCTGGAGTGCATCCAGAAGAACGTGGACATCTTCGCTTGGAACGTCGCAGAGATGTCGGGGGTTGATGCGTATATGGCTTTCCACCACCTCAACCTGGACCCGGGAACACGCCCCATTCAGTAGAAGAAGAGGTCCACTGCAGACAAGCTGGCGGAGCCCATCAGGGAGGAGGTGGCGAAACTCCTCAAGGCCAGCTTCGTGTCTGAGATTCAGTACCCCGGCTGTGTCTCCAACGTGGTCATGGTTAAAAAAGGAGACGATCGATGGAGGATGTGTATCGATTTTTCCTTACTTAATAAAGCTTGTCCTAAGGACTGTTATCCTTTGCCTCGAATCAACGCGCTGGTTGACTCAGCCGTCGGTTATTCTGTAATGAGTTCTTTCGATGCTTTTTCAGGTTATCATCAAATCAGGATGCACCCCCCCAGACATCAAGGATGTCTCGTTCATCACAGGGGATGGATGCTACTGCTACAAGATGATGCCCTTCGGGCTAAAGAATGCTGGGGCAACCTACCAAAAAATGATGGATAGGGTCTTCAAGGAGCAGAGTGGGAGGAATTTAGAGGTGTATGTAGATGACCTCATGATCAAAAGTCGGGATGTGGACTCCCACCTCCGGGACCTAGAGGAGACCTTCGCCACCCTGCGCAAATACAAGATGCGATTGAATCCCCTAAAATGTGTCTTTGGGGCCAGTAGGGTAAAGTTCTTGGGGCACCTCCTCACCACCGCGGGGGTCGAGCCGATTCCAGATAAGGTCATGGCTATCTTAGAGCTAGGGTCACCGCGAAATGCTAAGGAGGTCCAACGGCTGACAGGGAAGCTAGCGGGGCTGAGCCGTTTCCTTTCTCGGGCAGGTGAGAAGTGCTCCCCCTTCTTCAAAACGCTGAGGGGTGGTCAGAGGTTTGAGTGGACTAAGGACTGCGAGGAAGCGTTCCAGGCCCTCAAGGTGCAGTTGACACAGGCTCCGCTGCTCCAAGGGCCGAAGGAGGGGAAAGACCTGTTCTTATATCTCGGGGTCAGGTTGGAGGCGTTGAGTTCTGTCTTAGTTCGCGAAAAGGGGAAGAGGCAGATCCTTATTTATTACGTAAGTCGGGTCCTGAGGAAGGCCAAGCTCCGGTATCCGATTTTGGAGAAGCTAGCCTTCGCCCTGATCATCTCGGCCAGGAGGTTGCGACCTTACTTCCAGGCACACTCAATCCAAGTGGTGACCGACCACCCTCTCCGCAACATATTTGAGGGGGTGGAGCATTCAGGCAGGCTGGCTAAGTGTTTGGTGGAACTGAGCGAGTTCGATGTCTCCTTCGTTCCGCGACTCTCGATCAAAGCTCAAGCTATGGCCGACTACATAGTTGAAGTGGCGGAGGAAGAACTCACTCGCCCGACTCCTTGGAAGGTGAGGGTGATTGGTGCCTCACGGAGGAATTCCCTTGGAGTGGGGGTGATCCTGGAAAGCCCTCAGGGAACTCGAATTGAGCAGATGGTGGTGGTACACTTCCCCATTACAAACAACCAGGCCGAATACGAGGTCGTGATAGTAGGGCTATACCTGGCCAGGGAGCTGGGGGTGTCGCACGTGGTGGTCCTTACTGACTCCATGGTGGTAGCTTCCCAGATCAACGGGGAGTTCGAGGCAAGGGAGCCCACCCTGCGATCGTACTTGTCCAAAGTGAAGGGGGTCATAGGAACTTTTCAAACCTTCTCCATCTGACACGTGCCTAGGGAAGAGAATGAACAAGCTGACCAGCTAGCAAAGCATGGTCCACAGGTGGGGGGTACCATCACTGACCTGTTCCGCCCCTCCATCGAAGAGGGGGAGCTCATGCAAATCGATCAACAAACTTCGTGTAAGACCCCTTTTTTTTGATACCGACACCGGGGTCTTAGGCCCAGAACCGCCATTTTGCGGTGACTCCTTCACGCCCTAAAGGGTCGTCACCACAAGGTGCCGATTCTGCCGGCCGATTTCGTTCACAGAAATGTAGCATAAGAAGTAAATGAAAAATTGCAGTCCACAGAAAATCACATGTCATAATAAATATAGCTCCACGAAGGGAGTGTCCACAGAAGAAAACATCAGAGTAGCAGCAAAACGGGCTAATGCCCGGTACAACATATCCTCACTACAAGAATCACTCATGCAGAAGCAGAAAAATCTACTCAAGGTCGAGACTCACGGTCCCGCCTGTATGAACTCCGGAGCTAGACTGCCCCACCTCCAAACGCACCGGTCTCTGGGGCTGCTCCTCCATGCTGGTCTCCACGATCCCCTAAATGATGCGGTTCGAAAACCATTAGTCTAAAAGACTAAGTGCTATCATCCCCCGCCGCTTCCCCCACGGCTCCTAGGCACCGAGCGGAGAGGAAGAAAGGGGAGGACTTGAAGGTGGAGAAAATCAAAAGCAGATGGCAGTGGTCCTATACTAGCAATTTCTATAGCATGTAAGACAATAAGCTGAAATATGAAAAGTAACCTTCACTTATGTGAGAACACATAAGCCAAGGGGTCTTCTGCAAGGCTCCCATCGTATAAAAAGTCTCATACCAATTTATACATTGGGGTGTCGGTTATCAAACAGCAGTAAATATATATATCAAAATTAACCTTAATTTATAAACTTGCCCACACAAGCTTATATACCAAGGGGTCGTTTTGCAGGTCCTAAAGTATAAGCGTCCCATTCCACTTATACTTTAGGTGTCAAGGTTAAAGAAAAAGATTATGCTATGACATGCAACTGGGTATGATGAACATGCAAGTGCAATGCACACACCCGACTCTGTGCACACAGACCTTTAGTTCCCACTTTCTGAAGCCGTAACCTCCCAGGATACATCCGTAGTGGCAGACGGAAGCGGTGGGTTGGGCCTCGCCGACCTCTAAACCAGTAAAGCACTACCGGTCAGACCTATCGTACGCCTCAACGCTTGGTGCACGAAGCGGACTCCTGCGTACTCTTGCCGGCTGGCGCACCGGACTTCTGATGGCGAAGTGCTAACCACACTTGCCGAGTCAACGTATTGGCGTCGGTGCATCGAGCCTCCAATACCGAAGACCCACCACCTTAATTTCCTTTCCTTTTATGCACATGCAAATTAGCGTAATCAAAAACCGAGCCGAAGCTCCCCGGACCAACTCGTCCGTCTGAAACAATCGAGCCGAAGCTCCCCGGACCCAAAGTCCGTCTTTTAACCATCCGAGCCGAAGCTCCCAGCTAACATCCGGTGCCATCAGTGTTTGTGAAATGTGCAACCCTAATTACTAAGTTACTCTTTTCAGCTTGTTAAAATAGTTTATGTTAACCCAGGACTGCCCGCGGTATTCCCTGTGAAGGGCTCTCAAGGGGCACTAGGAACTGTGTTGGGATTACGCCCAGCGTTCCCTTTCGCAAGGTACTTATTTTGTTATTGGTTGATTCCCTTACCCATTACTTTCTCATATTCCGATATGCTAATCCTAGGGTGATTTGACTTCAACTCTCCTTGGGTAGGATGATCTTTCGTCGGACCCGAACGCCTCTAAACCCTAGACAGAATCACACCCTACTCACTCATCTTCCATAGACGCAACCCTTTGTACTTATCCTTCCAGCAAACCATCAAGACCCATCACACGTGCTCTAATTTACATCCAAAATGATTTCCTGCAGTTTTGCTATATGCAGACTACTTAAGCTACATGACCCGTAAAAAGGGAAGTACATGAAATACTCATCCAGTACCCTTATGATAATTATTAGAGGGCTAAAATGACATTTGAAGCATAAATCCAGAAATCCATAATTTTTCTAATTTGTTTGATAATTAATTTATTTATTCTAGTATCCAAAAAGCCCAAGTTTGAACATGAAGTACCAATTTCAGACAGGATAATATTCCAATAAATTTATGTTAATTACAAAATACATAATCAACTCTAAATCCTAAGCCTTCAAATTTTCCAGCAAGGTTTAGGCCCTTAAATGTAATTTCAAAGATATCTCATAAAAGTCATTTTAAAAGATTTTACAGCAATAATACCTCCAAAAATTTATAGAAAAATTAGGGATGATTGTGATATGCTACAAATACCCTAGAAAAAGTTTCATAATTTTCCATTTAATAATTAGGCTATAATTGATTTTCCCATGAAATTTCAAGTATATGGGTTAATGGACAAAGTATACTAATTAAACATCAAAAATTTCCACAAAACTTTCCACATGATAATATTGATCTAGAAACACTATGTATCAAGTTTCATAATTTTTCAATAAGTATTTGGGCTCTTGCAGGAATTATTTAGTATATAACCAAAGTATGCACTTGTGAAGTAGATGCCCTAACTAGATATCCAAAAATTCTATCAAAATTCATACATGATTAGTATAGTCTAAAACTACCTCTGCCAAAGTTTAATTCCCTTTCAATAGGCAGTGAGCCCACAATAGCCAAATTATTAATTAGGGCAATCCTATTGGTTACAAATGAAGTGCCACAAACATTGATCAAAACTCCCCAAGTAAATTACCAGAGGCTCAACATATCATTATTCTCTCACTACCCAAGTTTTGTTAAGTTTCAAGATGTTTAGCTAACCTAAACATACACTACAAGTTTTAGGTCTCAAGCTAGAGTTAGGGTTTTGGGGACCCTACCCTTTTCAAAATTAGTTAATATTTTTAACAGAGGGTTTTATATATCCTAGAAACCTCCTTGCAAAGTTTGATGTTCATCCAAGGTGTTTAGGCCTCATGCCCTTCACAAGGCAAAAAGGTCCCTCCTTAGGGTTTGGCCTAGGAACTTAAGGCAAATCAATTCCACACTACCCCACATTCCATGGGGAGGTGCTAAGTGCCATAACAAGTCAGTGTCCCAAATTTCAGCCTCTGTTGAGGTGATTTGGTCACTCAAAATCAGAAATGCACTTTTTGACCAAAATACCCTTATTAAGGTATAGTTAGGGTTGGGTCAATACCTACTCAAAACACATCGAACTTAGGTTAAACTTTATACAGATACATAACATGAGCCCAGGGACCACTCACCAAAGTTTGGGAGGGTTTGGAGGTCATTTGGCTACTTAATTAAATTACCCTAGCTTTATTAAATAAAGTCAAAAACTTTAGGAAAATTGTGTCCAAAAATTCTGGGTTTTCGGCAGGACCTAGGTATAGCTAGGTTAGGCTCCCTGCCAAAATTTCAACTGATTTGGGCTAGGGATGAAGTGTGGGCACTCAGTTTAATGACTGTCTAGCGCTAAGGCTATGTCCCACCAACATGGGTGCCCTGGTCAGACCATGTACCCAAATGGGTTCAAACAAATTTTAAAATAAAATAGACTCAGAGTGCTACAACTTTCATATTGAACGTTTTCCCACCTGGTGGGCCTACGCATTTTTAATATTTATTTTAAAGCAGCCTAGTTTACAGGGCAGAAATTCAGAAATCTGAACTTAATAAAATAAATGATCTGCACGGATCTTAAAGCAAATCGTGGGACACCTGGTCATCTTCTTCCTCCAGCCAAGGGCCATGATTGGCCGAACCTGGAGCTTATTACAAGAGCATTTCCCGGCCACACGGCCACCTCCCTGGCCGGCCACCACCGCCACCACCTTCGTTGAGGTGGGGGCTATCGCCGGGCGGCGGCACGACCGCCGGAGGGGTGGTTTCCGGCGAACCCGACCACCATTTTTTTTTGGAAAAACCATGAAAATGAAAACTTGGATCGGCTCAATTGAGTCCGATTCTTGTCCTAAACGATTCCTAAGATCTACCCACGGAAGAAGGAGTAGAGGAGGACCTTTAACCGAGCTTGTCGTCGTGTGTGGTGGTGGTGCGCCATGGCCGGTGGTGGAGCTTTCCGATGCTTGCAACTTCACTACCAAACCGCCCGGTTTCTTTAGGTGAAGGGTGGAAACGATTTCTCTTGGCCCATGGAAGCTTTTAAAAGCATCAAATGGGGGAGAGGGAGGGTCATGGCTTCAAAGCCATTAATGGCCATGAAAGGGAATTTCGGTTTTGGAGAAAATCCATGGAAATTCACCTCCCCTTTGTCCCAATTCATCTGGAAACTCCTCAAAACTGATAGGGGAGATGAATACTAATTAATTGGTGAAGAATGGAGGGGTGATTCACCTTCCCCACCATGAATGACCTTCTCTTTCTTCTTTCTCTCTCTTCTCTATTGGAGGAATGGATTTCAGCCACCTTGAATGGCTGGCCATGGATATTAAACTCCTCAAAACTGATGAGGGGAAATTTATTCAGCCTTTGGAAACAATTGGAGAGGCCCTTGATCTCCCTTGGCCATGAATGGCCTCTTTTCTCACTTTCTCTCTCCTTCATTAGAGAGAAAAATGGAGCTTTCTCTCTCCTACCCACCATGGCCGAATTTTGATCTCTCCTCCAGCCTATTGGCAGCCCACTAACTCATGTTAATAATACAATGAGGTTAGCCCAAGTGGGGGAAATGAGTTTGAGCTTGGGTTAGCCCATTTAGGCTAATTTGACCTAACACTAGAATAGAGTTGACCTTGGTCAACATGACCATTTGAGTTGACCACAATGGGTCCTTGGTGACCCAGTGTACTCCCTTAAGGTCTAAGAAGACTTTAGTAGGGTTGGTTGGGCATCTTGGGGGTCACATGCCCCTTGGTAAGGGCACTTTGACCATTTTAGGGTTAGAGTTGACTTGGGTCAACATAACCATTTGGGTTGACCCCATTGGGTACTTGGTGACCAATTGGCCTCCCCTAAGGTCTAGGAAGGGTTATGTAGGGTTACCCTGCACTTTGGAGGTCACATACCCTTAGTAAGGGTACTTTGACCAGATTAGGAGCTTGAGTTGACTTGGGTCAACCTGGCCTCTAGGGCTGACCCCAATGTGTCCTTAGTGACCTATTGACCTCACTATAGGGTTAGGATGGCATAGGTGGGGTCCTCTAGGATAGGAGCAGGTCACTTGACCCTAAGTAGGCTAGTTTGACCCATTTAGGGCTAGGGTTGACCTTGGTCAACTGAGCCTCTTTGGTTGACCCTAATGGGTCCTCATGGCTCTAATGGGCCTCCCAAGGTATTAGGGGTGTTGTAGTAGAGTCTTGGGGTTAAGGTGTAGCCCATGGTCATCCTAAACCATTGCCCAGAGTTCTACTATTTGCAGACCATGATGATCTTCACCTTGGCCTCCTATCTCTTGGCCCATTTCTAGCTTCATAGGGTTTTTTCATGACCTAGTCATGGCCAAAACCACTCTTAGGGGTCTAGTTGGAAATGGGATGTTACAAATCCCAATAAACAAAACAAAGATTTCGTCCCCGAAATCAAGGTTGAGTCTACGAGAATTTCTACCGAAGAAAAGGAACTTGTAACATCCCATCATGACGTCATGTTTGCTAAATTATGTTTAAAGGGAAACCTAAATCTATGACCAATTCGCCTAATTGATGAAGCCAAGATCCCAATAAACAAAAGATTAGTCTCTACTCTTCCTAGAGCAGCCCTACTAGTTAAAAGCAGGAAAATGAATTAAACATCTTGAGGGGTTGTGAGGTATACCTGACTGAATAGCTCTAGGTATATTTGTCGCATCAGGTCCTGCGGTTCCCAGGTATGCTCCTCCTGGCCGTGGTTCCTCCACAAGACCTTGACTAATGAGACCTTCTTGCGACGCAAGACCCGTACTCCTCGGTCGTCGGTTTGAACCGGCTCCAAGCGAACTGACCGGTCTAAAGCTACCGACCCTTCAGTGGTCAAAATCTACTGCTCCAGAACCCTCCTCAGCGAAGAAATGTGGAAGACGTCGTGTAGAGCTGCCAGCTCTGGTGGCAACTCCAGCCTGTAGGCTAGGGGCCCGATTCGCTCCAGGATCCTGTAAGGGCCCATGTACCTCGGCTGAGCTTCTTCCTCCGACCACGCACCCGTGAAACTCTATGCATGGGCCGGATCTTCAAAAATACTCAGTCCCCCACCTGAAACTCCACCTGACGATGTCGGGCGTCATAGTACTTTGCCTGTCTACTCTACGCCTCTAGCATCCTGTCTCTGATCAGGCTCACCTGAGCCTCGGTGTCTTCAACAAAATCTGATCCCAACACCTTCGGATTCTCGTCCTGAATCAATGAAAGCGGAGTCCTACATCTCCTTCCGTACAAGGGTGGAGAGTTGTGTTGAAGGTCGACCGAGAGCCCAGATAAGCCTGGACTGATCTTCTATCCTTGGACGTACACTATCTATCTTGATTCAACACGATCATCTTGAGCACACCATGATAATGATCAACTACTCACAAAACTTATGAAACACCTACTGAAGTTTTCTTTCGGGTCAGGGTGACCATAGATATCTCAGCCAGTCTATCTTTGATGTTCCATTTATAATTATGCCCGGAGTGCGGATGAGGAATCGTGTATATGAAAATCCCTAATTGTATCCTCGAACTTCCACTCTAACCGGGCGGTGACTGTAATAGTTTCCCAAAAGTTCTTACACTTAACCTTCATCGAGCGATGGACCTCACCGTGCATCACAAAATCCATGACGCCCTTCTTCACTCCAAGGAGATACACGTTCTGAGATACACCAAACTTCTGATGATTAATATTTCTCGCTTATACGGGTAGACAACGACTCTATAAAATCCCCACTTCGCAATCAGATTCATGACGCAAACTTTTCTAGATGAGATCTAAGGGAAACCCAAGTAAATAACTAATTTGTCCAATAAGCAAAAGACACGCCCCCAATAAACAAAAGATAAGCCTCTACATTCCTTCAGCTGAGTATCTTTGATATTACCATGTTATATCTGTCCTAGCTGGGTGCACAATCCCTAGGGCATCAATCTTTGACTTGGGGTTCCAACCTGAATCTGTTGATATACTCCATATTTTAAACCCTCTGAGTCATATTTACGACAACCTTATTCGGGTCAAAATGTTCCCAATCCCAACTAGGTCTCTTCCGAACTTGAATTCCTATCCGACCTTCGGTGTTTTTCGTGATGGTGGTCTCCAGGTAATCTTGTTACTAGCATGAGGGTTGAGACTATGTGTCTTCTACCATTCTGCTAATGGATTATTGGTCTCAATTCTCCTTAATGCAGTCCTTCCGGTTTGAGTAATCCTTGATAGGGACCGTAGGGCTACCTGAGTTTATGGCTTAGGTAGCCATTCTCGTGTTATACTCCTCCTTTATTCTCTTTAGGTATCTCCTTAGCTTAACCAATTTCATACCCAAAGTATATTTCAAACTAGGGCATACTATAAGTTATCATGGTTAGTCATGTCTCCTAGCGGGTTGAGTCTAACTCATTGACTAAAGAATTATAAGATGAGATCTTCGCAGCCTAAAGTGCTCCCTGCTAGGGGCAGGGTTTGCCGCAGGCTACAAAGAAGGATTCCAATTGTTAGATAGCGTACAAATGGAAGGAATGGACAAGATAAAGTGGACTTTTAAATGTGATTTCCCTTATGGGCACACCACTGCTTCCGCTGCTTAGTTTGTCCCCAAACTAAACTCGTGCGGGGGTGACCCAGGGTTGTGGACTGCTACTTTTCGATCGAGGTCCGCTCTGATACCACTTGTAAGACCCCTTTTTTTGATACCGACACCGGGGTCTTAGGCCCAGAACCGCCGTTTTGCAGTGATACCTTCATGCCCTAAAGGGTCGTCACCACAAGGCGCTGATTCTGCCGGCCGATTTCGATCACAGAAAAGTAGCATAAAGAAGTAAATTCAAAATTGCAGTCCACAGAAAATCACATGTCATAAAAAATATAGCTCCACGAATGGAGTGTCCACAGAAGAAAACATCAGAGTAGCAGCAAAACGGGATTATGCCCGGTACAACATATCCTCACTACAAGAATCACTCATGCGGAAGCAGAAAAATCTACTCAAGGTCGAGACTCACGGTCCCGGCTGTATGAACTCCGGAGCTAGACTGCCCCACCTCCAAACGCACCGGTCTCTAGGGCTGCTCCTCCATGCTGGTCTCCACGATCCCCTAAATGATGCGGTTCGAAAACCGTTAGTCTAAAAGACTAAGTCCTATAATCCCCCGCCCCTTCCCCCACGGCTCATCAACATGGGACCCAGCTGGAACTGCCGGCCTACCAGGGTCCAGACCCGGGCCCACCACTGGTAGTTAGCCTTTCACATTCAAGCCTGCAGGCCATGCACCCCAACCCCACTCCAGCCCACCGGCGGGTTGTTGGTGGCCACAGCCTCCCTTTGATGAGGTAAACTCGATAGTCAAGCCTGCACTACGGGGACTTCCCAGGAGGTCACCCATCCCAGAATTTCTCCAGCCCGAGCACGCTTAACTATGGAGTTCTTTCAACTATGGAGCACGCTTAACTATGTTGATGGGCCTGGACCGTTACAAAAAGTGCACTTTTATTGTAAGGCTCCTAGTCGATCCAACGTGACAGTGTCACGGATCCGCTCTAGACGACCCTACCGGGCTGCAGCCCAAGCACCCCAACCACTCTCCATCCACAGGAGGGTTGTTGGTGGCCACAGCCTCCCTTTCATGAGGTAAACTCGATAGTCAAGCCCGCACTACGGGGACTTCCCAGGAGGTCACCCATCCAAGGACTTCTCCAGCCTGAGCACGCTTAACTATGGAGTTCTTTCAACTCTCATCACCAATTGAGCTGCAGCTCAATTGGTGATGAGAGTTGAAAGAACTCCATAGTTAAGCGTGCTCGGGCTGGAGAAATTCTGGGATGGGTGACCTCCTGGGAAGTCCTCGTAGTGCGGGCTTGACTATCGAGTTTACCTCATCAAAGGGAGGCTGCAGCCACCAACAACCCGTCGGTGGGCTGGAGAGGGGTTGGGGTGCATGGCCTGCAGACTTGAATGTGAAAGGCTGACTACCAGTGGTGGGCCCGGGTCTGGACCCTGGTAGGCCGGCGGTGCCAGCGGGTTCCCCTGGGATGGGCCTGGACCGTTACACTTCGTAAATGGACCCATTTGTGGCTTTCCTCTCCACATGAGAGTATCCGGACGGGGTAGATAAGAAGAAGCTAAGACACAAGTAAGCATATTACCTCCTCCAGGATGGGCAGCTGTACAGGAAGACCCTTTTAGGGATGCTGGCTCACTGCGTGGCCGAGGGCGAAGTACGAAGGATCTTGGAGGAAGTCCACTGCAGGGAGTGTGGGAGTCACTCCGGGAGTCGGACCCTGGAAGGAAGGATAGTCAGGCAAGGGTATTTCTGGCCCACCCTGGGCCGAGACGCCACGGAGTTCGCGAGGAGGTGTCATAAGTGCCAGGTGTTTGCTCCCCTCCAGCTACAACCGGCCCAGCGACTCAGAAGTATCACGGCCCCCTGGCCCTTCGCAATTTGGGGAATGGATTTGGTTGGACCCTTCCCCCAAGCCAGTGGTCAGAGAAGGTTCCTCCTAGTAATGATTGACTACTTCTCCAAATGGATGGAGGTGAAGGCGCTGGCCAAGGTGACGTCCCAGGTAATCAGGAACTTTGTTTGGGGGGAGATCATCTGCCGCCATGGGCTGCCCCAGGCCATCGTCATGGACAACGGACCCCAGTTCGCCAGTGCCGAATTCACCAGCTTTTGCGAATAGCTTGGAATCGACCTCAGGTTTGCCTCGGTCCATCACCCCAGGAGCAACGGGCAGGTGGAGGCCGCAAATAAGATCATCGTCAACCTCCTCAAGAAGAAGGTGGAGAATTTGAAGGGGAGCTGGGTGGAGCGGCTTCCCGCGGTTCTTTGGGCCCTAAGAACCACCCCAACACGGCTACTGGAGAGACCCCCTTCAAGCTCTCCCACGGGTGCGAGGCAGTGCTCCCCGTGGAATTTGAAGTCCAAACACCTCGGGTTATTGCGGCCAAGGAAGGCCGAGAGGAGTGGCAAGCGGAGAACGAGGAGGAGCTGAGGCTCTCCCTTGACATGGGGGAAGAGCTGAGGGACCTTTCCGCTATCCGGCAGGAGGATGTGAAAAGAAGAATGGCCAAGTACTTTGATAAGCATGTCAGGGTCAAGCAGTTCGTGGAAGGGGACTTGGTGCTGAAGAAGGTGGACGCAGTAGGGAGGTCGGCATCCGTAGGGAAGCTCAATCCCAGCTGGGAGGGACCATTCATTTTAAAAGAAGCGTTGAAGTAGGGAGACTATCAACTCCAAAATGCAGAGGGCAAGACCCTGAGTCTCACCTGGAGTGGTGACGACCTAAAACGATTTTTCCCCTGAAGCATGTAAGCAATACTTTAATTATAATAAATTTCTTCAAACCTCCAGTATTGTCATAGCTAGCCTGCATAGAGGAATGGAACGTGTTTGGACCCCGAGCAGATCCCGCTGCCAGTCTCTCACCTAGCTGGCAGGGCCGGAAGTCACTCGGTGTCATCCTTGGCCTCGAGCAGGTCCCGCTGTCAGGCTCTCACCTAGCTGACAGGGTCGGAAGTCACTCGATGGAATGTGTTTGGACCTCGAACAGATCCCGCTGCCAGGCTCTCACCTAGCTGGCAGGGCCGGAAGTCACTCGGTGTCATCCTTGGCCTCGAGCAGATCCCGCTGTCAGGCTTTCACCTAGCTGACAGGGCCGGAAGTCACTCGATGTAACGTGTTTGGACCCCGAGCAGATCTCGCTGCCAGGCTCTCACCTAGCTTGCAGGGCCGGAAGTCACTCGGTGTCATCCTTGGCCTCGAGCAGATCCCGCTGTCAGGCTCTCACCTAGCTGACAGGGCCGGAAGTCACTCGATGGAATGTGTTTGGACCCCGAACAGATCCCGCTGTCAGGCTCTCACCTAGCTGGCATGGCCGGAAGTCACTCGGTGTCATCCTTGGCCTCGAGCAGATCCCGCTGTCAGGCTCTCTCCTAGCTGACAGGACCGGAAGTCACTCGATGGAACATGTTTGGACCCCGAGCAGATCCCGCTGCCAGGCTCTCACCTAGCTGGCATGGCCGGAAGTCACTCGGTGTCATCCTTGGCCTCGAGCAGATCCCACTATCAGGCTCTCACCTAGCTGACATGGCCGGAAGTCACTCGATGGAATGTGTTTGGACCCCGAGCAAATCCCGCTACCAGGCTCTCACCTAGCTGGCAGGGCCGGAAGTCGCTCGGTGTCATCCTTGGCCTTGAGCAGATCCCGCTGTCATGCTCTCACCTAGCTGACAGGGCCGGAAGTCACTCGATGGAACGTGTTTAGACCCCCGAGCAGATCCCGCTGCCAGGCTCTCGCCTAGCTAACAAGGCCGGAAGTCACTCGGTGTCACCCTTGGCCTCGAGCAGAACCCGCTGTCAGGCTCTCACCTAGCTGACAGGGCCGGAAGTCACTCGATGGTGTCGGCCCCGAAATCGCTAGATAAAGATCAAGAAGTCTCAAAGTGCCAGGAAGCAAGGGGAAAGAGGTTTTGTAGAGGCGAGCTCGGGCTCGGCGAACCTAGTTCGACATGATCAAAAAGGAAGGTGAGCCAGGCCGGAGGATTCTGCATGGGCAAGTACGGACTCGCCATTCCCGGCTCGGCATTGGCGAGTAGGTCGCGAACCCGGGCCTTGCCAAAGGAGGGCGAGCCAGGCCGGGGCACCTCACCCCTTTGCCCGTTTAACTTGGAAAATTTTCTCCTTTTTTCGGGCTCAACCAGGATGGCTCGCGTGTGAGTTATGGTGGTGTGACAAGGGCAGGGAGCATCCCGCCCCTGAATCGCTTGGGGCTCGGCAAACACTCAAAACGCACCCACTTGCGGGCGCGCTCTCATAACTACTATACTCGCGGAATCTGTCTCGGCAAAGTCGCGTAGGGGAGCACTCGCATATATTCAGAGCATAACAAACAAAGTAAAGAAAAAGGAAATAAAAGAGAAGAAGGCGGCACGGGTATGATCAAAAACTCTTTCATTAATTGCTTACAAAAAGTAATTACATGGGGCTCACCTCGGTGAGTGAACAAAAAAGAAAAAGGAAAAAATACAAGCTACCGTCAACCCCCCCCCCCTCCGCCGGACTGATCCTCGCCGTCACCCAAAGGATCCTGGAAGCTTTTCCCGAACATCGCGTCCAAGCTGTCCTCCTTCTCGCTGGGCGGCGTTACTGGGAATAGGCTCGGCATCAGGTCCCGGGCCGAGATCCCCTCGCATCCCTCCACCAGCACCCCCGAGTCCTTCATCATTTGGAGGGTGCACTCGGTGGCTTGGATGGAGTTGATCTGCAATCTCTCGATGAGGTCGGCCTCACCGAAGATCCGCGGGCTCTTGTAGGGAAGGGTGGGGTCGATGTTGTGAGGCGGTAAGAAGATCTCCTCCTGGCGACGGACCTCGCTGAGGAGGTACTGGTTCTCCTCCTTCAGCTTCGTGTTTGCGCCCTCCAGCTCGGCGAGGCGTGCGCGTAGCTAACCGATCTCCTCTGCCTGCTCGGCATTGCGAGGTTGGAGCTCCCCTGCCGCCTTGGCATCATGATAAAGAGAATTCAGTCCGATATCAGCGCAAAATGTTCTAAGTAAAAGAGAAGAGTAGTGCTTAACACTTACCAGCCCGCCTGCGGCTTGGGCTGGTAGACCCTCCTCTATGCCGAGCTGCCTCGCCTGGTCGGTGACCTTATCCTTGGCGATGTCGCGAGCCTGCTCAGCCTTTTCAAGTTGGTGGCTGAGGGCGAAGCTGCGACATGCCAGCATGTTGTTGAATTCTGTGAAGTGAAAGTGGGCGAATGGAAGGCTTGGGCAACCTATCCGCGCGGACTACGCGGACAGGGTTGGCGGACTGCTAAGTCGGCAGGGATGTTGCAGGCAGTTTGGTCTATGGCGGCCTGGGCGGTCTGTTCGCGCGGACTACGTGGACAGCGGCAGCGGTCTGTCAGTCCGGTGTATACTCAGGAGGTAGTTGAATCCCAGGAATTAACCGGGCGGATAGAAACAATATCCGCGGAGTCCGGCATGAAGCGGACTGAAGAACTAGAGCTTGGCATAAGCCTTGGTCTTGCTCTAGTGTAGCGGCAAGTGGAAGCCGCGGAGATCGCCGGTCAGCGCGGACAGAAAATCGAGGTCGCCCGGTATGGCGGGCTAGATCCAGTGTCCGCCAGTAAGTACGGACTGGCCCTTGTGGCCAGTGGACTGGACTTGGTGGGTTTTGAACCAAGTCCAGCTTGGCTCAGTCCGGGGAGATCGCACAGTGGAGCGCGGGCTGTTTTCTCAGTCCGCCAAGCTCAATAGAAGTGTTGTTGCCTTGATTGCTGGCTTGGGGAGATGGTGACTGGAGTATTGCCTGTGCAAGAGCATGCAGACTGGAGCTAGATTCCGCAGAGTTTGGTTTAGCCTTGTGATGAGGCTGTGAACTCAGGATGTGGACAGATGAAGTCTGCATGGATACGGACGAGTTTGGCATGTCCGCTGAGTCCGGCAGGTGCCTTGGGAAAGGCAACAGACTCGGGATGTGCGGATAGGCGCCGGGTGTCCGATGAGTCCGTCAGGTGCCTTGATGGCAAGGCTGCGGGCTCGATTTAAGCGGGCTGGCGTTGTGTCCGCGGAATTGGCGGACACAACTGTTGCGGAGTCCGGCTGTGGTGGTCCTGGCTTGGCCTTTGGTGGCAAGGCGGACTGGAAATTGGAGTCCAGCCTTGGAGAAGCTGGGGCGGACTGGCTATCTGTACAGGAGCGGCGAACTGGTGTGTGTCCGCGGGCTGGTGGACACACTTGTTCTTGCTGCAAGATGTGGCGGTGATCCTATCTACTAGGACGGTGACCATACTCATCATCGTGCCTATAAATAGGACCCATGTCACATCAGGAAGGTGGTGGAACCTCCGGGAGTAAGTGAACAGTAATCTGAGCGTGCGCAAGTGTCTGCGGAGTGGACATTGGTGTCCGCGCGGATTGATTGAGTTGACCGGGTTATGCTGTGCAGGTTGTGCGGATAGCGCTGGAAAGCCAGGACTTGGCTCTGATTGCGGTCAGGGATAGTGCGGACTCTGCGGTTAAGCAACAGGCGGTAAACAGCAGGTCGCGGACAGCGACCAGGCGGTCTTCTCTTTGGCAACTTGGTTCGGGGTTCAAGAGGGCGCCTGCTTCAGGCGGACTGTTCTACTCGGCATTGCAGCGTGTGCGGTCTGGAGGCTAGGCGACCCCGCGGTCAAGTGGCTTGCAGATTGGCAGTGAAGAGCTAGCATTAGAAGTAGTCCGCGCGGCTTGGGTTGCGGTCTGGCGACCTGGCGGACTGAGCGGACTCCACAGTAGTAGACCGGCGGCTTGTTGATTGATTCTGCGCGGCTTGTCTTGTTTCTTGTCTTTGTAACTGTCTCTGCTCTCCTGGTTTGTTTGTTGGTGAAGCATGTCTCGCCATGTATGTCTCGCCGTGTAAAGAAGTTTGCTCTTGATCAATAAAGACGCTTGTGTTGCATGTGTTGCTGGTTGTTATTGCTTTGTTGAGATAATCCCTGCTAACTCCAAGATCTGGGAAAACGTTCAACATTATAAGTGGACGTGTCCTCCTTCGGTTGTTGAGGTGTCAACAGTTTATCCAAGGAGGCGTCTGAGGGTTTGTTGAAAATTTAACATGGTATCAAAGCGAGGTTGGAGTGGTCAAGCAGTGCTCAATAGAAGTAGTTGCTCTTGTATAGAGGAAACAAGTGGTAGAACCATGGCAGTGGAAGATGCAAGTTGTCTTGGAATTGATCTTCTTACAAATAAGAACTTTGAAAGGTGGAAGTCTTGTATGAAGAGCTTTCTTCTTGTCGAGGACCTTTGGGAGGTTGTATGCGGAGCAGGAAGGCAAGAGGTTACTGCTGGCAATGCTGAGACGATGAGAGCTTGGAAGGAGACAAATGCGAAAGCGGTGTCTATTCTCAAGCAGGTTATCTCATCGGAGCTCTTGGACCACATTAGTGGATGTCGGTCAGCTGCGGAGGTCTGGAAATCCCTTGATGGGTTGTTCAGAAAAGAGGTGAAGGTTGTTGCTGAAGATGGTCCTTTTACTTCATATCAGGAAGAAAGGAGGAGGAAGGAGGGACCAAGGTGCTATAAA
The DNA here is from genome assembly GCA_039583875.1 of Platanthera guangdongensis. Classification (NCBI taxonomy): domain Eukaryota; kingdom Viridiplantae; phylum Streptophyta; class Magnoliopsida; order Asparagales; family Orchidaceae; genus Platanthera; species Platanthera guangdongensis. Next base: position 236,666,178 of record CM077150.1, read on the forward strand.
TGCAAGCAGCATGGTCATCTCCGGAAAGAGTGCAAGGTTGTCTTGCTCTCGGCGAACGTCGCTCAAGTAGGGAGGAAGGAGAAGAACATTGTTGGGTTATCAACAAGTTCTGGAGCTGATCGAATGAAGGCCAGTGATAGTGCAGCTATCTGGCATGAAAGACTGGGGCATGCAGGGATGGACAAGCTGATAGCAATGGCAGGAAGAAGACTCGTAAGAGGGCTGCCTAGATTGTCATCCTATGGCGATGGTCGGGGGTGTGCGGGGTGTCAGCAAAGTGAAGCTTATCGCTTCACGATTGATAAAGCACAATCCAGATGTAAAGCACCATTGGCGGTTGTCCATTGTGCTCTGGTGGGACCGACCGTCACAGCCAGTCTTGGAGGCAGCAGGTTCATGCTGATATTGGTTGATGATTATTCAAGGTATACTTGGGTATACTTCATGAAGAAGAAGTCCAACATGATGCGCTTGTTTGTGGAGTTCAAGAAGCTTGTGGAAGGCCAGCTTGGCCGGAGGATCAAGGTGTTGAGGACAAGCATCGGTGGTGAGTTTGGCTCAACCGAGTTCTCACACTTTTGTAGGAAGCAAGGGATCCGGAAGGAGCTTTCTTGTGGACATACTTCACAACAAGGTAGTGTTGCAGCTCGGATGATCCGTTGGTTAACGGAGATCTGTAAGTGTTGGCTTCAGAGTAAAGGCGTTCCGAAGGCTCTTTTGGCGGAAGGGATGGCCGGTTCTACTCATGTCATCAATCGGATGCCTCTTAGTCCGATCATAGTGAAAACTCCTTATGAGCTGATGTTCGGAGTAAAGCCCAGCATGAAGCTCCTACGGGTCTTTGGATCTACCTGCTACATACACTCTTTGGGTGCTCTCAAGACAAAGCTAGTCTTTGTTGGGTATGATAAGCAAAGGAGAAGATGGAGGTGTATGGATCCTGCGACGAAGAAACTCATAGTGTCTAAGGACATTGTCTTTGATGAGTTGACGCCGTATTGGGGTAGCTCTCGTGTGGAGCTAGAGATTAGCAGGTCAGATGGTGGGCTGAAGGAGGCTGCTGCTAAGGAAGTGGAGCTGCCTGAGTCACCAGGTGCTCCAGGTTGTTCTAGATCCGGGGCAAAGACGTCCGGGTCAGGAAGTAGGGGGAGCGATACTCCAAGTGCTTCTGGCTCAAAGGCGGAGGCTTCCGGCTCAGGAAGTAGGAGGAGGAATGTTCCAGGCAGTTCTTGTTCAAGAGGGGAGTCTTCTGGTTCAGGTAGCAGGGGGAGCGTTACTCTAGGTGCTTCTGATTCCAGTAAAGAGGCATCTTGTTCAGGGAGCAAGGGGAGCATTGTTCCGGGTTTGCCCGGGAACGGAGCTGGTTCAGAAGCAGCGGAGGTGGTTAGCCATGATCAGGTTCTTCGTAGATCGAAGAGGATCAGTAAGCCACCAGCTCGATATAGCGAAGGGAATACAGCAGACTTTGTCCCATGTTTCTTTGCTAGCCCTCAGGTCGAGCAAGGTTCTTCCGGCCGTGATGACCCCACTAGAATCAAGGAGGTAATTGACACCAAGGCTGAAGAGGTGACTTTTCTCAGAGGTACCGAGACTTGGGCTTTCATGCCCAAGGTAGTTGGTAATACTCCTGTGATGCATGAGTGGAGGTTGAAGCTAAGGAAGGAAGAGGGAAGCATGGCTCCTTTTTGGAGATGCTGGAGGGCTCCCTCATGGTCCATGATATGCGGGGCGAGGACTATGTCTTGGAAATCTCTTTGTAGATGCTATCAGAGGGACCAAGTGCAAGGTTACGGGAGCTGCTGGAGTTGTTCACCACTTCTCACTTCAAGGGTGAGTGTTGAATTATGTGAAGTGAAAGTGGGTGAATGGAAGGCTTGGGCAACCTATCTGTGTGGACTATGCGGACAGGGTTGGCGGACTGCTAAGTCGGCAGGGATGTTGCAGGCAGTTTGCTCTGTGGCGGCCTGGGTGGTCTGTTCGCGTGGACTATGCAGACAGCGGCAGCGATCTGTCAGGCCGGTGTATACTCAGCAGGCAGTTGAATCCCAGGAAGTAACCGGGCGGATAGAAACAATATCCACGGAGTGCAGAATGAAGCGGACTGAAGAACTGGAGCTTGGCAGACCGGCTTGGCATAAGCCTTGGTCTTGCTCTAGTACAGCGGTAAGTGGAAGCCGCGGAGATCGTCGGTCAGCGCGGACAGAAACTGGAGGTCGCCCGGTATGGCGGGCTAGATCCAGTGTTCTCCAGTAAGTGCGGACTGGTCCTTGTGGCCAGTGGACTAGACTTGGTGGGTTTTGAACCAAGTCTAGGTTGGCTCAGTACGGGGAGATCGCGCAGTGGAGCGCGGGCTGTTTTCTTAGTCCGCCAAGCTCAGTAGAAGTGTTGTTGCCTTGATTGCTGGCTTGGGGAGATGCGGACTGGAGTATTGCCTGTGCAAGAGCATACGGACTGGAGCTAGAGTCCGCAGAGTTCGGTTTAGCCTTGTGATGAGGCTGTGAACTCAGGATGCGGACATATGAAGTCTGCAGGGATGCGGACGAGTTTGGCATGTCTGCTGAGTCCGGCAAGTGCCTTGGGAAAGGCAATGGACTCGGGATGTGCGGACAGGCGCCGGGTGTCCGTTGAGTCCGGCAGGTGCCTTGATGGCAATTCTGCAGGCTCAGTTTAAGCGGGCTGGCGTTGTGTCAGCGGAATTGGCGGACACAACTGTTGCGGAGTCCGGCTGTGGTGGTCCTGGCTTGGCCTTTGGCGGCAAGGCGGACTGGAAATTGGAGTCCAGCCTTGGAGAAGCTGGGGCGGACTGGCTATCTATACAGGAGCGGCGAACTGGTGTGTGTCCGAGGGCTGGTGGACACACTTGTTCTTGCTACAAGATGTGGAGGTGATCCTATCGGCTAGGGCGGTGACCATACTCATCATCATGCCTATAAATACGACCCATGTCACATCAGGAAGGTGGTGGAACCTCCGGGAGTAAGTGAACAGTAATCTGAGCTTGCGCAAGTATCTGCGGACTGGACATTGGTGTCCGCGTGGATTGATTGAGTTGACCGGGTTGTGCTGTGCAGGTTATGCGGATAGCGCTGGAAAGCCAGGACTTGGCTCTGATTGCGGTCAGGGATAGTGCGGGGTCTGCGGTTAAACAACAGGCGGTAAACAGCAAGTCGCGGACAGCGATCAGGCGGTCTTCTCTTTGGCAACTTGGTTCGGGGTTCAAGAGGGAGCCTGCTTCAGGCGGACAGTTCTACTCGGCATTGCACTGTGTGCGGTCTGGCAGCTAGGCGACCCCGCAGTCAGGCGGCTTGCAGATTGGAAGTGAAGAGCTAGCATTGGAAGTAGTCCGCGCGGCTTGGGTTGCGGTCTGGCGACCTGGAGGACTGAGCGGAATCCACAGCAGTAGACCGGCGGCTTGTTGATTGAGTCCGCGCGGCTTGTCTTGTTTCGTGTCTTTGTAACTGTCTCTACTCTCCTGGTTTGTTTGTTGGTGAAGCATGTCTTGCCATGTATGTCTCGCCATGTAAAGAAGTTTGCTCTTGATCAATAAAGACGCTTGTGCTGCATGTGTTGCTGGTTGTTATTGCTTTGTTGAGATAATCCCTGATAACTCCAAGATCCGGGAAAACGTTCAACATTATAAGTGGACGTGTCCTCCTTCGGTTGTTGAGGTGTCAACAGGTTATCCAAGGAGGCGTATGCGGGTTTGTTGAAAATTTAACACATGTAATACAGTTCCATGGTCCGCAGGTGGGACTGCAGACCCTCATGGCCGAGCTGTCGGAGGGTCATCTCTTTGTACGCCTCGGCATCCTACCGGCCATATAGGTTGAAGCCGAGGGCGTAGGAGTGACCGGTGGCAGGCTCGCGATCGTGCCAAGAGGGGTGCAGAGTGGAGACGGAGACTCGATGAGCGAGCTCGTCCCACTACAGCATGGGCTCGCCCGCCGAGCCCTTCCACCGTGCGCCGAAGTTGAAGAGGGGGTGTTGCTTCGGCGGCGCGTGCTCGCGGGCGGCCCTCTTCGCCGACAGAGGAGGGGAGATCGTCGCCGTGGAAGAGGGGCCCTCGCCACCTTTCCGGCCCTTTCTGGTTGTCTCCTTCAGCGGGCTCTCCGGCGACGCGTCGGGAGGGGTCTCCGACGAGCTGATGTATTTGGGGCTATGCTGTTGTTGATGTTGCCCCCGCGGAGCCAGCAGGGCCCTCCGCATCTTATTTAAATGCCGCTGGCGGAGTGGCGGGTTCGATCCCGCGTCCTCAGATCGCCTCTTGCTGGAAGAGGGTTGTGAGAGAATATGTAGCACATGTATAGCCCACAGGCTTAATTAAACGCTTATGCTTCGGCCCTAGAACCTCTGTGATATTAATATGTAATATATATCTGTAATGGTTTCTTGTTAATGCTTCCGCTATACTTTGATGGGTTGTGAACGTTATTATTCGAGCTGAGCAAGGCGACCATCTAGTGCTTGGATAGGGTGGATCGTTTCCCTTAAAAGCACTGGGTGGACGTCTTGGGCAGTAGTACCCCTCCGGCCTGGCCCGGGCAAAAGGTTGGTGGGGGCACTACAATCTGTATATCTGCATCTGTCTACAAAATTGATGTATTTGATGGTGTTGGAGGAGAGGAAACTGGAGCATCTTCATTGAGTATCTCCCCCTTCCTGGTTTCAGAGGGTCCTAAAGCCAGGCCCCAAGAAGAAGGGACAGTGGAGGCATTAGAGATGATGGCACAAAGGGATGCAATAGAGTCAACAAGAGGTTTAATGGCCTCTGCTATAAGAGTTGAGATGAGGGGAGTGAGGAGTTCTGGAAGAGATGGAATTGAAGGGGAATCCATTTCCATGAACTCAGAGGGTGTCTGAGTTGATACATGGAGGATGGATGATGAAGGAAAAGTGGTGATATCTGGCATTTGCTCATCATGAAATGAAGGAGATTGGATGGGAGATGAGAGTAGATTAAAATATGGAATGGATGCGAGGTTATGGATGGGAATGTCATCTAGATGAGGAGGAAGTGGGGATGGAGGTGGTGTAGGATGTTCTGGAGATGGAACTGGTGTTGGTATATGTTGAATTTGTGTTGGTTGATGCTCATGAGATGGAATTGGTGGAGTTGGTTGATATACAAGGGATTGAATTAGTGTGGGAGTATGATTTAGAGAAGAGTATGGTTGTTAAGATGGAGGTGTAGGTATCTAGGAGGATGGAATGCTGGTGGAGGCGATAACTTCTAGGGGTGGGGGATCAGCTATTGCAGCTCTTGTACCCTTAGAACCTCTATAGGAGGTTGAAGCCTTAGATGGCTTTGAGATAGTCCTCTCCCACCTTCCAAACATGGCACAAGTAAGCCTTTTGGAAGCATTGATGAATATGGTCTGGGAGACCAGGGATTCAACAACTTTCTCCTGTAGGAAAATACCCAGAACTCTTCCAAAACAAACTTCTTTCTTGTTATTCTTCTTTTTTATCAAATTAAACAACAGTTTTCTCCAGTTAATAGATTTCTTCTCAACCAAAGCACACATCACTAGAAACTGGTGCCTGGTGATGTAGTCATGGGCTGTGTATTTGCCCAGCAGAACTTTCCCGACAACATCAGTAAGAAATTTGTATTCAGATGACAAATTCTTCTTTAGTAGTTTATTAGGGTTTTCTCCAGCATGATCCATTTTAATTAGCATGTTATCATATTCAGTACTATCCCTTTCTATATCTTCATCACCATTCATCAAATCGAAATTTTAGTTAACACAGTGGGGGTTAGATAAATCTGGTTACCAGATATAGTCTCGGTCATTGTGTCTGCATCTAGAGTTGAGGAGGTAAATACCCATTCTCTTATCTTTGTTGCAGCTATCTTGATTCTGTGTGTCATGAAGTTTTTCAGTTGTTGGTCCTCACACAGTTTCAGTATGTCCAAGAATATTTGGTCTGAATGTTGGAATGATTCAAAGTCGATGTCAAAACCTATGTCAAACTTCATCGCTGCAAGGGAGTTCGCCGGAATCGCCATTTGTTTGCCTGCAAAAGAAAACAAAGAGATCAAGTGCAAAGGGAACAGAAAGCGCCGGATGGATCTCGAAGAAAACCTAGATATATGGTTTTTAGAATATGAAGCGGCAGACTCCGTCCAACGAAAAATAAAAATTCTTTGATCTGGGTTCGACGAAATATTTTATTGACAAAATAGTTCGTCGATCTCAGTCAGAACAAGGGAAAACAATTCGTCGATCTCAGGTCGACGAAATATTTTCTGAAGTAATATCATCGATCTCTTTTCGACGAATAATACTTCACACACAGATAGTTCGTCGATCTCAGTTTGACGAATTTCTCAAGAACCTTTCTCAGTTTGTCGATCTCCGTTCGACGAACTGTGGCAAATTCTTCGTCCACAGACAAAAAATTAAATTATTGCATCTCTATTAATCATACCTAACTAATTCATAAATAACAGATGTTTCTTCTCATCTAGGGGTTTGGTGAAGATATCTGCCTTTTGTAAATCAGTAGAGACAAAGGTGAGATTAATTTTATTTTTGTCTACACACTCTCTAAAGAAATGATGTCTTACATCTATATGCTTAGTTCTACTATGATGCACTCGATTCTGTGCAATAGAAATTGTACTTGTGTTATCACACAGTAGAGTTGAATTATTTAAGTTGACATCATATTATAGGAGTTGGTTTTGAATCCACAATATCTGTGAACAATAACTGTCAGCTGCAATATATTCAGCTTCTAGTGTCGAGGTAGACATAGATGTTTGTTTCTTGCAAAACCATGACACTAGCCTATCACCAAGGAACTGACATGTCCCTGATATACTCTTTTTGTCTACTCTATATCCAGTAAATTCTGCATCAGAGTATCCAGTTAACTCAAATTTTGACTCAGTTGAATACTAGAGTCCTAAATTAGATTAACTCTTTATATATCTTAAAATCCTTTTTAAGAAAATAAGGTGAGATTCTTTAGGGTTCACCTGGAACCTTGCACAAAGGCATGTAGCAAACATAATGTCTGGTCTACTTGTTGTAAGATATAACAGGGACCCAACAATGACCCTATATAATTTCTGATCAACAGGTTTCTCATGTTCATTAGAATCAATTACAACATTGGTAGCCATGGGTGTTTTATTTGCTGAAACATCAGCCATCCCAAACCTTTTAATCAGCTCCTTAGCATATTTAGATTGTGATAAGAAGATGCCATCAGGTGACTGCTTCACTTGGAGACCAAGGAAGTAGGAGAGCTCACTTATGCTACTCATTTCAAACTTGTAATGCATAAGGTTGGAGAACCTTTTGCATAGTTTGGAATTTGTAGAACCAAATATAATGTCATTTATATATATTTGTACTAACAGTATTTTATCATGATGATGCTTTATAAATAAAGTTCTATCTACTATGCCTCTAGAAAATTTATGCTCTAAGAGAAAGCTAGCTAAGGTTTCATACCAAGCTCTTGGAGCTTGCTTTAGACCATAGAGAGCCTTATGCAATTTGAAAACATAAGAGGGATGAGTAGGAGAAATAAAACCTGGTGGTTGTTCTACATAGGCCTCTTCTTTAAGTTCACCATTAAGGAATGCACTCTTGACATCCATCTGGTATACTGTGAACTTTCTGTAGGTAGCATAAGCCAATAATATCCTGATTGCTTCTAGCCTTGCAACAGGTGCAAATGTCCGATCATAGTCTATGCCTTCCTCTTGTCTATATCCTTGAGAAACTAGTCTGGCCTTGTTCCTTATGATAAGACCTTAAGCATCTAGCTTGTTTCAAAAAACTCATTTAGTTCTAATGACTGGATAGTCTTTTGGTCTTGGAACTAAATCTCAAACTCTGCGTCTCTCAAATTTGTTGAGCTCCTCTTGCATTGCAATAATCCAGTGCGGATCTTGCTATGCATCTTTGATGGATTGGGGCATAGTTTGAGATATGAAGCAGACATGCATCATGTCCTGGTGGAGTTGATGCCTTGTCTGCACACCAACTAAAATCTCTCCAATCACTTAAGATACAAGGTGATCTCTAAGTGTAACAAATTCAGTAGGATGTGTTAGTTGAGCAATAGCTTGGGGAATTAATTCCTCTTGTGGAATTATAATAGATGTTGGAGGAATTTCAGCCACTTCCAAACTTTCTTCTTCACTCTCTTCTTCAACTTTTGGAGAAGGATGTGATGGATCCTCTTGGGTGAGGTTTAAATCATCCAACCTCACACATAAGTGAGGTACTTGCAATGTTTCATTGGTAGAAACTTCTTTCTCCTTATAAAAAAATGTTAGTCTTATCAAATAAAACATGAATAAATTCTTCTATTTTCATGGTTGATTAATTATAAACCCTATAAGCCTTGCTTACTTGGGAATATCCAAGAAAAATTCCCATTTCAGCCTTGGCTTCAAACTTTCAAATGTGTTTTTTATTATTACTGTGAATATAACAAATGCAACCAAAAATTTTGAAATAATCTACTTTAGGTTTCTTCCCTTTAAGTAGCTCATAAGGTGTCTTATTCTTGAGCTTGTGTATCAGACTTCTATTCAGTACATAATTTGATGTGCCCACAGCCTCTGCCCAAAAGTATAGGGGCAAATGAGCATCTGAAAGTAATGTGCCTGCAGATTCAATTAGGGTTCTATTTTTCCTTTTAGTAATCCCATTTTGTTAAGGAGTTCTATGAGCTGCGAAGCAGTGCCTGATACCTTCCTTCTCACAGAACTCTTGTATAAGAAGAGACAAAAACTCAGTACCATGATCACTTCTGATCAATGCAACTGGAGTAGAGTACTCAATCTGTATGTTCTTGAGAAAATCTGTAAGAACCTTGAAGTTATTTGACTTAGATCTCAAAACGAATTCTCAAATGAATCTTGAGAAGTCATCTACAATCACTAAAGTATAGGATTTCCCTCCTAGGTTTTGTACAGCAATAGGGCCAAAAAGGTCCATATGTAGCTAGTATAATATTTTAGGTGAGTCACTTTTATTTACAGATTTAAAACTATTTTTAGTTTTCTTGCCTAATTGATAAGCATTGCAAAGGCTTTCCTTCTTGTAGGGGCAAGAAGGCAATCCTCTAACAAGGTTGTCCCTAGAGTGTTTAGCAATATTTTTTAGATTAACATGTCCTAATCTCCTATGCCAAAGGTCATTATTGTTACTAGTTTGTTTAAATAAACATATTTTAGTTTTGGCAGACTTAAAGTTAACTACATAAATATTTCCTACTCTAGTACTAGTTAGAACTACTTGGTTATCTAATGAAGTAATAATGCAGGAAGTTTTATTAAATAATAACTGAAACCTTTCATCACATAACTGACTTATGGAGATAAGGTTGTGCTTCAATCCACTTACATAAGCAACATTCTTGAAAGTGACTGCTCCAATCTTGACCTTTTCATATCCTTCAGTCTAGCCATAATTGGAATCACCAAATATTACTTTAGGTCCTAACTTTAATTTGTAGTTGATTAGGTTGTCCTTGTTTCCAGTCATGTGGTTTGAACAGCCATTATCCAAATATCACTGTTACTCTGTGGTGGGATATTCTTTCACCTGCAATAACCAGATTAGCTATTCTTGACCTAGGTTATATTGGGTCCTTCTTTCTATACATAACTAAAACTGGAAATGTAAGAGTATTCATGTTGACATTTATAACCTAAGTGATGATATATTCTTGGAGGAATTATCTGTTGATTAAATTGATAATGGAAATTCTTGGTTGATTATTAGTTTTAGGAAGATTAAAGTTTCTGTTTAGATGAACTACGTTCAACGAATTCTAGTGAGTTCGTCGATCTGAGCTCGACAAATGGGGATGGGTTCGTCAAACTCCACTCAGAGAATGAAAGTATTCATTCTCTGGGCCCCAATATCGTCGATCTCTGGTTGGCGCACCATACGGGTTTCGTCGATCGTAGTTCAACGAATAATTATAATGAAAATTTGTGTTCGGAGTTCGTCAACTTGAGTTCGACGAACTGTACCCATTTCGTCGATCTGAGTTCGACGAAATCTGTTGAACATTGTTATGATTATGATTTTTTTATTCTTTTTCTTATTCTTTGGTTTTATTTCTGTTTGTTTAACATTATTATTATTATTATTTATCTTTCCTTTACCTTTTTCTGAAACAAATTTTATTGGTGTTGTTAAGATATTCTTTTGAATCAGTGGGGGTTGGCTTGATGAAGCACCTAATCCCAGCTTGCCATTTAGCATGACATTCACTGTGCTTGTGATGTCCATCAACTTGATACTTCTCCTATTTAGGGATTCTTCAAGTTGCCTTGTCTAAGACAATTTAGTTTTTAATGATATGATTTGTTCATTGGCTAAAGTTAATTCATCCTTTAACTTAATGTTTTCAGAAATAAAGTGATTTTGTTCAGTCAGTTTTTCTCTAAGTATTTTAATCTCCTTTTCAGAGTTAATTATATCAATACATAATGATTTGAATTCAGTTTTAAAATTATCTGAATTATAATCAAAGAAAGATAGTACCTGATCTACCTTAGATTCTGATGATTTTTCATTATCTGACTGCTCAGCTTCAGACAAGATACTGTAGGCATTGATAGCCATAAGGCAAACTTCCCTTGCCTTTGCCTCCTCTTCATCTTCACTGGAGCTAGAGGATGAAGATTCATCTTCATTGTCACTCTAGGTCTCAGCCACAAAGCCTTTCTCCTTTCTTCTGTGCTTGCTGGAGGATGGCTTACTATAATGCTGTTTTCTGGAGTCCTTTTCTCTTCTTCTTTCCTTCTTTTGATTTTCTGGACATTCTGATATGCAGTGCCCTGGTTTCCTGTACCCAAAACAAGTAATCTCTTTAGTGGGTATCTTGTCATACCTGGGTTTATCATCTTGCCTAGATGACTTTCTTCTGAAGTCCTTCTTTGCCATCTTGTAGAATCTCTTGGCTAAGAGACTCCGAAGTTCTTCACTTGCTGTTGGAGCTTCTGATCTTCTGAAGCTTTGAAAGCTATTCTTTGTTCTTTTCTTGCTGCTGGAGGAGTCTTCTGCTCTACATCTTCTCTTGACTTTATCAGTTGCTCATATGATTTGAGCTTTCCAAGAAGAGATTCAGTGAAAATCTCATTCAAGCTTCTGGCCTACTTGATTGGTCATATTCTGGAATCCCATGAGCTAGGGAAGCACATGAGGATCTTGTCATTCACTTCTGTGAGAGTGATATCTTTGTCCAGAGTCTTCTGCTCATTATTGATTGAGCTTAGTTTGTTGTTCATATCACTCACAGACTCAGATTCTTCTTTCTTGAAGTTCTAATATTGGGAGATAAGATTTGATCTCATGTCCTTTCTCTTATCTGCTGATCTAGAAACCATCTGGTTGAGAGAGTCCCTGATAGCCTTGGCAGATATGCACTCAGCCACCTTCTGGAATATGTTATCTCACATAGTTTGAGCTAGAATATTCATGGCCTTGGCATCTGCTATTTTTACATTCTTTTGAGCATCTATCCACTCAGATGGTGGAACAACATGTGTACTGGTAGATGTATTGGCAGCTGTAGGTTGAGGACGACCTGTCAAAATAGAGTTGTATATAACCTCATTAATATAATTCATGTAAAGCCTGATTCTTTCTTCCAGATGACAAACTTATTCAAGTTGAAAACTGGAGGTCTGGTGCTTGCATAATCCTTGTTCTGTGCCATGCTGTGAACTAAATAGAAAAACCGAGGAAATAGAAATCAGATCTATCAAGGATCTTTTGGTTCTAGTATTAGCTTGTACAACCAAAGGAACACTTCTCTGATACAAATTGAAAGAAATGGGATCGATCTGATTTACTCTAGAGGGGGAGGGGGGTGAATAGAGTAATTAAAATTTTTTGCTGTTTTTAAGTATTATCAGGGTAAAGTAGGTGATATTATAGTAGTAACAAAAAATATAAACTAAACTAAACTATCACAGCACAGCTAACCTATCACAACAAACTAATCAAACACAGCAAAGCAAGAACAACACAAAAATGATCAACCAGACAATACAAGAATTTTATAGTGGTTCCCCAACCTGGGTACATCCACTCTTCTACTACCCTGGTAGTAATCCACTAGCAAGATTTTGATCAGGTTACTGCCACCACAAGATCTATTTCCAGGGAGATCTCACAACCCTTTGAGCTTTTGATCAGGTGCCCAAAAACCAAGAATAAACTTTTGAAGGGAGTTAATAAACCCTTTATACAGGAGGTAATAGAGGTGATTGTGTCTTCTCTTTTCTCTAAACAATAGAGAAGACTAGTGGATTGCTGTTTTCAAAAGCTCCTTCGAAAATCACTTGGAGCCTTGCTCAGGGTGTAGGTCTTCAGCTTTGTCTTGAAATGAAGTCTAGGAACTTTCTGACTAATTGAAAGTTGTCCTTAAATGTTCCTAGAGAATAAGTTTAATAAGACTCTTGATGTATGCTTGTTGTTCTTCTTCAGTCTTCAGTAAGCACAAGGAGAAAACAACCAGAATAGTTCTGAATATCTCCATATTCTCTATATTATTGCTTGTATGTCTCTCTCTCTGTCGTCTGAAAAGAGAAAAACTCTTTTATATTTTGCTATCGAATTCTCCTTTGAATTTTGAATTTTAAAGCATTGATTGTTGATTGCCTAGAGAATGAGATGCGGCTTGAGAATATTGACTTTAGTGAGTTTACTCAACTGTCTCAATAAATTAAGCAAGTAGTTAACCCCGATGAAGAAAATAATTAATGCTGTCAATAATGGCTATATTCAGGGAAATATATGCACTAATGACTCAGAAAATTACTGCTAAATAATATATGGAATAAGGACAGAAAGTAAGAAAAAACTCTAAGTCTGTCACTGAAGAGAAATCATCGAGCTATGAACAGATTTCATCGACCGGAGATCCAAGTTCGTCGAGCTGAGAAATCCTGTTTGTCAACCTGAGCTCAGCGAACTGCGTTCTGCGAATAACTTGCCAATTATGCGGTCCAAGTTCGTCGAGCAAAGAATCTATCTTCGTTGAGCTGAGTTCAGAGAAAATAAACTGGAAAGAATTTGTTGAAGCTGAACTCCAGACTTCGTCGACCTAAGCTCGAATATCATCAAGCTCAACTCAGAGACTTGATTCTGAGTTCGTCGATCTACGATTGACGATCGTCTAGCTTAGTTCGAAGAATTTCGAACTGATAAATTTAAACTTGAAATCTTCTAAGTCTTGAGTCTTATGAAGTCTTCTACTGGCTGGTCCATGAAGGTTGAACCTAATGACTAGCCTAAACTCTAAGACTCAAACACTTGACCATGTCTATAAAATATGGGTCAAACATATCCTAATTAGTGAACCTAGCCCATATCCAAACTAAGGATTCAACATATTCTATTTTGAATATGTTGAAAAAATGTTAAAGAAATTATACATTGCTCTTTCAACCTTTGTTGCTGACATGGAAAAGAAGTAATAATATATATTAGCACCAAAGGATTTTCTGGTATATTCAGTTGCCCTATATCTATGTCCCTTATCATTCTTACCTATTATGAGTACACTCTCAATCAAAATTTTGCATAATTTATTGTTGTAAATTTAAAAAAAATCAGTTTTTAAGTTTTATAAAATTTGTTAAGTTAAATAGGGGGGATTGTTGGGAAAATCCTGATAATTTAGCTTAACAAATTATGTTTAGTGATTTTACATTCTACTCCTATTACCCATGTTGTATAATGAGGATAATTTTGTCTTAGAAGTCCTAGGGTGTTAATGATATAGAGGATATACATACAAGGCTTACTGAATTAAAGAGAAAAATCATGAATTGCCAATATGCGTCAATTAGATCTCGATACAACGTGACTGGAATTCGACATTACCTTGAATTGAAGTCAGAGCAACATAATTTAGATAAGTCGATGGCACTTAAGGATTAAGTCAACGTAAGCTTCGACATGATATCGACGGAACATTGACAATAGAGATTTTCATACAGACAGTCGAAAATCGATGTTGCTTCGACAAGAACTCGATGTTATATTGACTAGATTTCTTAACAAAATTTGTTTTGTGGCTTCAATCTGAATTAAATCAAGAAGGGGTTTCATAACATATTCTTTGAGATGTTAGTGGATGTTGATATATATATATATATATATATATATATATATATATATATATATATATATATATATATATATATATATATATATATATATATATATATATATATATATATATATATATATATATATATATATATATATACGTATCTTCTCACGGGCTACGCCAGTGCTCGATGCTCTTGGGCGGCCTTCGACCGCATCTAGGTGGGCTACACCCGCCTTCGCACTAGCTTCACCCGCCTCTACATGGGCTTCGCCTGTGCTCGATGCGCTGTTGTGGGCTGCGCGCGCATCAAGGCGGGCAATGCCCGCAATATATACGTATGAGTACTTAAAATGATCGTAAAAAATATAGATCGATATTACAATTTTTATTTTATCAAAAAAATTTATGTTTTGACATAAAAACATTAATTTCTCGTCCACTTTCTCTTCATATTCTCTCCCTCTCTCTCACTCCTCCCCCTCTACCTCCGCCCCTTTCTCCTCTCCCTTCCGCCATCTCTCTCCTATTCTCTCTCCACCTCTCTCCTTCCCTCTCCCTCTCTCCTATAGGAATATGATTTATTTGATGAGATCCAATGGTCAAAACTTAAAGTAAGGTGTGTTTCAAGATATATATATTGCTATATATATTTATATAAAATATATATATAATGAGATATAAAAACTATAAAGAGCAACAATTATAGATCATCATTACGATCAAGAAAATCATATAAGATCGTGAGAAGATTGAATTCGACAGAGAAAGCTTGGAAGATTTTTATCTGTAATTGAATCTCTTCCAGTATCACTCGATTAGTTTGATAGTTGCAACAGATTCAAAGAAAAAGTTTGAAAGATCATCTGAAGACTGGGCTCATAATCTTTGTTACTTTGATATTCAAAGATTCATCAGAAATTCAAAAGGTCATCATTAATTGTCATTATAAATCTAAAGAGAGGACACTAAGAGAAGTATCATCTTAACTCAAATATTCTCTTAGTTTTCTCTTTACATTTGAAAAAAAAAAGTTTTAATAATCTCTCTACAAAGGATTCAGTGAGCGGTTCTAAGAGCCTCCTTGAGAAAAGACTCAGATTTTAATTTGTTCAAGATCTCCTTATCAAAATATATGGTGTGGTTCTAAGTGTCTCCTAATCCAAAAACTCAGACACTATGAGAGTGGATTCCTACCAAGGGGGTAGAAAAGTGGATATACCCAGATTGAGGGGGAACTACTATAATCCTCCTGTCTTCTGTGATTTTGTTTTTTTTATTCTGTGTTGCATTACTATGATTTTAATTAACTACATCTGATTCTGGTTTATAGTTTATGTAAATGCAAACTCTGTGAATTAATAAAAATATTTGAAAATAATTTAAATCTCTATTCCCCCTTGTAGAGAAAACAATGAGGAATATAATAAATAAAGTCCTATTTCAATGGACAAAGAGCCTGCTGCTGAAGAGAGATCTGCTAAAATCAATCATATAGACACTGAACTTATGATATGGAATGGGAAGAGTGTACTTGAAGAATAAGACACTAGCATAAGTTCCTCTAAGCTATCAACTCCATACCTTTTCTATGAGGACTATATGGGCCTAGCAACCTAACCTCAGAGAGTTTTTGAGGCTGAGACTGAGTCAATAGTTCCATCCAACAGTCCTACTGGAGAATCAAACTCACTTCTAAGTTAAATACAAAGAATGATGGATACTCAAAGGAGGTGTTTTGAAGTGTTTGTTTAGAAGATGGTCCAAGGTCTAAGGATAGAAATCACTAAAAGGATTTCAGAAGTTGAAAGGGAAATGCTCCACCTGAATACTCAAAATCTCCAATTCTTCATGAAGGCTACAAGAGCAATGGATTTTACTGCTCAACAAAATGAGATGTCCCATCAGGGTATAAAAACAATAATATAGAACAAGAATGGCACTGCAAAAATTTAAAGTAGGACTTCCTGGCAACTAATGTCAGTCTAGCTGATAATAGAATGGCCAATATGAAGAGAATGAATTCCTGTAATCAGCTGCATGATGAGCAACTTCTGCAAATAAAGGATATAATTGTTGATGAGGTCAACCAGTTAAGAGGAAGTGTTAGAGAAGCACACAATGTTGTTTGCAAAGTATTGATTGAAGAAATTAAAATGGGGGGAGAGTAACATAACCTACCATTCTGCCCAACAAACAATATGGATAACAAACAATATAAGAACATCCTTGGGTATGGATCTACTTGATTTTACTCCTCAACCTCCCATCCCTGCGACTGCCTAGCAGTTGAAAATGATTATTTGACACCTGAGGACTATGAGGCAGCCTGGGGAGATATAACTTCAACCCATCTCTATCAGAGCAGGGTGAGTCATCCTCAAGGAGGAGAAGGTTTGATCAAGTGCATGAGGAGAGGATGGTACCTAGACAGAGAAGGGGATTAGAAATTAAAATATGCCAGGGTATGAAAACTTGAACCCCATTTCAGAGAACATAGTCCTCTATACTTGGAACAATTTTGGAAAGCATGGTACAAAAATCTCCAGGTATTACAGCTCTGTAGAATGGAGGGGGCATGATGACCAGGAGGAGGATTCACAAGAGGAAGAACCCCTATGGAACTCCTCCTACTTCCAAATATATCCCAAAACCAATAAGTTATTTTGAAATGCAAAAAGTAAAGCTGGATGAGAAGACACCTGAGGAGACTGAGAGATCCTGCGAGATCTGAGGTGTAAGCTCTTTGGAGAAGTGTTTTGGAGAAGTGTCTTGACTAACAGGAAGTTGGCAAGGTGGGAAGAGAGTGGATGTACCCAAATATAGGGAACCACTATAAATCTATGTGTACTTTTCTATGTTGTTTTCTTTTTGCAGGTTCCTGAAAGCAAACTACAACCAACACACTTAGTGCAAAAGATAAAATTAAAAAGAGAATAATAATAGTGAGACAACCTATTCACACCCCCTAGATTATAAGCTTCCATAAAAATAAAGACATTCATTGTGTTTGGTAGAGTGTGCAGGTTTATAGGTCCAAGTGATGCAAGAAGCTCTCCTCTAGAACCTACCGCCGAGCGGTAGTAGTTACTGTCGGGCGATAGCCTGAATTAAATAGACATAGCACTCAAGTTTATACCGCACCGTGCTAGTAGTACCGCCCGCGATAGCTCGAGGAATTATTTCATACAGGCGCTTGGGAACATACCGCGCGGCATTAACTTTGTACCGTGTCGCGTTATCCTACTCAATGATCTGCGAGACGGATTCGTCGAGATGACTGGACTACCATCGAGCATTACCTTGATACCACGCCGTGTTAGCCCACTCAACGATCATCAAGATGGATTTGTTGAGATGACTGGAGTACCATCAGGCGATACCTTGATACCGCACCGTATTATCCCACTCATCGATCATTGAGATGGAAGCGTGGAGATGACTGGACTACTGCCAAGAGTTACCTACCTACTGTGATGCGCTAGCATGGAAAAAAGGAAAATATTCATTTTGAATATTTTTCCAAATTTGTAGGATAGCTGTCAGCATCAAACACGTGAGCCTACCGCCGGACGCTAGTCCTACCGTCGAATGTAGCCTATTTTTACAAATACATATAAAAGGCATCTCGTTTTCGGGATTCCTTTCCAAGACAAAAAGAGACTCAGTTCGGTGATTCCTAGGGTTTGGCCACCTCTTTGTGGTCCGCTCCGCCGTCTTCGTCGAAGGAAAACAAAACTGCCTCCCTCCCGTTTGCGCACAAGGAACTCCGACGAGCCATGGACAACAATGACTACGAAGAGTTAATCGGTTGAGAACACATGAAGATTTCAAGCAACGGTCGTGGATGGCTCAATGGAGGAATCTCCAAGTGGGAGATTCAATCTTAAATCTTTTATATCTTTGTTGTGATCTTTTCTTTTCTTTGTATTCTTATGGTGAGTGAAATCGACCGGAGAAGGTTGTCGGAATCCAGGGAGGATTCCTTGGACAAATCATCCCAGGTAAGGGATGTCTAGATCGAGTGGTCTAGCGGGGCTCTAAGACACTTCCTTGCATTAAGGTGAAGAGCCAGCTCAAAGACCTTTCTTGGAGGGAAAGGGAGAGAGCAAACCAGCCCGAAGGAACGTGTAACATCCCATTTCTAACTAGACCTCCTAGGAGTGGTTTTGTCATGACTAGGTCATGAGAAAATCCTAGGAAGCCCAAGAGTACCAAGTGAGCTTCGGCAATAAAGTTGGAAATCACCATGGTCTGCAAATAGTAGAATTCTAAACAATAGTTTAAGATGATCATAGGGCTTCACCATGACTCCATGACTCCACCACAACATCCCTAACAGATTAGGGGGTCCATTAGAGCCATAAGGATCCATTGGGGTCAACCCAAAGTGGTCAAATTGACCCAAGTCCACCATAGCCCTAAATTGGGCAAGGTGCCCTAACTAAGGGCAATTGTCCTCTAATATGCCCAATTGACCATACCTAGACCTTTCTAAGCCCTAAGGGAGGCCAATGGGTCACCAAGGACCCATTGGGGACAACCCAAGAGGCTAAGTTGACCCAAGTCAACTTTAGCCCCAAAGTGGTCAAAGTGCCCTTATTAAGGGTCAAGTGACCTCCAAGGTTCCAAGTCAACCCTACCTAACCCTATCTATACCTTAGGGGAGGCCAAAGGATCACCAAGGACCCATTTAGGTCAACCCAAAAGGTCAAACTGACCTAGGTTAACTTTACCCAAGTGTCAGGTCAAGTTGGTTCAAATGGGCTAACTCCAGCTCAAACCCAAACCCACTTGGGCTAACCTCATTTTTATTGTTCATGTGGCTCAGGTGGGCTGCCAATAAGCTAAGGAGATGAAAAAATTCGTTCATGATGACTAGGAGAGAAGCTTCATTTGCCCTTTAATGGAGGAGTGAGAAAATGAGGGAGAAGGCCATCCATGGCTTAGGGAGGCCAAGGGCCACCCTTTATTGCTGGATTCAACTCCTCTGGGGAAGAGGAGGAGTTTCCAGCCGTTTCTCGGCCAAATTGAGCCTAGGTTCACACCCCCCCCCCCACCATGGCCGAAATCTCCACATTAAGGCCATTAATGGACATTGATGTTACACCCTTCCCCTCCCCCATTTGATGGTTTTAAAAGCATCCCTGGACTCAGAGGAGGCATTTCCACACTTTACCTAAAGGATCCATGCACTTTGGAAGTGCTGTTGCAGAGCACCCTCAAGCTCAAGATCCGGCCATGCCGCATCCACCACCAAACTCGTCGGCAAGCACGGTTGAAGGTCCACCGCTACTCCTCTCTTCGTGGGCTAGAATCCTAGATCAATAAGGAGAGAAATCGGGCTCAATTGAGCCCGATCGGGTGAGAAAAATTTCAGCTTTTCATGGCTTTTTATACCTCATGAGTTCGCTGGAAACCGCCACTCCAGCGGCCGTGCCGCCGCCCGGCGATAGCCCCCACCTCAACGAAGGTGGTGGCGGTGGTGGCCAGCCAGGGAGGTGGCCGGGTGGCCGGAAAAATGACTTGAAGTAAGCTCCAGGTCGGGCTGATCCCAGCCCTTGGTTGGAGGAAGAAAATGGCCCAGAGCCCCACGATTTTGCTTTGAGATCCGTGCTGGATCAGATTTTATTAATTTCTGTTTTATTAATTTCTGCCTCATATTTGGGCTGTTTTTAAATTAAATATTAAAAATACTTAGGGGCTTGTTTCAGGAAAACTGAACAACATGAAAATTGTAGCCCTTGAAGTCTAATTTAATTTAAAATTGATTGGAACCAATTTGGGTAAGTGATTTGACCACAACATCCATTTTGGTGAGGACTATACCTAGTCTAGACCAGAGACTATTTTGAGTGCCCCCATCAATCCAGCCATCCAAATGACTTGAAATTTTGGATGGGGGTCACTCTTACCTGCCTAGAACAAATCCAAAATTGGGAATTTTTGGAAAACATTTTCCGAAAGTTTTTGTTGAAATTTAATAAATGATGTAGGAATTATTTAAAAGGTCTAATGACCTCAAAACCCTCCCAAATTTTGGTGAGTGGTCCTTGGGGTCTTCATAAGGCTCTGGTTAAAATTTTATCTCATTTGGAGATGGTTTGAGTTGAAATCATGCAAACCCTAGCCTTGCCATAATAAGGCTATTTAGGTCAAATAGTGCACTTTGGGTTTTGAGTGGCCAATCACCTCAACAGAGGTTGAAATTGGGGCCACTGACTTGGCATGACTTTTATCACCCTCCCATGGAAGATGGGTGGATTGGAGTAGATTTGCCTTAGGACTTAAGGCCAAACCCTATGGAGGGGCTTTTATGTCTTGTGAAGGGCAAGGGGTCAAAATACCTTGAATGGACTTGAAACTTGGTAGAGTGAGAACTAGAGTAGTTAAAACCCCCTGGTAAAATTCTTACGGAATTTGGGAATGGGTAGGCGCCTCTAAACCCTAATCCTAGTTTAGGGCACAAAATTTGTAGAGATGGAATAGGTTACTAAAACTCATTGAATAGTGATGAAACTTGGGTAGAGTAGTCTTAGGTCAGTAGGAGGGTCTGGAAATTATTGTAGGGTGTTTGGAAGACATTAACTTATAACTTGTAGTTAAAATCTTTAAGTTGCCCTTAAGGATGATTGTGATGAAATAATGGTTAAACTAGCTTAAAATGTTATGAAACTTGGTCAGTGAGGATGCATGATCACACTATAGCCATGGTAAATTTTGTGTAATTTTTGGATAATATTTTAAGGTAGTTCTCTATTTAATTCCATTTATTGTATTTATATAGAATTAATTAATTAGGGGATTAAATCTTGCTGAAGAGTTGAGAAACTTTTGATTTTATGTTCAATAGTTATATTGTGTTTATCATAAATTTTATGGAGCATTTACTTGTCTGGTGTTGGTACATCATGTTCAAACTTGGGGTTTTGGATTACTAGAATAATTAAATAAATTACCAGATAAATTAGAAAAAATTATGAAATTCTGGATTTAGGCTAAAAAGGTCATGTCAGCCCTCCATTAATTATTATATGGTTACTGGATGAATAGTTTAGGTACCTCTCATTTTACACGTCATATAGCTTAGGTTGGTCTGCATTTAGTAAAACTGCAGAATTTAATTTGGAATATGAATTTGGGCACATGAGTTGGGGTTAGATGTTTGCTGGTTGGATAATTAAAAATGAGTTCACCATTGGAAGATTGGATGAGTAGGGTGTTGGTTTGGCTAGTGTTAGGTGGTGCTCGGGATCGACGAAAGATCGTCTTTCCCGTGGTGGGGGGGGGGAGTGTCAAATACTCTAGGGTTAGATCTAGTGCAACAAGTAAGGGTTTTGGGAAATTTGATAGCAACCAATAATAGTAAGTGTCTTGCAAAAGGGAGCTTTGGGCGTAATCCCATCGTAGTTCCTATTGCCTTCGAGAGCCCTTCCGGGGAATACCTTGGGTAGTCCTGGGCTAACCTAAACAGTAAGAATAAAACATTTCAAGAGCAACTAGTATAACTAGGGTTACACATTCACACAGCTCCGGTAGCTCGGGAGGTTGATTAGGTTGTTTTGATTGCCATCCGGACAGTTCGTTCGGAAGGTAGATGCACGGACGGATAGTCCGGGGAGCCAGTGGCTCAAAAGGTTTTGGATACAAAATAAGGTGGTGGGTCTTCGGTATCGAATGGTCGTTCACACTGATGTCGATACGTTGACTCGGCGGTGTGGGACACTTAGCCAAAGAAAGTCTGGTGGATATGTCCAGCATTAGTACGCGGATACTCTATGTTGTGTTCTTCTAGGGGCATACAGGAGGGCTAGGCCTGGTTGTGTGGATACCTGCCTAGGAGTGGGGGGCCCAACCCACTATCTCCATTTGCCAGTACGGAGGTTCCTGGGAGTGAAGCTAGCTGCCCAAATAGGGGGAACTAAAGGTCTGTGCGCATAGAGTCCTGTGCATGTGTTGTACTTGCATGAATCATGGCGTAGCATACTTGCATACAACCAACACCCCAACGTATAAATTGGTATGAGACTTTTTATATGGTGGGAGCCTTATAAAGACCCTTAACTTATATGTTTGTATGGGCATTCATATAAGTTAAGGTTACTTACTTCTTACCATGTCTTTCTTACATATGCTGCTTACTCTACTTACTTACCTTACTGCATACTATTATAGAACTGCTAGACTAGTTCCACTATCACCTACCACTTTGTACTCTCCACCTTTGTAGCTTCCCTTTCCTCCTCCCCGCTCGGTGCCTAGGAGCCATGGGGGAGGTGTAGGGGATGATAGTGCTTAGTCTTCATGACTAATGGTTTTTGGACCACAACATTACAGGGGCTCCGGATGGGAGATAGGGACCAGCAGCACAGGGACCAGCACCAGCAGAATACAGTGCGCATGGAGGTGGGCAAGTCTAGTACCGGAGGTACAGCGACCAACTCCGTGAGTGATAGTCTTTTTATAGCTTCCGCGAGAGATTGTAGCAAGGATCTGATGTACCGGGCTTAAGCCCGTTTATATTTTTGTTTTGCTACTTTGCAGTACTTTCTCTTCTCTATTTATGGACTGGTTGTGATTTCTCTTATTACTTATGACATTTGTGGACTCAGCTTTTTCATTCCTGAATACTGCTCTCTCTGTGATGATCAAAAAGGCCAGCAGAATCGACGTTTTGTAGTGGCGTCTTTCCCAGGTGTCGGGGCCACCGCAAAATGACGGTTCTGGCATAAGACCCCGGGGTTTGAAAAAGAAAAAAAAGGGGGGGGGGGGTCTTACAAGTGGTATCAGAGGCAAACCTCGATCGCAAGAGAAGTAGTCCACAAAAACCTTAGGCCACCCCCGCGCGAGCTTAGTTTGCGGACAAACTAGCAGCGGAAGCAGTGGTGGGCCCATAAGGGAAATCACATGTAGAAGTCCATTTCTCTCCTCCTTTTATTCCATTGGCATGCTATCTAACAGTTGGAATTTTTCCTTGTAGCCTGCGACGAACCCTACCCCCCAGCATGGGACACCTCAGGCTCCGAATATAGTTCCACCTCCGCCGGCTCCAGTTCTGTTTCAGTAGACGGAGATGGGGCAAACATTGACGGCCATCCTAGAGGCCTTCAGGGCCCAGCAGGCCCCGGCTCCACAGCCAAATTTCGGGGCCAACTGGATGAGTGCCTTTCGGAAACTTTCCCCTCCATCCTACTAGGGGACGGAGTCGGCAGTTCGCACGGAGGAATGGTTGGATACCATTTACGAGATGCTTGCGGGGATCCGATGCCCCACTGAGGAGGTTGTTGCTTTAGCAGTCTCCGGCTTCGAGTCGCACGGGAAGAGGTGGTGGAAGTCACAGCTGGAGACCACCTTTGCGAATATGGATTGCGCAGATATCTCTTGGGGAGAGTTCAGTGCAGCACTTCTTGGACATTTTGTACCTCAGTCGGCGAGGGACGAGCAGAGGATAGGTTCCTGCGGTTGAAGCAGGGCAACAGGACAGTGTTGGATTATTACCAGGAGTTCACTGACTTAGCCTGTTATGCGGACTCTTACCAGTTGGATGATACTGGCTATGCCAGGAGGTTCTACAAGGGGCTGCACGGCGATATGAGACAGGCCCTCCTCTTCGTCTCCGAGGGAAGCTTGGCCAGGATTCTGGAAATGGCCAAGAAAAGGGAGGCAGATTAACTTACGGTCAAGAGCCGGGAGAGGCCGGCTGACGATGCAGTGATTGGACAGCGTAGAGATCGTCCTCAAGGCCAGGTCATCGAGGAAAGAAGGAACGGGGATCAACCCGATCAGGAGATTGGACCGAGCAGAGGAATCAGGAGTTTTGGCCCCCAGCCCTTACAAATGCTGGAGATACTGAGGATAGCAGAGCAGGCATCGGTGTGCTTCCATTGCAATCAGCCGGGGCATTTCAAAGAAATTGTCCCATGAGGCGAGCGCCCCCACCAGCAGTTCAGGGTGCCCCACCTCCGTGGTAGCTTGGGGGTCGAGGGCACGACCGAGGACGGGGATATCAGGGCAGGGCCACAGGCCAGAGAGAGCAGGTGTACGCACTAGATCTGGCATAACCCCGGAACCCGGAGCAGGTTATAGCAGGTATGCCAGTACATTCAATTTCCTTCTTTCCTAAGAACTAGTTCTCACAGATGCAAAATAGTTAGAAATTAAGAAAATCAAAACTACAACTAGAACACTAAGACACTTAATTACCTCAGGCGTGATTTTCATCAGCGGCACGCCCGCTCATACACTCTTCGACACTAGGGCTTCACACTCGTTTGTGTCAGAGAACTTCTTGAAAGGACTTACAGGCGTAGAGCAATTCACAGGAAGGATGGTGAGGGTGCGTCTGCCCGATGGATCGGAGCTCGTGACCTCCTCTCATTGCAAACTTTAGCCGGAGATCGACGGGAAGGCGTTTGAGGCACCAGCGACGATCCTGAGGATGCCGGACTATGATCTCATACTGGGCATGACGTGGTTACACTGGAACCATGCCCAGATCGACTGCTTGGAGAAGAGGATCACCGTGAGGCACGGGGACTCCTCTATTGTTATCGAAGGTATTACACCAGCCCACCTGTTATTTCTATCGTCTGTGCAGGCCGTCAAGGCCCACCCATAGGGAGACGAAGTTTACCAGGTTCTCTTCGAGATGGTCGTGGCCAAGGATTCTATGCGGATATTCCAGTGGTGCGGGACTTTGCTGATGTATTCCCGGAGAAGCTGCCAGGGCTACCCCCGTACTGGGAGAAGGACTTTCAGATTCAGCTCATGTCGGGGGCTAAGCCGGTATCCAGGGCTCCATACTGAATGGCCCCGAAGGAGTTGGTGGAATTTCAAAGCTAACTTCAAGAGTTAGTGGAAGCCGGGTTCGTCCGGCCTAGCTCTTCACCGTGGGGAGCTCCAGTGCTATTCGTCAAAAAGAAGGACGGGACACTTCGGCTATGTATCGATTACCGGGCCCTGAACAGGCTGACGGTCCGGAATACGTATCCATTGCCAAGGATAGACGAGCTATTTGATCAGCTAGAGGGAGCTCAATGGTTCTCGAAGCTAGGCCTGAGATCGGGGTACTATCAGCTACGCATTCAGGAGGAAGACATCCCGAAGATGGCTTTCAGCAGCAGTTATGGATTGTACGAGTTTATCGTGATGCCCTTTGGGTCACGAATGCACCCTCTGCGTTCATGGCTTGATGAACCGGGTGTTCGAAGAGTACCTGGATATCTTCATCATTGTATTCATTGACGACAACCTTATTTATTCGAGGACCGAAGAGGAGCACTCGAGGCATCTTCCCTTGACGTTGGAGAAGCTCCGAGAGCATAAGATGTACGCTAAGTTCAGCAAGTGATAATTCTGGCTAAAGGAGGTGGCCTTTTTGGGCCATGTTATTAGTGGAGCGGGTTTGGCAGTAGATCCGGCGAAGGTCCAGGTAGTGGGAGATTGCCCACCGCTGAGAACATCCACGGATGTTCGGAGTTTCTTAGGGCTTGCCGGTTATTACCGGAAGTTCATAGAGGGGTTCTCTCAGATTTCCCTCCCTCTTACGTCTCTAACGAAGAAGGAGTCTCCTTTTATTTGAACGCCACAGTGCGAATCTGCCTTTCTGGAGCTGAAGGATCGGCTTACCTCGGCCCCTATCCTTGCTCTTCCATCAGGGAAGGAAGGATTCCAGGTGTACACGGATGCTTCTTATCAGGGAATGGGTGCCGTTCTGATGAAGAACGGGCACGTGATACCCTACGCCTCCCGTCAACTGAAGAAACACGAGCAGAATTACCCGGTGCACGACTTGGAGATGGGGGCAGTTATATTTGCTCTAAAGATCTGGCGACACTACCTCTATGGGGTCCACTGCGACATTTTCTCAGATCACAAGAATTTGAAGTATGTAGACACACAGAATGAGCTGAACATTAGGCAGAGACGCTAGGTGGAGTTTCTGTCGGACTACCAATACACCATGCACTACCATCCCGGGAAGGCAAACGTGGTTGCAGATGCTCTGAGCCGAAGAGAGAGTATTCCAGGAGTAGGCCCGCAGCTGATGGCCTTAGAGTTGGTAGAGTCGTTTAAGAAGATGCAGATATCACTAGTGTCTGAGGATGACCCGGAGCTTTATACAGAGTACCTGATATCGATGACTGCCACCGATGACATTCAGGACCGCATCTGAGACGGGCAGAGGCTGGATGCGAGAGCGGAGCCGATATTTAGGGCCTTGGAGGAAGGCACGGCAGGGGATTACTCCTTGAGGGATGGGCTCTTATGTTTCAAAGGTAAGGGTCTACATACCGGTGGGAGGCCAGATTTGGAGGACATCTTGACGAGGCTCATTGCAGCAGATACTCGGTGCACCCGGGAATCACTAAGATGACAGCAGATTTGAAGAGGATGATGATCTGGCCAGACATGAAGAAGGGGATCACGCACTTTGTGACGCATTGCGAGGCTTGCCAACTCGTAAAGGCTGAGTGCAGGAATCCGGCCGGTTTGCTACAGCCACTTCAGGTGCCGGAGTGGAAGTTTGAGGATATAGCCATGGATTTCATACATGGGCTACCCTGATCTCGTGCGGGAATGACTGATCTGGGTGATAGTGGACAGGCTAATGAAGGTGGCCAGATTTATTCCATTGGCGAAGGACTCTCTGGTCAGCGTATTAGTACAGAGGTTCATCGAGCAATTTGTGCGTTATCATGGAGTACCCAGGACTATCGTTTCAGATCGAGGATGGGAGGTTTACGTCCAAGGATTGGAGGACAGTTCAGGCCCGTCTGGGTTCTCGGTTGACATTCAGCACGACTTTTCACCCTCAGACCGATTAACAGATGGAGTGCACCAATCGTACCTTGGAAGATCTGTTGCGCCTATGTATCTTGGACCACGGCGAGCCTTGGGAGAGATTGCTGCCGCTGATCGATTTTTCGTACAACAACAGCCATCAGTCCAGTATAGGCATGTCCCCTTAAGAGGCGTTGTATTGACGGAGGTGCAGGACCCCACTATCACGGATTCAGGATGAAGATCCTCAGGCACTCGACTCGAAGTTTGTGGAGGATACTGATGCTCAGGTTAGGTTGATCCGGGACAGGATGCTGGAAGCCCAGAGCAGGCAGGCCAAATATTACGATGCGAGGCATCATCAGGTGGAGTTCCAGGTGGGAGACCGGGTCTTCTTGAAGATACGGCTGATGCATGGGGTCTCGCAGGTTCACGGGCGGAAGAAGCTCAGTCCGAGATATATGGGGCCCTACAAGATCCTGGATGGGATCGACCCCTTGGCTTATAGACTGGAGCTACCACCGGAGTTAACGGGATTGCATGACATCTTCCCCGTCTCCTCACTACGGAGTGCTCTACTACGCCCCAAGCAGCTGATTTCCACAGCCGACGGTCCGCTGGCCTCAGATCGATCAGTCAGCTTGGAGCCGATCAGGATCGACGACACGGCAGTGCGGGTCTTGCGACGTAAGAAGGTCCCACTAGTCAAGGTTCTGTGGAGAAACAATGGGCAGGAGGAGCATACATGGGAGCCACAGGACTTGATGCAGCAAAAGTACCTGAAGCTCTTCGAGTCAGGTATACCTTAAACTTTAGGGATGTTACAAGTTTTATTTATTCCACATAAACCCCCGTAGGCTTAAACCTTAATTTCGAGGACGGAATTTTTCTATATATATTGGGATTTGTAACATCCCATTTCCAACTATACCCCTAGGAGTGGTTTTGTTATGACTAGGTCATGACAAAAGCCTAGGAAGCCCAAGAAGACCAAGTGAGCTTAGGCATAAAGTTCGAAATCGCCATGGTCTGTAAATAGTAGAATTCTAAACAATAGTTTAGCATGATCATAGGGCTTCACCATGACTCCATGACCCCACCACAACATCCCTAATCCATTAGGGGGTCCATTAGATCCATAAGGATCCATTGGGGTCAACCCAAAGTGGTCAAATTGACCCAAGTCCACCATAGCCCTAAATTGGGCAAGGTGCCCTAACTAAGGGCAATTGTCCTCTAATATGCCCAATTGACCATACCTAGACCTTTCCAAGCCCTAAGGGAGATCAATGGGTCACCAAGGATCCATTGGGGACAACCCAAGAGGCTAACTTGACCCAAGTCAACTCTAGCCCCAAAGTGGTCAATGTGCCCTTATTAAGGGTCAAGTGACCTCCAAGGTGCCAAGTCAACCCTACCCAACCCTATATAGACCTTAGGGGAGGCCAAAGGATCACCAAGGACCCATTGAGGTCAACCCAAAAGGTCAAATTGACCTACGTTAACTTTACCCAAGTGTTAGGTCAAGTTGGTTCAAATGGGCTAACTGAAGCTCAAACCCAAACCCACTTGGGCTAACCTCATTTTTATTGTTCATGTGGGTCAGGTGGGCTGCCAATAGGCTAGGGATATGAGAAAATTCATTCATGATGACTAGGAGAGAGAAAGCTTCATTTGCGCTTTAATGGAGGAGTGAGAAAATGAGGGAGAAGGCCATCCATGGCTTAGGGAGGCCAAGGGCCACCCTTTATTGTTGGATTCAACTCCTCTGGGGAAGAGGAGGAGTTTCCAGCCATTTCTCGGCCAAATTGAGCCTAGGTTCACACCCCCCCCCCCCCATGGCGAAATCTTCACATTAAGGCCATTAATGGCCATTGATGCTACACCCTTCCCCTCCCCCATTTGATGGTTTTAAAAGCATCCCTGGACTCAGAGGAGGTGTTTCCACACTTTACCTGAAGGAGACGTGCACTTTGTTAGTGTTGTTACAGAGCACCCGCAAGCTCAAGATCCGACCATGATGCACCACATCCAAACCCGTCGGCAAGCACGGTTGAAAGTCCTCCTCTACTCCTCTCTTCGTGGGCTAGAATCCTAAATCAATTAGGAGAGAAATCAGGCTCAATTGAGCCCGATCGGGTGAGAAAAATATCAGTTTTCATGGCTTTTTATACCTCATGAGTTTGCCGGAAACCGCCCCTCCGGTGGCCATGCCGCCGCTCGGCGATAGCCCCCACCTCAACGAAGGTGGTGGCGGTGGTGGCCGGCCAGGGAGGTGGCCGGGTGGCCGGAAAAATGACTTGAAGTAAGCTCCAGGTCGGGCTGATCCCAGCCCTTGGCTGGAGGAAGAAGATGACCAGGAGCCCCACAATTTTGCTTTAAGATCCGTACTGGATCAGATTTTATTAATTTCTGTTTTATTAATTTTTGCCTCATATTGGGCTGTTTTTAAATTAAATATTAAAAATACTTTGGTGCTGTTTCAGGAACAATGACCAACATAACAATTTTATCTCTTGAAGTCTAGTTTAATGTAAAATTGATTTGAACCTATTTGGGTGAGTGGTTTAACCACAACACTGATTTTGGTGAGGACTATACCTAGGATAGACCAGCGACTATTTTGAGTTCCCTTATCAATCCAGACATCCAAATGACTTGAAATTTTGGATGGGGCTCACTCTTACCTATGCCTAGAACATATCCAAAATGGGGAATTTTTGGAAAATAGTTTTTCTAAAGTTTTTGTAGAAATTTAATAAATGATGTTGGAATTATTTAAAAGGTCTAATGATCTCAAAACCCTCCAAAATTTGGTGAGTGGTCCTTGGGTCTTCATAAGGCTCTAGTTAAACTTCTATCGCATTTGGAAATGGTTTGAGTTGAAATCATGCAAACCATAGCCTTGCCATAATAAGGCTATTTAGGTTAAATAATGCACTTTGGGTTTTGAGTGGCCAATCACCTCAACAGAGGTTGAAATTGGGGCTACGGACTTGACATGACTTTTATCACCCGCCCATGGAAGATGGGGTATATTGGAGTAGATTTGCCTTAGGACCTAAGGCCAAACCCTAGGAAGGGGCTTTTGTGTCTTGTGAAGGGCAAGTGGTCAAAAGACCTTGAATGGACTTGAGACTTGGTAGAGTGAGAACTAGAGTAGCTAAAACCCCCTGGTAAAATTCTTAATGGATTTGGGAATGGGTAGGCCCCTCTAAACCCTAATTCTAGTTTAGGGCACAAAATTTATAGAGATGGAATAGGTTACTAAAACTCATTGACCAGTGATGAAACCTGGGTAGAGTAGTATTAGGGTCAGTAGAAGTCTCTAGAAATTATTGTAGGGTGTTTGGAAGATATTAACTTATACTTGTAGTTAAAATCTTTAAGTTGCCCTAAGGATGATTGTGATGAAATCATCATTAAACTAGCTTAAAATGTTATGAAACTTGGTCAGTGAGGATGTATGATCATACTATAGCCATGGTAAATTTTGTGTAATTTTTGGATAATAATTTAAGGTACTTCTCTATTTAAATTCTATTTATTTTATTTATATCGAATTAATAAATTAGGGGCTTAAATATTGCTGAAGAGTTGTGAAACTTTGGATTTTATGTTAAAAAGTTATATTGTGTTTATCATAAATTTTGTGAAGCATTTACTTGTCTGGTGTTGGTGCATCATGTTCAAACTTGGGGTTTTGGATTACCAGAATAATTAAATAAATTACCAGATAAATTAGAAAAAATTATGAAATTATGGATTTATGCTAAAAATGTCATGTCAGCCCTCCATTAATTATTATAGGGTTACTGAATGAATATTTTAGGTACCTCTCATTTTACACGTCATATAGCTTAGGTTGGTCTGCATTTAGTAAAACTACAGAATTTAATTTGGAATATGAATTTGGGCACATGAGTTGGGGTTAGATGTTTGCAGGTTGGATAATTAAAAATGAGTTCACCATTGGAATATAGGATGAGTAGGGTGTTGGTTTGGCTAGTGTTAGGTGGTGCTCGGGATCGACGAAAGATCGTCTTTCCCGTGGGGGGGGGGGAGTGTCAAATACTCTAGGGTTAGATCTAGTAGAACAATTAAGAGTTTTTGGAAATTTGATAGCAACCAATAATAGTAAGTTCCTTGCGAAATGGAGCTTTGGGCGTAATCCCATCGTAGTTCCTAGTGCCTTCGAGAGCTCTTCACGGGGAATATCTTGGGCAGTCCTAGGCTAACCTAAACAGTAAGAATAAAACATTTCAAGAGTAACTAGTATAACTAGGGTTACACATTCACACACCCCGGTAGCTCAGGAGGTTGATTAGGTTGTTTTGATTGCCATCCAGACGGTTCGTTTGGAAGGTAGATGCATGGACGGATAGTCCGGGGAGCTAGTGACTCAAAAGGTTTTGGATACAAAATAAGGTGGTGGGTCTTCGGTATCGGACGGTCGTTCACACCGACGTCGATACGTTGACTCGGCGGTGTGGGACACTTAGCCAAAGAAAGTTTGGTAGATATGGCCAGCATTAGTATGCGGATACTCTAGGTTGTGTTCTTCTAGGGGCGTATAGGGGGGCTAGGCCTCGTAGTGTGGATACTCGCCTAGGAGTGGGGGGCCTGACCCACTATCTTCATTTTCCACTACGAACGTTCCTGGGAGTGAAGCTAGCTGCCCAAACAGCGGGAACTAAAGGTCTGTGCGCATAGATTTGTGTGCGTGTGTTGCACTTGCATGAATCATGGCATAGCATACTTGCATACAACTGACACCCCAACGTATAAATTGGTATGAGATTTTTTATACGGTGGGAGTCTTGTAGAAGACCCCTTAACTTATATATCTGTATGAGCATTCATATAAATTAAGGTTACTTATTTTTTACCTTGTCTTTCTTACATATGCTGCTTACTCTACTTGCTTACCTTACTACATACTATTATAGAACTGCTAGACTAGTTCCACTGTCACCTGCCACTTTGTACTCTCCACCTTTGTAGCTTCCCTTTCCTCCTCCCCGCTCGGTGCCTAGAAGCCATGGGTGGAGGGGTAGGGGATGATTGGGCTTAGTCTTTATGACTAATGGTATTCGTGCCACAATATTACAGGGGCTCCGGATGGGAGACAGGGACCAGCAGCATAGGGACCAGCACCAGCAGAGTACGATGCACATGGAGGTGGGCCATGTAACACCCCCATCCGTCATATGGCATATAACAGAAGGTCCAGCTGGAACCCGACGCTATATACCACAGGCAGTCGGAAGGGTTACCAAATGAATATTTAAACTATCCAATTAAGACTACATGTCCTACACAAAGCATTCTAGCGGAAGCTTTTAAAGTTGAAAGAACCCAAAACTTAATTCCATATATAAGAATGTCCACATCCACACAATAGGAATGAATCTCCAAATACACTAAAAAGGGGTACACGGCCTTATGGCCTTACAAATGTTCACTTAATAAAACATGTCTTACATACATCGGCTCGCAGGCCGGCCACACATGATAAAAGTAAAAACAACTATTCTACGGCCTTTTAGAGCAAGCACAGCAACATGGGCTCCAACCCGCTATTTGGCACTCCGCTCCGCAGCAACTACAAGCACATTACACTGCACGGTGGCAAACAAAGCAACGGTCAGCTAAAATTCGACCAAATTATAACGACCCCGCCCCTTACTCGGGACGGCGGTGCTCTTTCCCTGCATATCATTAGCCCAATAAAACAATTAAGCGCGATTATACTACGCCACAGGTGTAGGCTCGCACGGCCAAACACCTCGTGCACTCAGGGCACATTAACGGTGAATCCTGACCAATCAGCGTCTTCACCACCATCCCAAAGATGGCAACCATGTGAGCATTTAGCCTTTCTGACCACCGTCTAAGGCTCCCGACTATGCCAATGGCCAGTCCCCATCTTCGGGTCTCTCGCACCGAACCACATAGCCTAGGTCCAATTCCACTTGCACGTTGCTCACACCGCATATACAATTTAACTCCTACGCGCGGGCCAAGCTTCTCTCGGATCCCAAAATTTTTCAAACAATCACATAACCCAGTTATGTTCAAGGCCGGTTCCCAGACCGCCAAGTTAGCAGAACAACGATTCCGCTCAGTTTTCCGGGTGCGCCTTGAAGCTAACCTCCAAGGATTCCTGCTGCAATCTACCGCGTAGAAACCCGAAAAACCAAAGCACTGAGTCTTCTCCGGCAAAACATATCAAATGCAACATCACCGATCCAGACAATACACGTCCGTGTAGGCTTCACACAAAATGCATATGCATGTACTTACGATTCTGAACTCTATATGCAACACAAGGGGGACTATTTACATCAACCCCAAGGAACACCACGCACTCACCGCACACTCGCGGGAGCAGGATTCCCTATGCGGAAAGAAAGAGTTTCACATGCTCAAGTAGAGAATCGTTACCGTTGTAGTCCGTTTTGGATCCATTGAAAAACTACACAGATGGAAGTCTTCGCAACGAACTTTCCTCCACGATCCGCTCTCATATTTCAAAACGGTGCTCTGATGTTCCGCCGGCAGCCAGAATCCCTTCCTTCTTCCCCCTCATTCCAACTCCGTGAGAGAGAGAATGATTGGAGAAAAATGAAGGATGAACTCCCCTATTCCCGGCTTTAACAGAGAGGAAACCATCTGGGCCATTGGATCTTAATTAAAGAAAATGAACGGCTCAGATCTGCGCAAAAATCTCTAGACCTGGGCCGAACATGGCTTGGCACACGGCCGTGTCCCAGGCCGTGTGCCTCGATCCAGGCACGATCGTCGATCGGAGAAAAGACACACGGGCAAAGACACGCCCGTGTCTCACCTGACACGCCCGTGTCGGGTTCCTCGACACGCCCGTGTTCGGGGGCGTGTCACGCATAACTGCCACGGCAACGGACACGACCCAAAAGAACAAGGGTAGGGACACGGGTAGGCACACGCCCGTGTCAATGACACGCCCGTGTCACTTAGCCGTGTTTCTAGCGTGTCCTTCTCGGGATGAAAATGGCCAAAAATACTAGCCAGACACGGCGTTGGACACGCTCGTTTCCTAGGCCGTGTACCCCTATACAGACACCAAAAATCCCCTTTTTCGCGACCGACTCAAATACAATTTTCGGGGAGTTACAAATCTCCCCCACTTAAGGAATTTTGTCCTGAAATTAAGTAAAGGTACACAAATCTAAATGATACCTGAGTGGAATAACTCGGGGTATTCCTCCAAGATAGCTTGCTCTCGCACCCAAGAAAGCTCCTCCCATCCGTAGTTGTCCCAACGGACTTTAACCATTCGGACCTCCTTGTTGTTGAGTCGTTTGACTGCAACATCTTCAATACGTACTGGCTTGACCCTTGTTGTCAACTCATAATCAACCAGTACTTGATTGTCCGCAATGATCTGCGAAGGCTCTTGCACTGCCTTACGCAACACCAACATGTGGAACACATCATGTAGTCCACTCAATTCCGCCGACATCTTCAATCTATACGCCGCCTCGCCAACACGCTCCAGGATTTCGAATGGTCCAAGGTATCTCGGACTCAGCTTCTTCAAGCGTCGAACCCGCGATACACCCTTGAACGGCTTCATTTTTAGATATACCATGTCGCCAACACTGAACTCAACGTTCCTATGCTTGGCATTGTAGTACTTTGACTGTCTATCCTGAGCGATCTTCAACCGTTCTTGAATTGTCCGTATCACTGAGGTGGCATCTTCCACTGCTTGACGTTTATACAACTTCAATTCGCCTGCCTCCAACCAAGACAACGGCATACGACACTTCCTCCCGTACAAGGCTTCGAAGGGCGCCATTCCAATACTTGCCTGAAAGCTGTTGTTATACACAAACTCCACCATATATAGGTGATCCTCCCAATGCTTTCCGAAATCAAGTACGCACATGCGAAGCATGTCCTCCATAGTCCTGTTGACCCTCTCGGTCTGACCATCCGTCTATGGATGAAAGGCTGTGCTGAAACTCAGCTTAGTTCACAACATACTATGCACCAACCTCCAATCCTTCAACGTAAAGCGTCCATCTCGTCACTAACAATACTGCGGGGCACACCATGCAATCGTACAATATTATCCACGTAGAGTTTGACTAACTTTTCCACCGGATCTTCCTTCCTATTCGGAATAAAGTGCGACACCTTGGCAACCTATCTACGACCACCCAAATGGTGTCGTTTCCCTTCTGTGACTTCGGCAAGCCATGCACAAAATCCATAGATATGTCATCAAATTTTCATTCTGGGATGGGTAGGGGCTTCAAGAAACCTCCGGGCTTCTGGCATTCCGCCTTCACCAATGCGCACGTACGACACTTGTCCACATAAAGTGCTACATCCTTCTTCAAACCCGGCCACCAGAATAATTTCTTCATGTCTCTATACATCTTCGTGCTTCCCGGTGGATTGAGTACTTGGTATGATGAGCCTCATACATCAACTCCTCCCGAAGATTATCCACACTAGGAATGCATAGGCGACCATCCTTCCTTAACAACCCATCCTCAACAACAAACTGGGAATTTGACCCATCCAATGATTCATCCAAGATCTGCTTCATGCTGTCATCCTGAACCAAAGCCCGCCAAACTCTATCCGCTAGGTCACACTGCACCTCTGTCCAAATAGTTTTGCCTCAGCACTAGACTGCTTGTCGACACAACATATCTCCAAATCCTCCAACTCATGGACCAATCTCTCATCATGTACCGATAACCAGTTGGCCTGCGCCGGAGTCCTACGACTCAACGCATCCGCCACTGCATTTCCCTTCCCAGGCACATAATGTATCTTGAAGGTGTAGTCTCCTAAGAACTCCATTCACCTCCACTGCCTCATGTTCAGGTCCTTTTGGTCCAACAGGTACTTCAAGCTCTTATGGTCGGTGAAAATATTGACCTTCATACCGTGCAGATAGTGCCTCCAAAGCTTTAGAGCAAATATCACGGCCGCTAACTCTAAGTCGTGAACCGGATAATTTATCCTGTGAGCCTTCAATTGTCGTGATACATAGGCTATCACTCTCCCATGCTATCGCAGAACACAGCCCAAACCACTTCCCGAAGCATCACTATAAATCTTGACCCCTTCGGTTCCACTTGGCGAACATAAAATAGGCGCTGTAGTCAACCGCCTCTTCAACTCTTCAAAAGCATGTTCGCACTCCGGATACCACACAAACTTCTGATCCTTCCTAGTCAATATCGTGAGTGGTAGCGCTATCTGCGAGAAGTTCTCTACGAAGCGCCTGTAGTAGCCAGCAAGGCCCCAGAAAGCTCCGGACTTCCGCCACTGTAGTCAAAGCAGTCCACTCCCGTATCGCCACTATCTTCGTCGGATCCACAGCTATCCCTTCTCCACTGACAACATGACCAAGGAACGCTACCGAGGATACCCAGAATTCACACTTGGAGAACTTAGCATACAACTGATTCCTCCTCAACGTCTCCAACACGATGTGTAGATGATTGTAGTGATCCTCCTCGCACTGCGAGTACACCAGGATATCATCGATAAATATTATCATGAACGATCCAAGTACTCTCTGAATGACCTATTCATCAGATCCATAAACACGGAATGGCGCATTGGTCAAACCAAACAGCATGACCGTGAACTCGTAATGCCCAAACCGCATACTGAATACTGTCTTTGGGATGTCGCTCTCCCTTATCCTCAATTGATAGTAACCGGACTTCAGATCTAACTTCGAATATACCGTTGACCAACCAACTGATCAAATAGGTCGTCAATCCTCGGAATCAGATAATTATTCTTTTCTGTAAGCTTGTTCAATTCCCGATAGTCGATACAAAGCCGAAAGCTCCCATCTTTCTTCTTAACAAAGAGAACTGGTGTGCTCCAAGGCGACGAACTGGGACGCATATAACCTTGCTCCAGCAACTCTTGCAGTTACACTTTCAACTCTGCATCTCTCTTGGCGCTATCCGATAGGGGGAGCGTGACACCGGTTTGGCATCCGATACCAGCTCTATAGTAAAGTCTATCTCCCGCTGAGGAGGGGCTCCTGGGAGATCATCAGCGAACACATCGGGATACTCAGACACAACTGGGATACTGTCCAAACAAGGCTTAGGCGTCGAAGTCTGCAATAATGTGACAAACAGCTCTGCCCCAGACCGAACTGCCTTGATAACCTGAAGGGCCGACATCAAAACTTTCCCTGACCCTTCATGCCCACAAAAGTAGTTCCCGATCAGTGTTCTGACCCAACTTAACTTCCTTCCGATTACAATCAATGCATGCACCTGCTCCGAGAGCCAATCCATACCGAATATTACGTCGTACTCGCTAACAGCAAAAGCGACGCTCGCAAATCAAACTCCTGGTCTCCAATCTGAATCTTTACTACGCAGACCCTATCTGCACGCATTGAGCACCATTGGGTAACAACACATCCAACCTGTCTCTTGCCATCGAAGACGGAACCCGATGCATGATATAAATTTTTCGGACAAGAAGGAATGCGATGCTCCCGCATCAAATAGGGCTCTCACCGGAAACTCAAGATCAACACAAAGCCTAGCACAACAAAAGTAAGTTAACAAATACGAAAGTGACAACTATGAAAGTTAAACCACTGTAATTTAACTCATACTTATCACCACGTCTGCTTGCTTTATGGCTCTTGAAGACCAAGGTTGTAGAATCTAGGTTGGGCTAGAGCATGATGGGACGTGGTTGACTCCACCGCCTTCCCTTTCTCTCATAAGTCGCTCTAGGCTTCCTCTCGGACTTTGAACGTCCGCTCCAGCACTCCGAGCAAAATGCCCCGTCTTTTTGCAGTTGTAGCAAGCTCCTGGGACTCGACTTGTAGTTGCCCCGACGCATAGCCAAAGGGGCTGAGTTCGAAGTCCTCCGCTTTTGTTCCACTTGCGTAAACTTGACTTGGTATTTGGAACCTTGAACTCAGACTTCTTTTCTCCTGGGTCCTTCTTCTCTTGAACTTTATTCGCAACCTTTTCCAATGATCGGGTGAATTGACCAAGGCTAGGAAGCCTTGTGCCTTAGGCCCAGCAAGGAGTAACTGTAGATCACCACGAAGCCTCATAAAATCGGTTGGTCTTCCTCTCCTCTTCCGTAAACATAGCCCAGCATAACGACCCAACGTGTGAACTCATGCAGATACTCGTTACGCTTCTGGATCCATGAGTCAACGCAAGAAATTGGTTCTCCATCTCCAACTTCTGAGCAGAGGGTACAAATGGCTAGGAACAATCTTGAAAATTCCTCCATATGCATCAGCAAGCTCCTACCCACTAAGAGATGAAACTCAACTCATCCCACCACAGCTCGCTTCACCACCAAAAGAAAAGTCGTTATGGTGGTCTTCTGCCACTCCTCATTTATTGTGGCTGTCAACACCTCTTTATCGAAGAGAGCCAGTCCTCAGCTTGAGCTGGCATTCCAACCCCCATCGAACCTCATGGATTAAAGGATTAACGCCATGTACATGCTTTAGCTGCTTCTCCGTAGCTCTCCTCGGCTCTACTAGATCAACTGTTGCGCGCTCCACCACTCTCGGCTCTGCCGCCCTAATCGGTTCTTGCTCATTCGCAGGAGGTGCATGATGCATTTGCCCTGCAGGTTGGGCATTAATCATCGCAAACACGGCTTCAGCCACCATCCTGATGGTTTCTGCTGAAGGAGGTGTAGAAGGATGCCTTAGGTGCACTACTTTCCGCCGATTGCGGATGCTCTGACTGACCAGCACCGCTCCTAGCAGCCTATAGTAGCAAAGACACACGATTAAACGACAACCAAATTGCTAAAGCAATCATTGGAACACTCAGATTCCACAAAACAAGTGTATTTTCCATTCCTAAGTGGACATTCATGGTTCTTTTTGATGTGTTATAACGATGACGCACACATGTGCTCACCACCCCTTAAACGAATTCGCCACGAATTCTTTAAATCTGACCGTAACCAGAAGTCTGATCCAAATTGTAACACCCCCATCTGTCACATGACATATAACAGAAGGTCTAGCTGGAACCCGACGCCATATACCACAGACAATAAGAAGGGTTACCAAATGAATATTCAAACTATCCAATTAAGACTACACGTCCTACACAGAGCATTCTAGCGGAAGGTTTTAAAGTTGAAAGAACCCAAAACTTAATTCCATATCCAAGAATGCCAACCCCACACAACAGGAATGAAACCCCAAATACACTAAAAAGGGTACATGGCCTTATGGCCTTACAAATGTTCACTTAATAAAACATGTCTTACATACATCGGCTCGTAGGCCGGCACACATGATAAAAGTAAAAACAACTATTCTACGGCCTTCTAGGGATAGCACAACAACATGGGCTACAGCCGCTATTTGGCACTCGGCTCCGCAGCTCCTGCAAGCACATTCCAGCACGGTGGCAAACAAAGCAACGGTCAGCTAAAACCCACAAATTATAACGACCCCTCCCCTTACTCGGGACGGCGGTGCTCTTTCCCTGCATATCATTAGCCCAATAAAACAATTAAGCGTGATTATACTATGCCACAGGTGTAGGCTCGCACGGCCAAACACTCGTGCACTCAGGGCACATTAACGGTGAATCCTGACCAATCAGCATCTTCACCACCATCCCAAAGATGGCAACCATCTGAGCATTTATCCTTTCTGACCACCGTCTAAGGCTCCCGACTATGCCAACGGCAGTCCCATCTTCGGGTCTCTCGCACCGAACCACATAGCTAGGTCCAATTCCACATGCCTATTGCTCATGCCTCATATACAATTTAAGTCCTACGCGCGGGCCAAGCTTCTCTCGGATCCAAATTTTCCAAACAATCACATAACCCAGTTATGTTCAAGGCCGGTTCCCAGACCGCCAAGTTAGCAGAACAACGATTCCGCTCAGTTTTCGGGTGCGTTGAAGCTAACCTCCAAGGATCCCTGCTGCAATCTACCGCGTAGAAACCAAAAAAAACCCAAACGGAGTCTTCTTCGGCAAAACATATCAAATACAACATCACCGATCCAGACAATACGTCGGGTAGGGGTCTTCACACACAATGCATATGCCCGTACTTACGATTCTGGAATCTATATGCAACATAAGGGGGACTATTCACATCAACCCCAAGGAACACCACGCACTCACCGCACACTCGCGGGAGCGGGATTCCCTATGCAGAAAGAAAGAGCTTCACATGCTCAAGTAGAGAATCGTTACCTTGTAGTCCGTTTTGGCGCCATGGAAAAACTACACGGATGGAAGTCTTCGCAACGAACTTTCCTCCACGGATCCGCTCTCAGATTTCGAAACGGTGCTCCGATGCTCCGCCGGCGGCCGGAATCCCTTCCTTCTTCATCCTCTTTCCAACTCCTTGAGAGAGAGAATGGTTGGAGAGAAAGAAGGATGAATCCCCTATTCCGGCTTAACAGAGCAGGAAACCATCTGGGCCGTTGGATCTTAATTAAAGAAAACGAATGGCTCAGATCCGCTCAAAAATCTCTAGACCTGGTACCGAACACAGCTTGGCACACGGCGTGTCCCAGGCCGTGTACTCGATCCAGGCACGATCGTTGATCGGAGAAAAGACATACGGGCAAAGATACGCCGTGTCTCACCTGACACGCCCGTGTCGGGTTCCTCGACACGCCGTGTTCAGGGGCATGTCACGCATAACCGCCATGGCAACGGACACGACCCAAATGAACAGGGTAGGGACACGGGTAGGCACACGCCCATGTCAAATGACCGCCCGTGTC
The DNA here is from genome assembly GCA_039583875.1 of Platanthera guangdongensis. Classification (NCBI taxonomy): domain Eukaryota; kingdom Viridiplantae; phylum Streptophyta; class Magnoliopsida; order Asparagales; family Orchidaceae; genus Platanthera; species Platanthera guangdongensis. The sequence goes on from CM077150.1 coordinate 236,706,859, forward strand.
ACTTAGCCGTGTTTCTAGCCGTGTCCTTCTCAAGATGAAAACGGCCAAAAACACCAGCCAGACACGGCCTTGGACATGCCCATGTCCTAGGTCATGTACCCCAATACAGACACCAAAAATTCCCTTTTTCGTGACCGACTCAAATACAAATTTCGGGGCGTTACAGGCCAGTCTAGTACCAAAGCTCCAGCGACAGCTCCGTGAGTGATAGTTTTTTATCTTCGTGAGAGATTATAGTGAGGATCTGATGTACCGGGCTTAAGCCCGTTTATATATTTTGTTTTGCTACTTTACAGTACTTTCTCTTTTCTATTTACAGGCTGGTTGTGATTTCACTTATTACTTATGCATTTGTGGACTCAGCTATTTCATTCCTGAATACTGCTCTCTCTGTGATGATCGAAATGGACAGTAGAATCGAGCATTTTGTAGTGGCGGCTTTCCCGGGTGTCGGAGCCACCGCAAAGCGGCGGTTCTGGGCATAAGTCCGGGGGTTTGAAAAAGAAAAAAAACGGGGGGGGGGGGGGGGGTCTTATAGAACGAGTCGTTATAGAAACTAAAAGTTAATTTCATTCACCACCTTCGATCTCCGGCGTCATGGAGATCAAGTTTTTATAATCTTTAGAAATTGTTGTTGATTTAATTTGCAATGAATTCATTTTCTGTTTCTTTACTTGCGTAAACGTAGTTATTGGTAGCTTGTGAGTTTCTGAAGGGTACATAGATCTCCACAGAGGAATCCTCCTAGAAAAATGAGTTCTATGACATACCATCACGCGTTAGCTACTTAACACCCTGCGGTAGCTTCCTGAACTAGTTTTTTTTAGTTAGAAATAATTCAAATTGTTAATAAATGTCGTGAACCTTATTCACCCCCACCCCTCTAAGGTTGGTCACTAGATCCAATATAACCTTGATCTTAATATTTTAGGATGATTAATGTAGACCACTGCTTAGAGTTGCTACCTGTGTAAAATATCAACCTTGTGTGCTTGGAGCACGGGTAAGTATTAGGAAGGGACTCAGTGTGGAGCCCTCGAGTGCTTTTGAGCACGGGTTGGTATTATGAGAAGGGATTAGCCCTTGGTTGGTATCCCTTGAAG